>ML779840.1:1021085-1040241 GCA_009831015.1 Picea engelmannii | reverse complement strand
CCACCAAAGTCCAGCTTGGAGAACTTTCTGCGCAGTGGCCTTTCCTCCTACATGACCTCCCGCAACTCCGTTGTGGCATTCCCATAATATATCCTGCCTTTCATGATCCAAGACACATCTTCTGAGGATACCATCTAGTCCCAATTTATATAATTGTCCTGCAATCAACTGGTAATCCGCTGCTCTAACAACCATATGGCGTTTCTAGGTTGCAGAATATGTTTCTGGGCAGGCCCTTGTACTTAAGAAAATTGTTATGTCCTCCAGGTACTCTGGTATGGCCTCAACACAAAACAAGTCTGCATCTGGGAGTTGATCGTCAACTGCTCCGCCACTTTCCCTTGACTCTAATCTAGACAGGTGATCAGGTCTTATGTTGCATCTTCCAGGCTTAATAACTACTTCAAACAAAAATTCCTGAAATAGTAGCAACCATCTACAAATTCCCCCTTCCAACACGGGTTTGTTAACTAGATATTTCAATGCAGAATGATCAGTAAAAAACTTGAAATGAGAGTCTAACAAATAATGTCTAAATTTCTGCAAAGCATAAATCATAGCTAAAGCCTCCCTTTCTGTCGTTGTGTAGTTGCGCTCATCTTGTGACAACTTTTGGCTCACAAAATAGATAGGATGATCCATGGCTCCATCTCCAAGTTGCGCTAAGATAGCTCCTAAGGCAATACCTGAAGCATCTACATGGACGTGAAATTCATTTTCCTAGTTAGGGAATATCAGAATCGGTGTTGTGCTGAGCTTCTCCTTTAAGGTCCCGAACGCTTTATCACATTCCAGAATCCATTGGAACATTTCGGCCTTTTTCAGTGGATTTTACAGAGGTGCAGTGATGTTGGCATATCTTCTGATGAACTTGCGATAGTACCCAGTGTGTCATAGCGTGGAGCGCAACTGCTTAGCACTCGTAGGTGGTGGCATGTTCACAATAACCGCAACTTTGGCTGGGTCTACTAATACTCCCTCTCGGCATATTGTGGCCCAACAAATTTCCATGTGGTACGCAGAAGATACACTTTATGAGGTTCAATGATATCTGCAATTCTCTGCATCTATCAAACATTAGACGTAACAGCGCTACATGTTCCTCTAGCAAACTATATATCGTCCAATCATCCATATAAACTTCTATGAACTTGTGAATAAATTCTCTGAAAGTTGCTATTACAATCATGGAGAAAACTGCAGGGGCATTCTTCAAGCCAAATGGCATCACATTGTATGCGAAGGATCCCAATTTTGTTATGAATGTGGTCTTCTTTTTGTCCTCTTCGGCAATCCTTACTTGGTGGTACCCTGAAAATCCATCTGTGATTGAGTACGCTTCCTTCCCCGCAACCTGTTCTAGCACCTCATCAGTAAAAGGTGTTGGGAAAGGGTCATGCACACAGGCAAAGTTGAGGCTTCTATAGTCTACACAAACCCTGATATCCTTTGTGCCTTTCTTGCTTTGAATGACTATTGGGCTTACCCATTCTGCTTCTTCCACTGCAAAAATAAGTTTGACTTCCAACATCTTGTCTATCTCCTTCTTAACCTTCTCTTTTACTCTAGAGTTAAGGCGGTATGGTCTATGCCTCACAGACTTGGATCCTGGTTTCAATTCGATTTTCATTTCTCCCATAACTCCTTTGATTCCCTTTAATTCTGAAAAGGTCTTTGGGAACAAATCCTCATATTCCCGCAATAAGCTCTGTATCTCTTGACTAGTTTGTTCATCCCAGTAGTCTCCCACCATAGCTATCTTAGGTTGCTCTGTGGTCCCTATATTGACTTTGCGCAACTTTAATGGGTGATTGTAGGAACTATTAGTCTGATTAGGTATGGTGTTCTGGATTTCTTTGTTCCCTTCTGTCTCTTTAATGTCTAGGTTTCTCAATTCCTCTAAGTCATCTGGGCTTTATGAATCCCTGCTAATATTATAGCATTCTATAGGCTTCTTGTCTAAGGTTAGGTGAAGATTAGTCTAAAATTCTCGGTTATGCTTTGGACATACCACTAGGTTTGATTTCTGATTACTATTATCTGTAAAAAGAAATTATTTAATCTTTTGTAGGACTACTTCAAGCTCAGGGTACTTACTTGTAAACGAGAAGTCCTTGCAAAAATGAGCTACCAACGTTTGCCAGTAGTTGGTCTATCTTCTGGTTTCCTCATGTATGAACCAATCTTTCGAGATTGGACCTAGGGACTGGGGAAATACCTGAACCCAGAAGCGAGAAGGTATTTCCGCAACTTGCCACTGTGTCACGCACTGTTCAATATGTGCTCTCGGATCAGATTCTCCACTGAACAGTTGCACAACTTGGAAATCCATCTGCATTTATGATTCCAATTGCTCTTTATTCTGAAACCTATAATTGATAGCTTGCTTCAGATCGTCCCAATTTCTGAGTAAGGCTTTATGATTGACCCACCATCTGGCAGGGGTGTCCTGGAGGGCTACATCTAGTATTGAGATCCTTTGATCCTCTACTACCTTTTCTTCTATGCTGAGTAGAAAACTATCAAGTCCTGAGGTGCCATCATATATTGGGTGTTCTCTGACTTTGGTCCCAACTCATCTAGTTGCTCTGACAGTTACGCATTTTCTTGAGAATTTTTCGTACGAGCCTTGCTGCCAACTGTCAAAAGCCAATTTTGAATCTTAGTTTATTGACTGTATACTTCTCCAACTTACTGATCCATCAGCAGTAGGATTTATATAATCGTCGCTTGTTCCTGTTGTTACAGTGTACAACTGATCCAAGTCTTCTCCCTCCATATTATTGTCTGTTGGCTCTGTATATCTGGGTCGTACATATGGATCCAAGGGTTGAACTACCTTGATTCCATCAGCCTCAAAGGTCATGGTGTCTTTCTTTAAGTCAATTACTGCATAATTGTCATAGGCCCAATCAATTCCAAGTAGTTCAAGGTAAGGGTCCTTATCCCCCATGATCTCAATCACTTCAAAGTCAGCCACGGTCTTTACTCTCACAACATTTATTTCCACACTCTCCAGTCTTCCTATTGGGAAAATACAATATTGGTTGGCCATTCTTAACTGGATTGGGGAATATGTCAGCCTAGGTTTTCCTAAGGCTTCCCAAGTCTTCTCAAGCATAATTTTCACATCGGATCCTAGATCCAACATGACATCCTTAATCTCAAATTCGTCTAACTGGGCTACTAGTCTGAATTCTTTTCCAGTTCGTACTTTTCTTCTCTGCACTCTCTGAGTACTCTTCTCAAGTAGATTAGTCCTTGTTCCAACTTCTATAGGTTCTTCATTCCCTAAAACTAGGTATAGCGCATTGCGCAACTTTTCTGTTAATTGGTTGTTCCCGAGAATGTCGGAGAATAATTGAAACCAAAGATCAACTACATTTTGAGGTTGCTCAGGTTGTCTTGGTGTGACTACAGGGTTTCTGGGTGCAGGGGGTGAAGCAGGGACTTGCGCAATCTTAGGGTAAACAATAGGCCATGGGGGTTTCTCTTGCATCTCAGGGCTAGGGATATTTTGAAATACTTCTATGGCATTTTTAAAGAACAACTTTTGTTTTAGAGGGTCATACCTGTCTTCTTTAGGTGTTGCTTTCTGGATTTGAGGTAGAGTGTCAGCATCAACTCCTGTCTTTGCTCCTCCTCGAGTAACGATATTGAGGTTGGGCAATTGTCCCTTGATAACTCTCTTGATTTCTGAACTGGTGAGGTTAGTTGCTCGTTGTCGTACTCAATCTTCCCATTTTGCAATTAGTTCTGGGAAGTCTTCAGTTGCGTGCCCATTGGTTCTGCAGTGAGAGCACCATGGCCGCCTTGAATGAGGATAGTCTCTAGCCTTGTGGCCTTGCTCGTCACAGTTATAACCTTTGCTTGGTCCTCTTCCCCCAGTTCTTCCTCCTTTAAAGTCTCCTCCGACTCCACCTCCTCGACCTCTTCTCGGTCCCTGAGGGTTTTCATTCACCTTGAATGTTGTTCCGTCCAACCTGTATGCAAGTGCATCCAACGCTCTACATTGATTGGTACTATGTGTGGTAGATGCGCAGAACTCACAGTGTATTGTGTTTGGTACTATCGAATGTTTCTGCATAATGGGGCACTGTCTCAGCCCATGCCCATGGATTCGACAGAGCTCACAATACTCAGTTGTTGGTGCTACTTGGCTCCCTAGAAAAGCATGATATGGGGTGGGGTTATGGATTGGTAAGTTTGCAGACACTTGCACAATTCCTCCCATGGGTCCTAGTGAGGGTCCCATCGGATTCTGAGGAGGTCTCATTCCCCTCATTCGTGGACATTCGTTCGCCAGATGTCCTTCTGTATAACATCCGAGGCACCAAACCTGCGGTCATCCTGGTCTAGGTATTGTCAGTTCTTGAATCTTTTCTGTAAGCGTTGATATTTGTCCTTGTAGTTGCGCCAAATTCGCATCTGTTGGGGGTCTGGTCACTCTCAGGCTCCAAGGGTATCCCGCCATGGCTTCGATCTTCATCAATTGTTCCAAGGCGTCTATCAAAGTGGTTATCCGTTGTTGCATTAGCGGAATCCAAGTCAGAGGTAGTAGTCCCTGAATGTACCATTCCCTTTGATGTTCCAACTTCCCCATGGATTGGATGTGCTAACCTCCCTATAGCATCCTTAAACTTCTGGTTGTATTCCCAGGCTAATTCACCTTCCCTTTGCTGGATCTCATGCAACTCAGACAGAGCTTGTTGTTTTGACTGAGGTAGTTTAAACTCTGCTATGAACCTTGTCCGTACCTGGCCAAGTGTGAACGCTTGATCTTGCATTCCTGGCACTCCTGGCTCAATAATCTTCATATACCACTTGACAGCGCGACCTCTCAAGGTAGTTTGGAACTCAACTAACTTGTTCGCATCCGAAGTCCCTCTGGATCTCCAGATTGCCTCGCACAAGAACCAGTGTTGCTCAACATCTTCGTCTCCCTTACCCTAGAATTCTGGGTATCAGGGAATCGAACCTCTCGCGTGACCAGGCATTGTTGATCTTGGTGCTTTTATCAAAATGAAACTTAACGGTCCTGCTTGCGATTTACCAGGGGATCCCAATATCCTCCCTGTACTCGCACTTCCTGGCGGTCACTGACTAACTAATTGTACTAGAACAGAACTAGCATGAGAAGGTAGTATCGAACTTACCACTTGTATAGAAGACACTTGGGGTATGGGCGATTCGGGGCCGACGCCACTGACTTTGGGGTGGTTTTCTTTGATCTAGGTGGTCTCGTTTTCTTCCACTGGAGCGGTCTCTTCAGCTGGATTCCCAATATTTCCTGTCATCGGGGTTGAATCTTCTCTTTCTTCTTCAAAATTCATGTTGGCTTCCTCCTCTCTTACGTCTACACCTTCTCCTTCTTGTCCAACCTCCTGGGGACTTCTTTCTCTCTACGCTTCTCTCTCACTTAGTCTTTGACTGGCCAGTCTTCCCGGTCTTCTCATCTTCCGCAACTCTTCCATCTGTCTTTCCGCTACTTCTCCTGGTCTGACTTCTTTTCACAACTTCTCAAACTGCCTTGCTGCTTTCTTGATCTTGCCGCGCCACCACTCAACTATGGCGGCTCTTTTCACGGCTCGCTCATCTCTTGAGTCCATTTCTTGTTGTCCCCCCCCCCTTTGTCAAAGAACCCTTCCCCTCTCTCATGCCATGACTCTACCCTAGCCTCGCCCTACCCCAAGCGAAGGTGTTTACGCTACCATCTCAGTGGAGGACATAGTCAACATCTCTTCTTCCATCAAGAAAACTTTAATCCATGGGGGGATTTCTCTCAACAGTCTTCCCCTTGTGTCTTTCTTGAAATTCGCCTCTGCTCGCGAAAAAGATTGATGGTTCTCAGTTGCAAACTCAATAATGTATCCTTCTAAGGTGGTGTTGACCCAGAAATCAATCGCTCGTGTGACTGGACGATCCAGCCGATGAAGTGTTGCAATCTTTTTCGTGTCCCAAGTACAGGTCCTCTTGACTCGTTCTTGGAACTCTGGAGCTTCTTGGAGCCTATTTATCCAGTGGAACAGTTCTTCCGAGAACTTAACCCAGAATATCTCATATTGATCACTCTATCTTTCTGAGTAAAAGATTGCCTCGCGACTATCTTTTACGGATTTTCCCCTCAGCTCCGCTTCTTTCCATATGAAAGCGTCACAATTTCTTTCCCACCATTGGTCAATATTAGATCTGTGAATCCACGGAAGCATCCTCCCTATAGGTTCCCTTTTAACGCAAGTCCCGGCAACGGAACCATTTTGTTGGCGCAAGTTTGATCAGACCAGGGTCCTTCTCAGGTTACCAACAAAAGGTATTGAGTAGTCTAGAGCACTAGCATTTTCATCTCCTCCGAAGAGAAGAAGTCTCACCCAAAGCACTGCGGAGACAAATAGATAGGGAAGGGCAAGGAAAAGACTTAGGAGGATTCACAGAACCTTCAAGATTCATCCTGATCTTGCGCAAGACATCTAACTACCAAACAGATCTAAACTCATGAGTGCAAGAACTAAACCTACTTATGTTGCGAACAAGCATTTAAACACAAAACCATCATGTGGAACTTATAAGCCATAAAGAAATACTATAATGCATAAAGTAAAACACAGAAAGACACAGCATATTTTGAAAATTTAGATCCCTCTTCATATTATCTTCAGATCTTTCTCCATTTACAAACTCAGAGACACATAGTAGCGCTCTGTTACAAACTCCTAGCTCTGGACTCATGTCGCAGAGCTCTAACTCTCAAAATGGTGTGCAAATTACATTACAGACTCAGAACCCGACTTTTCTACCATAGAGAACAACTAAGACATCAACAGTGAGGGAAAGATCGAACTGAACACCATCACAATTCAACCGAACAACAACCCTTTTACAATCATATTCATCCCTATATATAACCTAGGTTGTGTCTTCTGTCTTGGCTTGCACGCTTTCTTGTTCTGTTGCAACCGCTTTTGCTTTGTTGGCGTTGCGTTGTCCTTTTCGGACTTGATTTTTGTTGCTTCTTCTTGCTCTGTTGTCCAGCTTCTTCTGAAGCTTGCGCACTCGTACTAGGCCAAAACTTGCGCAATTCCTTATCCCAAAAACGAAGGGCCCAACAAGTTGGTCTTGGGCCCTTCGAGCTTAGTCCTCCAATCCTGGTCTATGGATTTTGATCCGTCCAGAGCAACGATTGCACTGGTTAAGGTGTGAGAAAATTTTCCCAGGCTTCCGTTGGTCTTTTGGAACTTATAGTCTTTAAAGGCCATCGGCAACAAGCTCAACTCTTTCACAAGATTGGAACCTAATTGGGACTCCAAAATCGATTGAAGGTGGGCTTGGATTCAAATAGAAGATAACCTCAGGCACATGCTAGTGGGAGAACTAGACTTGGTCTATGGTGATTTTATCTGGAAGCAGAAGGTGGACTATTGTCCCCTACCTTTTCGATGCTTCAATTGTCACGAGCTCGGCCATCTCTAGGCCTAGTGCATCTGTCTTAATCCCTTCCGCCCCTGAAAGCCGAAAGTGTGGAAAAAGAAGGAAGACATCAATTCCTCCATCGTCGGTGGCACGGATTCAATCGGTTTTGGCGACCCAAAGGTTCCAGATCGAATCATCAAAGGGAGCTCGCAGGTTGATCCTTCTTCTCGCCACGTGGACATTCTGGTAAGTTCCTTTTGGTTTCCCCGTTTTTTGTTTATGTTGAAGTTGTCCCTTTTGTGGTCCCTGCTCCCTCACTTCTTGTGCCCTCCCCCTCTCTTGTCACCCCTATCCCTCCTCCCATGGTCCCCTCTCCTGTCACCCCTATCCCTCCTCCCATGGTCCCCTCTCCCGTCTCCCTCGTTCCCCTCATTTCCTCGTCCCCGGATCCCGATGGTAACCCAAATCCCTTCTTGGCAGTTAAGGAATCTTCTCAAGAGCTCCCGCCAGATTCTATCGTGGATCCCCCTTCACCTAAAAAAGGCTACTCTCTGCAGCCCCAAGTCAAACAAAAGAATGATGAATCCTCCTCGGGGGGACTGGTGATGGACCTTGTTTAACCGAACCCTCTGGGGAGGAAATCGTTTCTCTGCAAAGCTCAACAAAAAGCAGTTTTGGATATCCACAGAGGTAAGCAGACCACCATTTAGAGGGCCATTGGACGAGGAAATCCTTTAAACATCCCCCTCCATGATTGTCCTCTCCTTTAATGTCAAAGGGTTAGGGTGTGCCCGCAAAAACTTAGCCCTCAAACAGCTTGTCAAGAGCCACGATCTCAATGTCATTCTTCTACACGAAACAATGTGTGAAGGAGCTAAAGCCACAGCCTAACAATGGCTTCCCAATTGGTCTCTCAGTGCAATTGATGTTGTTGGTTTATCGGGAGGCCTCAATATGGGATGGAGCCCGTCATGCAAAGCCATTTCCTCCTCATCCTTTCAATCAACCATAGTGGTGAAGCTTGATTACAAAGATATGGGGGTTTCCCTAAGTATTGTTAACGTTTATGGTCCCTAATCAAAACGGATCCCCTTTTGGGAGAAACTGGCAGTTTTTGGAGTTCTGGGAGATCCCTTCCTCCTCCTAGGGGTACCTCAATTTTACTCTCTCTTCTCACGAGGTTTGGGGAGCTAACCCTCATCAAGATCCTCAATGGGGCTTCTTTTCTTCCTTCCTAGAAAAGCACCACCTTATCGATCTGGAACCAGTTAAGTTGGAGCCCACTTAGAAAAACTTTGGAGTCAATGATGAAGCAATCTCAAAAAGGTTAAATGAATTCTTGGTCTTTGAGCAGCTAATGAACAATGGTTTTATGCTCAAATCCTGTGTGTCCTCAGGTGGTCTCTCAAATCACTCTCCAATTGTTTTCAAGCTTCAATCGTGAGAGGAGTCGCCATCGACACCTTTCAAGTTCAATCACGTATGGCTCGGAGAGGAAGATTACCAAGCACTAATAAAGGAATCATGGAAGCCTCTCTCCTCTCCTGATCCCTATCCTTTTATGCACCAATTCGCCGATAATATTCTCTGGGCCATATCGGTCTCCAAGAGTTGGGAAAAATCTTATGATAAGAGGTCAAAAGCCCAGCTACTGGAATCGGAGGAAAAGATAGCCCTCCTATATAAATCCATGGTTGACAATCCACTAACGAATTCTCAAATCATTTAGTTGCAGGCCCTCGGGGATCTTCACCACTCTCTTCTAAAAAAAGATGAGCAAACTTGGAGATTGCGAAGTTGAGCTTTGTGGATCAAGGAGGGGAACAACAATTCAAAAATGTTTCATCAGTTTGCAAATTATAGCAAGAAGTTAAACGCTATTTGGAAATCGAATCTCATGACGGTGCCATGGTCTACTCCTCTAAAGACAAGGCGGAAGAGGGAGCCCACCACTACTCTAATCTCTTCCAAGAGCCCCCTGATCCAAGAGATTCTAAAGATTATTTCCAATTTTGGGCCAATAATTTCGAAAGAGATGAACCACTCCCTAAAAGAAGAAGTCTCGGAGGCAAAAGTTCATGACGCCCTTTTCTCCATGCAAAAAGTGAAGAACCCAGGACTGGACGAGCTCACCTTGGATTTTTCGTTGGCTTCTATGACCTAATAACGAATGATCTACTAAAAGTCGTGTGGGAGTCTCAAGCGTCTGGAAAGGTGATTGGGTCTTTCAATGCCACAATCATTGCTTTGATTCCCAAAAAGCAAGACAGGAAATCCTTTGGAAATCGGCCCATTTCTTGCTACAATGTTATCTACAAGTTAGTATCCAAAGTCCTTGCTCAAAGACTTAAACCTATCCTCAGTGAGGTCATTTTAAAAGAGCAGTTTGGATTTTTGCACAAAAGGCAAATTCACAATACAGCCACAGTTGCCTAGGAGGCTCTTCACTCAATTAAAAACTCAAACTCGAGAACTACGGTCCTAAAATTGGATCTTTCTAAAGCTTACGACCAAGTCAGTTGGACCTTCCTTCGTTTGGTTTTGTTGTAAATGGGCATGGACTTCGCAATGGTGAATTGGATAATGGGGTGCATCCAATCAGTATCATTTGTTGTCCTTATAAACAGAGCTCCATCCAGGTTCTTTCGAGCCTCTCAAGGTCTCAGGGAAGGATGCCCGCTCTCTCCATTATTGTTGCTAATTGTGGCAGACGCCCTGAGCAAGCTGATTACAGTTGCTAGGAGGTCTCGGGCGATCTCAGGAGTGAATGTCTCGACTAGTGAGTCAATAACACACTTACTTTTTTATGATGATGTGTTATGCTTTGTTCAAGGCACAGTAACTGACCTCTCTACCTTGAAAGGAATCTTGGACTTGCATTGCTCAGCGACCAGCATGCAAATCAATGTTGACAAATCATGCATGCTCTCGCATAATTTGTGTCCACAGGTTCTCAAGCGTCGGGGAATATTCTTCCATTCCCTCTAGGCTTCCATCTCAAGTCGAACAAATATTGTTTTGGAGACTAGGCTTGGATGATCAAAAAGGTTGAGGCTCGGGTGTCCATCTGGGTGAATAGGATGCTTTCAAGGGGGGGTAGACTTGTTCTGTTAAAATCCATTCTTGAGAGCATTCCTATCTTTTGGACCTCTCTTGTCGTCGCTCCCAAAGGCATCCTTACCAAAATTTGCAAGATTAGCTTTCAGTTCTTGTGGTCTGGGCCTTGTGTTTCAGGTGGCATCCCATTGGTTAAATGAAGTCATGTGGCTCTCCCCAAGGAGCTCGGGGGTTGGGGGCTGAAGAATATATACACATTTGCTCAAGCATTGGCAGACAAATCCCTGTGGAGATTTATTCAAAACGATTCCCTGTGGGGTAGAGTTTTAAAGTCCAAATATCTCCCAGGGTAATCCATTGTGGAATGAATAAGGCAGCCACACAAGTCTTCCAAAGGGTCGATTATCTCGAGAGCTCTTGTCTCATCCTTCCCCTTGGTGGGGCCTTGGGTAGTTTGGCAAGTTGGCAATGGGAAGGAGATAAGGTTGGGCGAAGATCCTTGGTTGGGCTCTAAAAACCACTATCATTTCTCATAATCGCTCCTTGAGGCATCTCAATTGATGGGTCTTTTTTCTCTGTATGACGCTATGTCTATGTATCCTCAACCCTTGGGGAGGCTTGGATGGAAGTTCGTTGAAGATCTAGGCTTAGATGGCGATGAAGCGATAGAGTAGAACAAATATATTGGTTTCTTCGTATCCAATTTTATCAAGCTTAAATAAGATGACCCCGACGTTCTTTATTAGTCTAAAAATCCTCATTCTAAGGATTACACAACCAAGTTAGGCTATAAAGTTGAAATGGAGAGAAGTTTCGAGGGTAACAAACAATGGTGGTGGAGCCCCATTTGGAAAATTCATGCCCCCTGAAAAGCAAAATAACATCGTGGTTGGCTTTAAACAATAAACTGTTAACATGGGATGTCGACTTTAGAAGGGGTTGGGTAGGCCCTAACTAATGTTCTATGTGTAAAAATGATGTCGAATCTTCATTTCACATTTTTGTTGGGTGTTCTTATGCAAAGCAGGTAACTAAGTTGGTCGCGTTGGTTCTCAAGCCATTGTCATCCTAGTCTAAGCCGAGCCTGGAAGAGTGTATTAAAGACTAGCTAGAGGACGCAGCAGTGAAACAGTACTAAGGGCTCCCATGCATCTTGGTTCAAAATCTCTGGTGGGCTCGTAACTCCTTTGTCTTCAAGAATGAGTTTATCCCGCCTGAGGTCACTGCTAATCTTATTGGGAAATTGGCTAAGGAATACATGGTTGAAACCAAAAACAAGAACCCGAGGCTATTATCCATGCCTGCTCTTGACTTCCAAATGTCGTGGGAGTTTTTCAACGAAGCAAGCCAGGGTCATCCACCTCTATGCAGGGTTGGAGTGATCCTTCATGTGTCACACAACCACTACATCCACATCCAGTATGCCCCCGGGAGAGGCTCAAACAACCGTGCGGAGTTTATCGCTTTATGGAATTTGCTCGAAGCAGTCACTAAGAAAGGTCTAACCAAGCTTCAAGTGCTCAAAGATTCCAAGCTGATCATTGACTGGGCAAATGGCAAGGTTTCAGTTTCCGATGTTAGACTCTCGTCTTTGCTAAAGGAACTTCGCCAATCCATTCAGTCCTTCAAATGGCTCTCCTTTTGTCGTATATTCAGAGAATTGAACATCAAAGCAGACGCATTATCCAAAGAGGCATTGCCCCTCCTTACAGGGACACTTGGTTTTTACAAATTCGTGGATCGTGAGGAGATGGAATCTCTAGAGTTTCGTCTTTAGCTTTGTGGAAGTGGAGCAGATGCAATTTATTTCCATCTTTGAACTATTGTATCCTTTTTGTTAGTAACTATGTATATGTTTTGAAACAAAAGAGCATTGGACGGTATATTTGAATCCCTGTATGTTTTTTAGCAGCATAAGAAACTATAGAAGCAAGAAGTACAGACTCAATCTCTCTATCAGGGCAGTAATATGTATATTCACATCTTTTGAATATAATGATTTTTTTCCCAAAAAAAACATATATATTATATATATATTAATTATTTAACTTAGATAACACACATACACACACACACACACACATATATATATATATATATATATTATTTAAATGAGAATAAAATTCGATATGCATAAAATCTATTATAATATATATATATATATACAAGATGAACGAAAACTTCAACAAGAAGCAAGAAGTACAAACTCAATCTCTCTATCGGGACAGTAATATGTATATTCATATCTTTTGAATATAATGATTTTTTTCCCAAGAACAAACATATATATTATATATATTAATTGTATATATATATATATATATATATATATAATTTAACTTATATAAATTTATTGTTAACTAAACTAATTTAGATATTTTTATAATAAATTTTATGCATATTGGATTTTATACTCATTACTCAATCTCTCTATCGGGACAGTAATATGTATATTCGTATCTTTTGAATATAATGATTTTTTTCCCAAGAACAAACATATATATTATATATATTAATTATTTAACTTTGATAGCATATATATATATATATATAAAGAGATCTATATATATATATATATATATATATATATATATATATACAAAAAAATCATATTACATTATATTCAAAAGATACGAATATACATATTACTGTCCCGATAGAGAGATTGAGTTTGTACTTCTTACTCCTAATTCTATAACATGTCAATCCTTATATGAATCCACTAAAACCCAGCAAGATAAATGGAAACTTCAACAATTTTAATACCCAGAAAAATTATTCACCAAATAATAAATCTGAAATTGCAATTTAACAGTTACAGCTAGGTTTCTTCACAAAATAAAATCGAACATCAAAAAATAAATACTAGGAACACTGTAGAGAGTAACAGCAATCACATCACATGAGGGACACTAGAATTTTTGGGTAAAATAACCCCTAGAAAAACACAATGTGGGAAAACCAGTTCTTCAGTTTGTGGCTTTTATTATGCAGCAGAAAATATAGAGATCTCTTACAGAGCAGATCGATTTACAACAATGGTTGAGGAAACCCCAGCAAAAATTCTTCCCAACATCTGTACGACCCTCTCTAAACCAAATCGAACCCAGCAACACAAAATCGGCCCAACAAACCAGCCTCTGCGCAAATCATACAGCCTAGCTGCGTTGTCTTTGCGTCACACATGTCGCTCTCTCAGATCTGTAGTACGGCCTCTGCAAATCACTTAGGAAGCAAGTCAATCCACCTGTAAAAACTCTCCTCTGTCTTCTCTGCAATTCGCCTCCAGCAAACCCTCAAGCGAACTTCTTCCTCTTGTTGAAACTTGCCCTCTCTCAAGTGCATAATGCGCCCAACCACCAAGTCGACTTCCTTTTGTCTCAATGAGCAAGCAAAAATGTGAGAGCAAGGGCTAAGATCAACCCTCACTCTCTCAATGAGATGGTTGGCCAAGATTAAAAGACCATCACTTAAATTATTTTCACTTTTAACTTTAGGAAAAAGTGCTCATTAAGTCAACATTAAAATATAACACATTTAATGTACTTTTTCTAAGTTAGTACTTAGGAAAAAGGTTTACCCCATCAACTTGGCTAGTTTCATTGTGCCCCTCCATGCTAGGACACCACCACATGGAAGAAGACCTTTTGAGTTACTCTTCTCAACACCTTATACTAACTTGCAGGTTGGAAAAAGGTTGGGGGCTCGTACCCCGAAGCGCAAGCGGAGGACAGATTGATTGCCCCAAGGCGTGGGGGTTCCTTGGGGCATCAGCAGAGGTCCATCCCTTTTCCTTTGTCTGAGCCTGACCATGCTTCAAAAAATTGTGGGTTTTAGAAAACAGCTACGATAACCTGTAGATTCATGATTCTCGAAAATATGGGGTTTTATCACTTTTAAAACCTTCTACCCGCGCCAACAAACGGCAAAAATGAAAGTCGAGGTTGTCGAAAAGACTGGGTTGAAGCAGGCGAGGTATTCATTCTGTCTTTATTGTCTGTTATCTTTGATTCTTCCCTCGAGTAAGGATGGCTAGTTGATGGGCGAATTTAATGGTCAAACTGCACCAAATTTATGCGACTCTCTTCATATGTGCTGAATTTTATCTGAGGTCTTCACTGTGTCTTTATTCCCTGTTATCTTTGATTCTTCCCTCGAGTAAGGGACGACTAGTTGATGGGCAAATTTAATGGCCAAACTGCGTCGAATTTATGTGACTCTCTTCATATGCACCGAATTTTATGGATAAAATTCGGCGAATGCGATGACTTAAGTGCCAAGGCATTAAGATGGGCAACCCTCCCTGTAACATTTGACATCTCATGAGGTCCATGTGGAGAATAGGCATTAAATGGCCTTGCCTTTCCCCTAAACTTATGCATGCCTATTCGAATCGTGCTCTGAAGAACTGTACTTCAACAACAATGGCTCCTGCATGTGGGATCAACCGGTCTGTCCTTAGATTAATGTTGGTCATATCTGACATTGAAGTTAGACTTGGAAAGAGGGAAAAATGTTTAGGAATCCACCTTGAGGATTATTTGTTTTCATCCCTTCCAAATGCTTCAATTGTTTCTGACTCCCCCGAGACCTCTGGCAACCACCATTATACCCCGCACAAATTGGGAAGCACTATGGATCATTGCCATTGTTGTAACAATAATTGTGTTCTCTTTGAGTTTGAAAGGTTAAGAACGGGACTTTGACAGTGTGAAAAAGATGTAGCAGACGCCCATTGCAATGTGACCTACTCAGCCCTGCAATGGGCAAGATTAAAGGAGGGGTTTGAGAAACAAAATTTGTAGACCAACCAGGTCAAGGACCAATGCACGTTGGAAATGGGGAACCACATACTCAATGTGAGGGAATGGGATGCTAAATCTCACACCTCCATAACCGTTTTCAAAGGGAAGCAAATAAACATGGAACTCTAGAGTCCTTGCAAGCCTTGATTGGGCGCATAGAGGCACGCTCCAACCTCCCTCCAGAGGTTATGCACTCTCCTCCTCTTGGTTCAAGTGACAGCTCTGTGGACTCTACCTTCTATGGCCTACCTGGAACTTCTATGGAACGTGCTGCCACCCAAGTGCTAATAACTCAGAGATGCTAGAAACCCCCGCCGAAGACCCTAACATGGCTGTCGACACTGATACTGGCTCTGCAGCTATGGAAATGAAGACCTGTCAACCCAGATGGACCACGAAACTGAAGCCTAAAATGGGCACTATTTTTATGCCCAAGGATGTTTTGTCAAGTACTATTTTTATCATGTCGGTATCTTAAGCAGCAGTATACTACAGACTTCTAAGTAGACTGAATTGGATAGGCCTCCACAGCTTTTTCAGACAGTTTGTTCTTAGCTGTCGATTCCAGGCTATGGCTGCCCAGAACTATGTATGTTTTGTAAACTTCTGCTGTATGGTGCAGCTGCAGCTTTTTTAATATAAATTCTACAAATTACTGTGAAAAAAAATTATAATAAAGACATACTATTTTCATCTGTTAATAGGTTTGCATCTCAAGTTTCAATGATAGAGGTGATTATTACAAGGCCTTTAGCAGAAATGCATTTTGGCCTGTGCATGAGGCCATAATGGGTACAAAAGCAATAAAATTGTGGGAGGCATTTTTAGATCACATTTGAACATTTAAAGGTGGTAGATAATACAGCCTTTATTATGTTAACAGTCAGCATATGATTGCTTATCTTTGTTGACTGTCAGCCATGTTAATATTGCAACTTGACCCGAAATCCAGTTAAAACTTGTAAGTATGAGACCTGTTCTTCTTATTAGCCTGTTCTTCTTATTAGCCTGTTCTTCTTATTAGCACCTTCATTCACTAGGTAATATTTCGAGTCCTATATAATTCATTGTACTAGAGCAAAGTAAAGTCTAAAGGATTGTTAGAAGCTATAATGAATTAAAAGAGTGGAATGAACCCCTCAAATAGAAGGCAATCTAATGTCTATAGAAGTTAGAACTACCTTTAAAGACACTCATTCCTTTACACCTTATAGTAGCTTCCATGAAAGTAAAATAGAAATGCACCAGGCAGCACTATATAGCATGACAGCCTGTCAAATAGCATCTCCTTGAGATATCAGTTTCTTTCATAGACTTGGAAAGACAGAAATGTGGAGGACAAGATATAAAACAGTATCTTTGACTGTCAGATAAAGGGGAACCAACTTGGCAAAATTTTCCCTTCCCTAAATGATGGAGGCAACTGGGTGCTGGGCATGATGTACACTCCTAAAGAGTAATATTTCCTGTTTGAAAGGAGTGGTAACTTGCAATAACTCACTTTTTAAGACAAGGTGGAAGCAACTATGTTTTAGCCTTTGTAAGTATGTGATTTAGGCATAAACTCAGAAATCTACATCTACTACATTAAGACTGTTGAGTTACGAGGATCTAATCTTTGGAACGTATATTAAACTTGGATCATACAATGGTCCCCTAACGGAATGCCCTTTCTTTGAGCAATGCTTTTGGTATCATACCATTGAAAAATAAGTGGTCTTCATGGACCTAACTGCCTAAATATCCGGCATGAGTTCTGGAAAATATTCCCTAGATCAGATGCAGATCTCTTTAGCTGTAAATGAAGAGAAAATTCATTTAAGAGAAGAGATTGATCATGATTCTTTGTCACATGTATTCTCATATGCCCCGTATCTTATTGATTACCTGGATTTCCTTCTCACTTCCTGATTTGTTATCTTCATCTTTTACTAGTTTTGAAACCACACGAACATCCTCCTCATTCTCAAATGCTTCAGGCTCGTAATGCCACAAACCCACGGGCAGTTAAATCAAGTATAACTATTTTTTAATCTTAACAATCTTTTTATTAACCAAATTATTATTTTCGTAACAGTGGGAGATAATTGCATCTTTTTCACTTCAAAATAAGATTGTTCCGGAGATCCTTTTATTGACTTCTTTACTGCATCTATGAAGAAAAACCATCTCTGGAAGATCCCAATTCTCTAAAGCTAGACAAAAGTAACTCTGTAGAGTATAGTCACATTACTCGAGACCAGGAACAATTCACAAAGCCAAAGAGTAAGACGCTGGGAAAGACTGCAAAGCCAGAGAGTAAGAGTATGACTTGGACTCTCGGAATGACTTGCAAAGCCAAAGAGTAATAATACTAGGACTCGAAAAACATTCCGCTTAAAAAGATCTCAAAATATACTTGAATGATTGTAGACGCCCATCCGTGTAATTAGGCAAACGTATTTTTCAGTGTTGCAAAGAGATAATAAGTCTTTAACCAAGATTACTAAGGACAGGTCAAGATATCTTGTGCAGTACGAGCAGGAACTTTGAACTACCTGAGGCAAGATATTAACGTCCTTTCAATGTATTTATTTTGCAAAAAGTAATTTGTGCAAATCTTTATAAGCTCTGCTTTGCAGAATGCTAACAACCCTTCTACTCTATCGGGTAGACACCAAAACCTAAGTTACCAAGAGCCCTGAAATAAGCAGTGACCATACGCAACCCTAAAAGTATGCTTTCTCAAGATGCCCAGAAAAACACTAGGCGAAAACCCCACCGGGAATTTCACGAAAGACACCTAAACCTAAATTGACCAAGAGCCCTGAAATAAGCAGTGACGAAACGCAACCCTAAATCTGCTTTCTCAAGATTCCCAGAAAAACACTGAGTGAAAACCCACCGGGAACTTCGCGAACTTCCAGGGTCAGCATTCCACCAGGAACCAGTATACCAAAGAACGCTCGGTAACCAAATTTCATCCACAACTCCGGGAGATACTCGCAAGAATACCATTATCTTCTCCACAAACCAGTATAAACCCATTTTTTTGCCCTAAAACACGGCCCGTCTGATGGAATGAAGTAGATGATAATTGAGATAAAAACACCAAAAAAACAATGAAACCCCATCGAGACCAAACCTGCTGCATCTGCTAATATTTCCCCCCGTTCATGGTAACGGTGCTCGTTGTTGTGGACTTCTCCTGAGTCGGCATCTGGCGCTGGACCGGCGCGCACAATTAGGCTACTGAGGCTGGTCCGGGCGGCGTAACGTTGATCATCCTTTTCTTTTTCCAAGTAAAACACACCTCTCTCTCTGTCTGTGTCTCTGTCTCGACTCTCGCTCCTGAGATCTGCTACACACATGTCCGCCCGCTGTTCTCGGTCATAAGAATGAGAATGCTGGTTTTCGCGGCGAGGGAGAACGGAACCCTGGCCACGATGATTCGCCATTTCAGAAAAATGAAAATACGACACCCTGGCTAAAACGTTGCCACACTGTATTAATACGTTTTCCAGGGATGTACAACGTATCTGCCATCCTTAACGATATCATAAATAAACTAGGCTACAGAGTAGCTTTAGTACCTGCCGAGTTGCCCAATTGAGTAGCGTAGTGACATGGTACTCAATAGGACCAGCATAACATTGCAAATACTTTTTACATTATTAAATTCAATTTAGAGGCTTGCAAATACACAAAACTTGTTAAAACAATTTAAATATTTTATTTATTTTTTATTTTAAATATACATAATCTTAGTCTCACTAATGACTAGTCATCCTATATTTGTTTCTATTTTCTTTAATAATTAATAATAATCAATAGTGATTAATTATAAATACAAGTTTATGTTTTCTTTAATAACTAGCATACCCCTTAAGTTGGCGAATGGGAATGCC
>ML779840.1:973374-1006882 GCA_009831015.1 Picea engelmannii | reverse complement strand
TTGAGAAAAATTACAGTTCAAAAATAGAATCGATGCCGCCACTTCGCTTCCTAGTTGGCGAGAAGTTAATGTTCGTAGGTAAGTTTATATGAAATTCTTCTCTAGTTTCATAATATTAACTACTCATTTGTAATGTAACTACATACCCTAGAAAATACAGTCCTAAGTTTTCTTTTTTTCAACGAAAAAAAATACGCTTTATATTCAGAAGAGTATAATATTGTACAAGGCATGATATGCGGAGAAATGACCATACAAGGTAAAACAAGGAATGCTTATATGCATGACAGTCTAGCAGTCCATACAAGTTCTTTGAGATACAAGACAGCTGAGACCAAAGTCTGTCCCATGGGAAATCAACGCCCCTAAATAGAAAGCTCGATCAAAGAGTTATCATTGTAGTATGTCCTTCATTGCCATCTTCCCACCTAGTATAGCGAATGTGACCCGGAGGCAAGTGTAATGCTTTTTTGGAAAGGATGTCCGCCTCAAAATTTTGTTCTCTGTATATATGAGAGAAGGTGAGATTTTTTACAAGTTTAGTTGCAGCACGTGTTCTCTCCTTCCAGCATTCAAGGTCAACTACCTGGAAATCTGCTCGCCCGATCAACCAATCAATGGTAATTTTGGAGTCGCCAAGAAGTAGAAGCTCGTTGACATGAAGACGACTAGCTAGGATAAGAGACGCCCACGCTCCTAAAAGCTCAGCCTTCATATTGGAACCATTTCCACAATTTAGAGTCCATCGGAAACAAGTGTGTGAGTTTAGAACAAGTTTCCCTCCCGCCCCACAGAGAGAGACGCTTTGTTGCGCCGCTCCGTCGAACCAGGCCACAATTCTATCAAGAGGAACTGTAAAAATAGGTCTGTTGGGAGAAGTAAATGAAGTCTGTTTTCTGTTGGAGGCCAGCTCAGTGATAATGTAATTTGCAACTCTATGCATTGATGGAGATTTATCTTCGAAAATGGCCTCGTTTCTTGTCTTCCATACCTGCCAACAGAGTGAAATAGGCAACAAAACAGGGTTTGTGGTAACCTTTATCAAGTTCTGGAAGCAAGAGGGGACGTTTGGGCCGTCCCAAATTGATTCGGGCGAAAGTGCAGGTGTGATGAGCTGCCACACCGCTCTGAAGAAAATACAGTTAATAAAAACATGGGAAACAGATTCATTATGTGATTTGCAAAGGATGCATCGACCGGGACCCACCCAGCCCCTGGATTGTAGATTAGGCCACATCAAAAGCTTGTTTTCAAACATGAGCCAAGCAAATAATTTTATTTTTAGTGTGCAGTCGCCTCTCCAAATTTTATGACGCCATCTATCAGCTGTGTTGGTCCAGCACTTGTTTGCTAAAGCACTGTAAACGTTATTTGTCGTAAGGAGGCCGGATCGATCCCCTCCCGTCCATAAGAAGGTGTCAGATCGGTCTTGTAAACAGATGCCGGCTTCGGTCAATAGACGAGTGTATCCATCCCATTCAAATGCAAGATCCGAATCCAGAGTTAAGTCCACGCTGTTGAGCCAGGAGTTGCCCAAATGACCACCAGAGTTAAGTCCTAAGTTTTCTTGTCAAAGTAGTTATGTTTATTATGTATTTTTATCATCTTTTAACTTTGGTATGTCCAGGGTTTCACATATTATATATATTAACATTATCTACATTCAATTTGCAATAGCAATTAAGATAATTTTTTGAGCAAGAATTTCTTGGTCTTGCTTTACATCTAAAAAAATTCTAATTTTCTTACACATGTACCTTTGGAATATATTGAATATAAATATTCATGTTATAAAATTTAATATAAATTTAATGTAAGAGGATAAAGAACAATACCAATAAGCATGATTCTTAAATTATATATAGATGCTCTCTCTTGTCATTACCGGAAAATTTGATCACGAAAATTTACATATTTACATAGGTAGTTTATAAATTACAACAAGGATATTGTCATTGAGTTGGGGATCCCGGTTGAGTTGCGAAAGCTCAACATTCTCAACTTCGTTTGGCACTGGTGTCTTTCATTCAACGACATGGCCAAACCGAAGTACTTGACCCGAGCTACGTGATTCGGATTTTATTAGCAGAACGAAATGATTATAGATTATTACCAGATGCTTAACACAACATAACAGAGATACAATAAAATTGGTTTTCTATTCAATAAGGAAATAAGATGAAACTGTAAAATGCAGCGGAAAACAAGCTTGTTGGAATGGTGGTGGCTTATCTCTGAGAAGAGATGTGACGGCTGCTCTCATTCGCAAGAAGATCCTTACAATGAGGCTCTCAAGTCCTTTTTACAATAAACAAGAGTTTAAAAAACCCTAAACATCCAAAAACCTAACCCTAAGAGATGAAGCGCCACAAGTCATGTGGGCCCCGTTTGGGTAAGTCAATACATCAACTTCCCAGGGTCGTAACTTTTGCATACAATTTCCATTTTAGGCGTATGATAGCCCATTGGAAAGGTCTATCCGAGGACTACAACAGTTACACAAACTTTCACGATGAAATTTCTTTGAACACAACATACCTCAAAAAACATCGTTTAGGGCCTCAAAACGGCTCCGGAAGTTCAGGACCCAAAAAATTGTTAAAAATAGTAAATTATCAAAATTGCTAGAAAGTTGTTTTAAGCCAGCTGGAAAAGGTGGGTGGCCACCGATATCCACCTGGATCAATCCTCCCTCCTTAGGAAGCAATGGTCTCCATTGCATTGAGTTCCCCCATTAGATGAGAAAATTTATGCTGAATTTGGCCCCAGGTGAGCCACTTGCCTTGGTGCAAGAGCTACCCTGCTTTGACTACTCGATAAAGTTGGATCCTTTGTTGTCGATTGCCCTTGTTCTGTGTGTCCACAATCTAATCACTAGATGTCTGTTGTATGTAGTCGGGGTTGAGCTTTGTTGGTGTCAACTGTTTTGCTACGTTTGAGGTGTCCAATAATGGTGGGAAATAAGGTCGAAGGAGGTCCACGTTGAACACTGGGTGCAGGCCAAGGAAAAGAGGAATGTTGAGCTCAAAAGAATTATCCCCCACAGCCTTGGTGACAGTGTACGACCCATAACGGAGTGGGCGAAGCTTCTGATGGGGTCCTGTAAGGCGTTCTTTCTGCAAGTGCAACCAAACTTTGTTGCCCACCTAAAACTTATGTGGCACTCAATGTTGATCATGGCGTTGCTTGTACTTGTCATTGGACTTCTGTAGGATATCTTGAACCTTCTGGCGGATGTGTCGGATCCTCTCAATGAACCTGGTGGCTTTGTCAGCCTCAATTGGAGTAGAAGAGGAGTCGGTTGAGGTGACCGCAAGGGGAAGTGCAACATCTATGAGACCTAATGGTTGGAATCCCAACCCCACCTAAAAGGGGTTGTGGTCGGTTGAGCTATGCAGGGCTCGGTTGTAGCTATGTTGGACATAGGGAAGACTCTCATCCCATGTGCGAGGGTGATTGGAATTATACATGCGCAGGATATGCACGATCATTCGATTTATGACCTCGGTTTGGCCATCTGTCTCGGGGTGGAAGGCCATGGATTTGGTGAGCTTGGTGTCTAGTAGTGACCAGAGGCTCGACTAGAATGTGTTAAGAAATCGACTGTCTCTATCTGAGACAATGGTTTGTGGGATTCCAAAATGTACCCAGACTCGTTCGAAGAAGAGCTTGGTAGTGGCTTTTGTTGTGATGCTCTTCTTGCAGGCAACTAAAATCGCCATCTTAGAAAAGCGATCAACAACCACAAAAACACAGTCATTCCCCCGCTTGGTTGATGGGAGGCCCAACATGTAGTCCATTGAGATGGATTCCCATGGCCTGTCAGGAGCAGGAAGAGGGGTGTACAGGCCCTATTTCTTTATGGTTGGTTTGGCAATAGCGCAGGCAATGCAAGACCTGATATATTTGTTGACCTCCTGTCGAAGTTTCAGCGAGTAGAAATGTTTTTGTAGCATCGCCACTGTCTTTTCGACGCCGAAGTGTCTTGCCACCTGACTGTACTGGGCTTCCTAGATCAACTTCACTCGCTCACTTGATGGAACACAGATATGGCCCAGACGACACAACAACCCATCCTGAAGATGGAAATTATCAACAACTGCCTTTGCACCCAACATTTGGTAGGTGGTGGCGAAGTCTGGGTCTATCTCATAGAGTTGGGGACATCCAGAGGTCTCATGGTCGCAAGAGTCTAGAACTGTGGTGAGTGTCGTGACTGGTGGTCTACTGAGGCAATCAAAGACGTGATTGGTGCTTCCTATTTTATACTTGATGTTGAGGTGGAATTGTTGCAAGTATGTGGACCACTTTTCATGGCGGTCATTCTGCAATTTTCCTTGTGTCTGCATGAACTGCAGTGGCTTATGATCAGTGTGGATGACTATCTCCCTCCCAAGAATGTAATGTCTCCATTAGTGGCAGGCTTGCACAATGGAGTACATTTCTTTATCATAAGTAGGGTACGTACGGGCAACATCTGAAAGTGTCTCACTATGATAGGCCACAGGGTGGTCGTACTGCATGAGAACGACACCCACAACATATTTTGAAGCATCAATCTCAATCTTAAAGAGTTGCTACAAGTCTGGTAGTGAAACTACTGGGGCTGAGCACAAGCATTGCTTCAAATCATCGAACACTTGTTGTTGGGGCCGACCCTACGCAAATTTCGACTTACCACCACCCCTGGTTATTTGACTGAAGGCCCATGCAATATGGGAGAATCCCAACACAAAGCTGCGGTATAAATTGGAAAGGCCCAAGAAGCTCTGAAGCTCAGTGAGTGTAGTTGGGGCAGGCCAGTCACGGATGACTTGGATCGAGGAAATAACACTAGGTGGGACAAGCTCAGGTATCCTGTACAATTTTCTATTCAAAGTAGTAATAACACTACGAGGTCTAGAATCATATACAACATGACGCTTCCATAAATAAGGTTGGCCCAAAAGAACATCACAAACTTCGAGAGGAGCAACATCACACAATATCTCATCTTTGAAGGGCTTGATGTCGTACGACAATGGACACTATTGGCTGACGCGGAGATCGCTTCCTTGGCGGAGCAATCCAATGGTGTAGGGTTGTGGTTGTGGCATTGTCGGGAGGGCCAATCGCTTGATGACCTCTACTGAGATGAGGTTCTTCTCACTACCACTATTAATGATGAAGTGCAGTGGGGTGCCTTTTACTCACATCTGCGAATGGAAGAGGTGCTCTCCTTCTTCTGGCTCGTCTAGTTCACCATGTTGGAGCTTGGTGGTAGCAACGACGACACTGTGTTCCACGTCAATGATCTGTCTTCCCCTTTCTGGTTCTGACTCAGAGTTAGAACCCACATATGATTTAGAAGCTTTCACTTCGGCCACCAACGACTGCTTTGAGTGGTAGTCAGGAGTGTTATGCCAAGGGCTCTTATGGAAGTCGCACCACTTCCCGGTATCTTTCTTTGTCTTTCTAGTGTCCTTCTTTGCTTGCGACTTGGACTGGTTGTACTGATACTGTCCATCTTTGCTCTGTCCTTTGTTCTGTGAGTTGGGGCCGCCCTTTCCTGGCTTTTGTTGTGAGGGGTTCCCCGGCCCAAATTGTCGAGTCTTTTTTTGAGCTTTTGCTCGATTTTGACGACATATGGGTAGGTCGCACCCAAGGATGAGATGTCGAGAAATTCCATTTCGGTCTGGATGTATCTATGTAGAGCACCGCGATACTTGAGCACCAGATGTCGCTCTGAAGCTTTGATACCCAGCTTGGTGTGCAAGGTATGGAAGATATTTGTGAAATTTGGCACTGCTTGGTCCCTTTCTTGCTACAGTGTGGTCCATTTGGTATATAAGTCATCATAGCTTCCGACAGGGTAGTATTGTTCCTTAATAGAATCCCTAAAGGATTCCCAAGTGGTCGTGACTGCAAATAATGGGGGTTCCTTTGTTTTCTTTTATTCACATAAAGTTTCCCATCAATCTTTGACATGGGGAACGACTTTGAGGAGCACAAAAGTAATATTTTCTCTATTCTAAAAGTTATGGACAGAAAAATACCCTTCTAGTAGATTCAACCACTTGTCTACAACATCTACATCTATCTGACCTTCAAATATAGGAATATCAAATTTTATTTGTACCTTGAAGGGGGCGGTGCCTCCGCTCGAAGAAGATGCGTTGCCTGTTGGTAGTTGCTGAAGGATTTGCGTGAAATTATCCATCGTCTTGTTCCTATGTTGCGTGAGGGCTTCCTCAATCAACAGTTTGAAAGGATATCCTGTCCCACCATCTTTCTTTTCTCCTTCAATGAGAGGTCGCTTGGGTGTGCGAGAGATTTTTTCCTCGAGAGAAACAAGTTCAAGACCCAACTCTTTGTACTCCGACCTCATTGGGGACATGCATTAAGATGACAAGGGTTTGACCGCTCTGATACCACTGATCCAAATTTTATGAGCAGAACGAAATGAGTATAGATTATTACCAGATGCTTAACACAGCATAACAGAGATACAATAAAACTTATTTTCTATTCAATAAGGAAATAAGCTGAAACTATAAAATGCAGCGGAAAACAAGCTTGCTGGAATGGTGGCGGCTTATCTCTGAGAAGAGATGTGACTACTGCTGTCATTCGCAAGAAGATCCTTACAATGAGGCTCTCAAGTCCTTTTTACAATAAACAGGAGTTTCAAAAACCCTAAACATAAAAAAACCTAACCCTAGGAGATGAAGCGCCAAAGTCTTGTGGGCCCCGTTTGGGTAAGTCAGTACATCAACTTCCTGGGGTCGTAACTTTTGCATACGATCTCCATTTTAGGCGTATGATGGCCCATTGGAAAGATATATCCGAGGACTACAACAATTGCCTAAAATTTCACAATGAAAATTTTGTGAACGTATCATACCCCAAAAAACATCGTTTAGGGCCTCAAAATGGCTCCAGAAGTTCAGGACCCAAAAAAATGCTAAAAATAGTAAATTATCAAAATTGCTAGAAAGTTGTTTTGAGCCAGCTGAAAAAGGTGGGTGGCCACTGATATCCACCTGGATCAATCCTCTCTCCTTAGGAAGCAATGGTCTCCATTGCATTGAGTTCCCCCATCAGATGAGGAAATTTCTGCTGAATTTCGCCCCGGGTGAGCCACTTGCCTTGGTGTAGGAGTTGCCTTGCTTTGACGACTCAATAAAGCTGGATCCTTTGTTGTTGAGTGCTCTTGATATGTGTGTCCACAATCTGATCACTAGATGCCTGTTGTATGCAGTCGGGGTTGAGATCTGTTGGTGTCCGTTGTTCTGCTACATCTGAGGTGTCCAATAATGGTGGGAAATAAGGGTTAAGGAGGTCCACGTTGAACACTGGGTGCAGGCCAAGGAAATGAGGAATGTTGAGCTCAAAATAATTATCCCCTAGAACCTTGGTGATGGTGTATGACCCATAATGGAGTGGGCGAAGCTTCCGATGGGGCCCTGTAAGGTGTTCTTTCTGCAAGTGCAACCAAACTTTGTCGCCCACCTGAAACTTATGTGGCACCCGATGTTGATCATGGCATTGCTTGTACTTGTCATTGGACTTCTGTAGGATATCCTGAACATGTTGGCGTATGTGTTGGATCATCTCAATGAACCAGGTGGCTTTTTCAGCCTCAATTGGAGCAAGAGAGGAGTTGGTCAAGGTGACCGCAAGGGGAAGTGCAACGTCTATGGGACCCAATGGTTGGAATCCCAACCTCACCTGAAAGGGGTTGTGGCCGGTTGATCTATGCAGGGCTCGGTTGTAGCTATGTTGGACATAGGGAAAACTCTCATCCCATGTGCGAGGGTGCTTGGAATTATACATGCGTAGGATATGCACGATCATTCGATTTATGACCTCGTTTTGGCCATCGGTCTGGGGGTGGAAGGCCGTGGATTTGGTGAGCTTGGTGTCCAGTAGTGACCAAAATGTGTTGAGAAATCGACTGTACCGATATGAGACAATGGTTTGTGGTATTCCAAAATGTACCCAGACTCATTCGAAGAAGAGCTTGGTAGTGGCTTCTGTTGTGATGCTCTTTTTGCAGGCAACCAGAATTGTCATCTTAGAAAAGCGATCAACAACAAAAAAAACACAGTCATTTCCCTGCTTGGTGGACAGGAGGCTTGACATGTAGTCCATTGAGATGGATTCCCATGGCCTGTCAGGAGCAGGGAGAGGGGTGTACAGGCCATGTTTCTTTATGGTTGGTTTGGCAATAACACACCTGATATACTTGCTGACCTCATGTTGAAGTTTCAACCAGTAGAAATGTTTTTGTAGCATCGCCACTATCTTTTCGACACCGAAGTGTCCTGCCACCCGACTATAGTGGGCTTCCCAGATCAACTTCACTCGCTCGCTTGATGGAACATAGATATGGCCCACATGACACAACAACCCATCCGGAAGATGGAAATTATTGACAACTGCCTATGCACCCAACATTTGGTAGGTGATGGCGAAGTCCAGGTCTATCTCATAGAGTTGGGGCCATCTATAGGTCTCATGGTCAGAAGAGTCTAGCACTGTGGTGAGTGTCGCGACTGGTGGTCTATTGAGGCAATCAACGACGCGGTTGGTGCTTCATGTTTTATACTTGATGTTGAGGTGGAATTGCTGCAAGTATGTGGACCACTTTTGATGGTGGTAATTTTTCAATTTTCCTTGTGTCTGCATGAACTGCAGTGGCTTATGATCAATGTGGATGACTGTCTACCTCCCAAGAATGTAATGTCTCCACTAGCGGAAGGCTTGCACAATGGAGTACATTTCTTTATCGTAAGTGGGGTACTTATGCACAACATCTCATAGTGTCTCACTATGATAGGCCACGGGGTGGTCGTGCTACATGAGAACGACACCCACAACATAGTTTGAAGCATCAATCTCAATCTCAAAGGGATTTTGCAAGTCTGGTAATGAAAGTACTGGGGCTAAGCATAAGCGTTGCTTCAAATCATCGAATACTTGTTGTTGGGGCTGACCCCATGCAAATTTCGCCTTACCACCACCCCTGGTTATTTGACTTAGGGCCCATGCAATATGGGAGAATCCCAACACAAACCTGCAGTAGAAATTGGCAAGGCTTAAGAAGCTCCGAAGCTCAATGAGTGTGGTTGGGTCTAGCTAGTCACGAATGACTTGGATCTTGGCTGGATCCACATGTACGCCATGTTGATCAAAGATGTAGCCAAGGTAATGGAACCTGTCCATGCCGAAAGAGCATTTTTCCCAGTTGGCGTATAGCTTTTGCTGCCGCAGGGTGTGCAGAACCTGTTGAATATGCTGCAAGTGTTCGACCTAAGTCTTGTTGTAAATGAGAATGTCATCCAGATACACCACTACAAAAGTATTGGTGAATGGTTGCAGGATATCATCCATCATCCTCATGAAGGTGACCGGAGCATTTGTCAGACCAAAGGGCATGACTAACCATTCAAAAAGGCCTTCCTTTGACTTGAAGGCGGTCTTCCATACATCTGTCTGTTTTATCGGGACCTGGTGGTAGCGAGACTTCAGATCAATCTTACTGAAGTATTTGCCCCCCATGAGTTGATCAATGAGGTCGTCGATTCTGGGAATCAGGTACCGGTTTTTTACTGTGATTTTATTGAGTGCCTAGAAATCAATGCAAAGTCGCTAAGTTCCATCTTTCTTCTATACCAACACGATTGGGATCCTGCAAGGTGACGAGATGGGATGGATGTGCCCCTTATGGAGGAATTCTTAGATCTGTCACTTGATCTCCTCATTCTCTAATAGAGAGCGACGATAGACTGGCCCATTGGGTAGAGGTGCACCAGGGGTCAGATTGATGGGGTGCTTAACCTGGCAGTGTAGAGATACCCCAACAGGTGAGGAGAAGATATATGAGTATTCTTCCATGACTTTATCTACTTGCTTCTGCTGTGTGGAGAGGTCGGCTGTAGAGACCTTGGATGTGGCTTTGATCTTTCTCTCACTCTGATAGCGAATCATGAAGAAGACAAACTTCCCCATCTAAGAGATGACCTTCCTGCATTGCTTAGCAGAGATCGGGGAAATAACACTAGGTGGGACAAGCTCAGGTATCCTGTACAATTTTCTATTCAAAGTAGTAATAACACTATGAGGTCTAGAATCATATACAACATGAAGCTTCCATAAATAAGGTTGGCCCAAAAGAACATCACAAACTTCGAGAGGAGCAACATCACACAATACCTCATCTTTGAAGGGCTTGATGTCGTACGACAGTGGACACTATCGGCTGACGCGGAGATCACTTCCTTGGCGTAGCCATCCAATGGTGTAGGGTTGTGGTTGTGGCATTGTCGAGAGGGCCAATCTCTTGACGACCTCTACTGAGATGAGGTTCTTCTGGCTACCACTATTAATGATGAGGTGCAGTGGGGTGCCTTTTACCCACATTTGTGAATGGAAGAGGCGCTCTCCTTCTTCTGGCTCGTCTAGTTCACCATGTTGGAGCTTGGTGGTAGCAACGACGACATTGAGTTCCACATCAATGATCTATATTCCACTTTCTGGTTATGACTCAGAGTCAGAACCCACATATGATTCAGAGGCTTTCACTTCGACCACCAATGATTGCTTTGAGTGGCAGTCAGTAGTGTTATGCTAAGGGCTCTTATGGAAGTCGCACCACTTCCCGGTATCTTTCTTTGTCTTTCTAGTGTCCTTGTTTGCTTGCGACTTGGACTGGTTGTACTGATATTGTCCATCTTTGCTCTGTCCTTTGTTCTGTGGGTTGGGGCCGCCCTTTCCTGGCTTTTGTTGTGAGGGGTTCCCCGGCCCAAATTGTCGCGTCTTTTTTTGAGCTTCTGCTCGATTTTGACGGCATATGGGTAGGCCACACCCAAGGATGAGATGTCCAGAAATTCCATTTCGGTCTGGATGTATCTATGCAGAGCACTGTGATACTTCAGCACCAGATGTCGCTATGAATCTTTGATACCCAGCTTGGTGCGCAAGGTATGGAAGATATTTGTGAAATCTAGCACTGCTTGGTCTCTTTCCTGCTGCAGTGTGGTCCATTTGGTATATAAGTCATCATAGCTTCCGACAAGGTAGTATTGTTCCTTAATAGCATCCCTGAAGGATTCCCAAGTGGTCGTGACTGCAAATAATGGGGGTTCCTTTGTTTTCTTTTATTCACAGAAAGTTTCCCACCAATCTTTGACATGGGGAACGACTTTGAGGAGCACAAAAGTAATCTTTTCTCTATTCGAAATGTTATGGACAAAAAAAATACCCTTCTAGTAGATTCAACCACTTGTCTACAACATCTGTGTCTATCTGACCTTCAAATATAGGAATATCGAAGTTTATTTGTACCTTGAAGGGGGCGGTGCCTCCGCTCGAAGAAGATGTGTTGCTTGTTGGTAGTCGCTAAAGGATTTGCGTGAAATTATCCATCATCTCGTTCCTCTGTTGCGTGAGGGCTTCCTCAATCAACAGTTTGAAAGGATCTCATGTCCCGTCATCTTTCTTTTCTCCTTCCATGAGAGGTCGCTTGGGTGTGCGAGAGATTTTGTCCTCGAGAGAAACAAGTTCGAGACCCAACTCTTTGTACTCCGACCTCGTTGGGGACATGCATTAAGATGACAAGGGTTAGACCGCTCTGATACCACTGATCTATATTTTATGAGCAGAATGAAATGAGTATAGATTATTACCAGATGCTTAACACAACATAACATAGATACAATAAAACTAGTTTTCTATTCAATAAGGAAATAAGCCGAAACTGTAAAATGCAGTGGAAAACAAGCTTGCTGGAATGGTGGCAGCTTATCTCTGAGAAGAGATGTGACTACTGCTCTCATTCGCAAGAAGATCCTTACAATGAGGCTCTCAAGTCTTTTTTACAATAAACAGGAGTTTCAAAAACACTAAACATAAAAAAACCTAACCCTAGGAGATGAAGCACCAAAGTCTTGTGGGCCCCGTTTGGGTAAGTCAGTACATCAACTTCCCGGGGTCGTAACTTTTGCATACGATCTATGTTTTAGGCGTATGATAGCCCATTGGAAAGATCTATCTGAGGACTACAACAATTGCACAAAATTTTAGGATGAAAATTTTGTGAACGCATCATACCCCAAAAAACATTGTTTAGGGCCTCAAAATGGCTCCGAAAGTTCAGGACCCAAAAAACTGCTAAAAATAATAAATTATCAAAATTGCTAGAAAGTTGTTTTGAGCCAGCTGAAAAAGGTGGGTGGCCACTGATATCCACCTGGATCAATCCTCTCTCCTTAGGAAGCAATGGTCTCCATTGCGTTGATTTCCCCCATCAGATGAGGAAATTTTTGCTGAATTTGGCCACGAGTGAGCCACTTGCCTTGGTGCAGGAGTTGCCTTGCTTTGACGACTTGATAAAGCTGGATCCTTTGTTTTTGAGTGCCCTTGATCTGTGTGTCCACAATCTGATCACTAGATGCCTGTTGTATGCAGTCGGGGTTGAGCTCTGTTGGTGTCAGTTGTTCTATTACATCTGAGGTGTCCAATAATTGTGAGAAATAAGGGTAAAGGAGGTCCACGTTGAACACTGGGTGTAGGCCAAGGAAAGGAGGAATGTTTAGCTCAAAAGAATTATCCCCCATAACCTTGGTGATGGTGTATGACCCATAACGGAGTGGGCGAAGCTTCCGATGGGGCCCTGTAAGGCATTCTTTTTGCAAGTGCAACCAAACTTTGTCGCCCACCTGAAACTTATGTGGCACCCGATGTTGATCATGGCGTTGCTTGTACTTGTCATTGGACTTTTGTAGGATATCCTGAACATGTTGGTGTATGTGTTGGATCATCTCAATGAACCGGGTGGCTTTTTTAGCCTCAATTGGAGCAAGAGAGGAGTTGGTCGAGGTGACCTTAAGGGGAAGTGCAACATCTATGGGACCCAATGGTTGGAATCCCAACCTTACCTGAAAGGGGTTGTGGCCAGTTGAGCTATGCAGGGCTCGGTTGTAGCTATGTTGGACATAGGGACAACTCTCATCCCATGTGCGAGAGTGCTTGGAATTATACATGCATAGGATATGCACGATCATTCGATTTATGACCTCGTTTTGGCCATCGGTCTGGGGGTGGAAGGCCATGGATTTGGTGAGCTTGGTGTCCAGTAGTGACCAGAATGTGTTGAGAAATCGACTGTATCGATATGAGACAATGGTTTGTGGTATTCCAAAATGTACCCAAACTCATTCGAAGAAGAGCTTGGCAGTGGGTTCTGCTGTGATGCTCTTTTTGCAGGCAACCAGAATCGCCATCTTAGAAAAGCGATCAACAACCACGAAAACACAGTCATTTCCCTGCTTGGTGGACAAGAGGCTTGACATGTAGTCCATTGATATGGATTCCCATGGCCTGTCAAGAGCAGGAAGAGGGGTGTACAGGCCCTGTTTCTTTATGGTTGGTTTGGGAATAGCTCAAGCTGTGCAAGACCTGATATACTTGTTGACCTCCTATTGAAGTTTCGACCAGTAGAAATGTTTTTGTAGCATCGCCACTATCTTTTCGACTTCGAAGTGTCCTTCCACCAGACTATAGTGGGCTTCCCAGATCAACTTCGCTCGCTCGCTTGATGGAACACAGATATGGCCCACATGACACAACAACCCATCCGGAAGATGGAAATTATTGACAACTGCCTATGCACCCAACATTTGGTAGGTGATGGCAAAGTCCAGGTCTATCTCATAGAGTTGGGGCCATCTATAGGTCCCATGGTCAGAAGAGTCTAGCACTGTGGTGAGTGTCACGACTGGTGGTATGTTGAGGCAATCAACGACGCGATTGGTGCTTCCTGTTTTATACTTGATGTTGAGGTGGAATTGCTGCAAGTATGTGGACCACTTTTGATGGTGGTAATTTTGCAATTTTCCTTGTGTCTGCATGAATTGCAGTGGCTTATGATCAATGTGGATGATTGTCTACCTCCCAAGAATGTAATGTCTCCACTAGCGGAAGGCTTGCACAATGGAGTACATTTCTTTATCGTAAGTAGGTTACTTATGCACAACATCTCATAGTGTCTCACTATGATAGGCCACGGGGTGGTTGTGCTACATGAGAACGACACCCACAACATAGTTTGAAGCATCAGTCTCAATCTCAAAGGGTTGTTGCAAGTCTGGTAGTGAAAGTACTGGGGCTAAGCACAAGCGTTTCTTCAAATCATCGAATACTTGTTGTTGGGGCTGACCCCATGCAAATTTCGCCTTACCACCACCCCTGGTTATTTGACTTAGGGCCCATGCAATATGGGAGAATCCCAACACAAACCTGCGGTAGAAATTGGCAAGGCCTAAGAAGCTCCGAAGCTCAGTGAGTGTGGTTGGGTCTGGCTAGTCACGAATGACTTGGATCTTGGTTGGATCCACATGTACGCCATGTTGATCAAAGATGTAGCCTAGGTAATGGACCCTGTCCATGCCGAAGGAGCATTTTTCCCAGTTGGCGTATAGCTTGTGCTGCCACAGGGTGTGCAAAACCTGGTGAATATGTTGCAAGTGTTCGACCTAAGTCTTGTTGTAAATGAGAATGTCATCCAGATACACCACTACAAAAGTATTGGTGAATGGTCGCATGATATCATCCATCATCCGCATGAAGGTGGTTGGAGCATTTGTCAGAACAAAGGGCATGACTAACCATTCAAAAAGGCCTTCATTTGACTTGAAGGCGGTCTTCCATACATCTGTCTGTTTTATCGGGACTTGGTGGTAGCGAGACTTCAGATCAATCTTACTGAAGTATTTGGCCCCCATGAGTTGATCAAGGAGGTCGTCGATTCTGGGAATCAGGTACCGGTTTTTGACTTTTATTTTATTCAATGCCCATAAATCAATGCAAAGTCGCTAAGTTCCATCTTTCTTTTGTACCAACACGATTGGTATCCTGCAAGGTGACGAGATGGGACAGATGTGCCCCTGGTGGAGGAATTCTTGGATCTGTCGCTTGATCTCCTCATTCTCTAATAGAGAGCGGAAATAGACTGGCCCATTGGGCAGAGGTGCACTAGGGGTTAGATCGATGGGGTGCTTAACCTGGCAGTGTAGAGATACTCCGGCAGGTGAGGAAAAGATATCTGAGTATTCTTCCATGACCTTATCTACTTGCTTCTGCTGTGTGGAGAGGTCGACTGTAGAGACCTTGGATGTGGCTGTGATCTTTCTCTCACTCTGATAGCGAATCATGAAGAAGACAAACTTCCCCGTCTAAGAGATGACCTTCCTGCATTGCTTAGTAGAGATCGAGGAAATAGCACCAGGTGGGACAAGCTCAGGTATCCTGTACAATTTTCTATTCAAAGTAGTAATAAAACTACGAGGTCTAGAATCATATACAACATGACACTTCCATAAATAAGGTTGGCCCAAAATAACATCACAAACTTCGAGAGGAGCAACATCACACAATACCTCATCTTTGAAGGGCTTGATGTCGTACGACAATGGACACTATTGGCTTACGCAGAGATCGCTTCCTTGGCGGAGCCATCCAATGGTGTAGGGTTCTGGTTGTGGCGTTGTCGGGAGGGCCAATCGCTTGATGACCTCTACTAAGATGAGGTTCTTCTTGCTACCACTGTTAATTATGAAGTGCAGCGGGGTGCCTTTTAGCCACATCTGTGAATGGAAGAGGCGCTCTCCTTCTTCTGGCTCGTCTAGTTCACCATGTTGGAGCTTGGTGGTAGCAACAACGACACTGTGTTCCACGTCAATGATCTGTCTTCCCCTTTCTGGTTCTGACTCAGATTCAGAACCCACATATGATTCAAAGGCTTTCACTTCGGCCACCAACGACTGCTTTGAGTGGCAGTCAGGAGTGTTATGCCAAGGGCTCTTATGGAAGTCACACCACTTCCTGGTATCTTTCTTTGTCTTTCTAGTGTCCTTCTTTGCTTGCGACTTGGACTGGTTGTACTAATACTGTCCATATTTGCTCTGTCCTTTGTTCTTTGGGTTGGGGCAGCCCTTTCCTGGCTTTTGTTGTGACGGGTTCCTCGGCCCAAATTGTCGCGTCTTTTTTTGAGCTTCTGCTCGATTTTGACGGCATATGGGTAGGCCGCACCCAAGGATGAGATGTCCACAAATTCCATTTCGGTCTGGATGTATCTATGTAGAGAACCACAATACTTGAGCACGAGATGTCGCTATGAATCTTTGATACCCAGCTTGGTGCGCAAGGTATGGAAGATATTTGTGAAATCTGGCACTGCTTGGTCTCTTTCCTGCTGCAGTGTGGTCCACTTGGTATATAAGTCATCATAGCTTTCGACAGGGTAGTATTGTTCCTTAATAGCATCCCTGAAGGATTCCTAAGTGGTCGTGACTGCAAATAATTGGGGTTCCTTTGTTTTCTTTTATTCATAGAAAGTTTCCCACCAATATTTGACATGGGGAACGACTTTGAGGAGCACAAAAGTAATATTTTCTCTATTCGAAAAGTTATGGACAGAAAAATACCCTTCTAGTAGATTCAACCACTTTTCTACAACATCTACGTCTATCTGACCTTCAAATATAGGAATATCAAAGTTTATTTGTACCTTGAAGGGGGCGGTGCCTCTGCTCGAAGAAGATGCGTCGTCGAAGGATTTGCACGAAATTATCCATCATCTCGTTCCTCTGTTGCGTGAGGGATTCCTCAATCAACAGTTTGAAAAGATCTCCTATCCCGTCATCTTTATTTTCTCCTTCCATGAGAGGTCGATTGGGTGTTCCAGAGCTTTTGTCCTCCAGATAAACAAGCTCAAGACCCAACTCTTTGTACTCCGACCTCGTTGGGGACATGCATTAAGATGACAAGGAGGAGACCGCTCCGATACCACTTATCCAGATTTTATGAGCAGAACGAAATGAGTATAGACTATTACGAGATGATTAACACAACATAACATAGATACAATAAAACTGGTTTTCTATTCAATAAGGAAATAAGCTGAAACTGTAAAATGCAACGGAAAACAAGCTTGCTGGAATGGTGGCGGCTTATCTCTGAGAAGAGATGTGACGGTTGCTCTCATTCGCCAGAAGATCCGTACAATGAGGCTCTCAAGTCCTTTTTACAATAAACATGAGTTTAAAAAACCCTAAACATCCAAAAACCTAACCCTAGGAGATGAAGCGCCAAAAGTCATGTGGGCCCCGTTTGGGTAAGTCAGTACATCAATTTCCCGGGGTCATAACTTTTGCATACGATCTTCGTTTTAGGCGTATGATAGCCCATTGGAAAGATCTATATGAGGACTAGAACACTTGGACAAAATTTCACAATAAAAATTTTGTGAATGCAACATACCCCAAAAAAGATCGTTTAGGGCCTCAGAATGACTCCGGAAGTTAAGGACCCAAAAAACTGCTAAAAATGGTAAATTATCAAAATTGCTAGAAAGTTGTTTTGATCCAGTTAGAAAAGGTGGGTGGTCACCGATATCCACCTGGATCAATCCTCCCTCCTTAGGAAGCAATGGTCTCCATTGCATTGAGTTCCCCCATCAGATGAGGAAATTTCTGCTGAATTTCGCCTCGGGTGAGCCACTTGCCTTGGTGCAGGAGCTACCCTGCTTTGACGACTCGATAAAGCTGAATCCTTTGTTGTCGAGTGCCCTTGATTTGTGTGTCCACAATTTGATCACTAGATGCTTGTTGTATGCAGTCGGGGTTGAGCTCTATTGGTGTCAACTATTCTTCTACATCTGAGGTGTCCAATAATGGTGGGAAATAAGGCCGAAGGAGGTCCACGTTGAACACTGGGTGTAGGCCAAGGAAAGGAGGAATGTTGAGCTAAAAAGCATTATCCCCCACAGCCTTGGTGACGGTGTACGATGCATAACAGAGTGGGAGAAGCTTTCGATGGGGTCCTGTAAGGCGTTATTTCTGCAAATGCAACCAAACTTTATTGCCCACTTGAAACTTATGTGGCACCCGATGTTGATCATGGCGTTGCTTGTACTTGTCATTGGACTTCTGTAGGATATCCTGAACCTGTTGGCGTATGTGCTGGATCCTCTAAATAAACCGGGTGGTTTTGTCAGCCTCAGTTGGAGTAGGAGAGGAATCGGTCGAGATGACCACAAGGGAAAGTGCAACATCTATGTGACCCAATGGTTGGAATCCCAACCCCACCTGAAAGGGGTTGTGGTCGGTTGCAGCTATGTTGGACATAGGGAAGACTCTCATCCCATGTGCGAGGGTGCTTGGAATTATACATGTGCAAGATATGCATGATCATTTGATTTACGACCTCGGTTTGGCCATTAGTCTGGGGGTGGAAGGTCGTGGATTTGGTGAGCTTAGTATCCAGTAGTGACTAGAGGCTCGACCAGAATGTGCTGAGAAATTGACTGTCCCGATCTGAGACAATGGTTTGTGGGATTCGAAAATGTACCCAGACTCATTCGAAGAAGAGCTTGGTAGTGGCTTCTGTTGTGATGCTCTTCTTGCAGGCAACCAGAATCGCCATCTTAGAAAAGCGATCAACAACCACAAAACACAGTCATTTCCCCACTTGGTGGACTGGAGGCCTAACATGTATTCCATTGAGATGGATTTCCATGGCTTGTCAGAAGAAAGAAGAGGGGTGTACATGCCCTGTTTCTTTATGGTTGGTTTGGCAATAGCGCAGGCAGTGCAAGACCTGATATACTTGCTGACCTCTTATCGAAGTTTCAGCCAGTAGAAATGTTTTTGTAGCATCACCACTGTCTTTTCGATGCCGGAGGGTCCTGCCACCCAACTATAGTGGGCTTCCCAGATCAACTTCGCTTGCTCGCTTGATGGAACACATATATGGCCCAGATGACACAACAACCCATCTCGAAGATGGAAATTATCGACAACTGCCTTTGCACCCAACATTTGGTAGGTGGTGGCGAAGTCCGGGTCTGTCTCATAGAGTTGCGGCCATCCAGAGGTCTCATGGACGCAAGAGTCTAGCACTGTGGTGAGTGTTGCTACTGGTGGTCTGCTGAGGCAATAAATGACGCAGTTGGTGCTTCTTGTTTTATACTTGATGTTGAGGTGGAATTGCTGCAAGTATGTGGACCACTTTTGATGGCGGTCATTCTGCAATTTTCCTTGTGTCTGCATGAAATGCATTGGCTTATGATCAGTGTGGATGATTGTCTCCCTCCCAAGAATGTAATGTCTCCATTGGTGGCAGGCTTGCATAATGGAGTACATTTATTTATCGTAAGTAGGGTACTTATGGACAACATCTGATAGTGTCTCACTATGATAGGGCACGAGGTGGCCGTGCTGCGTGAGAACGACACCCACAACATAGTCTGAAGCATCAGTCTCAATCTCAAAGGGTTGTTGCAAGTATTGTAGTGAAATTACTGGGGCTGAGCACAAGCGCTACTTCAAATCATCGAACTCTTGTTGTTGGGGCCAACCCAACGCAAATTTTTCCTTACCACCACCCCTGGTTATTTGACTGAGGGCCCATGCAATATGAGAGAATCCCAACACAAACCTGCGGTATAAATTGGCAAGGCCCAAGAATCTCTGAAGCTCAGTGAGTGTGGTTGGGGCTGGCCAGTCACGAATGACTTGGATCTTGGCTGGATTCACATGTACGCCATGTTGATCAATTATGTAACATAGGTAATGGATCTTGTCCATGCCGAAGGAGCATTTTTCCAAGTTGGCGTATAGTTGTGCCTATTTCTCTCCTGTTAGTAGTTCTGGAGAAAAGGCTAAAAATGCTTCTGCACCTGTTACTGATGGATCTGCTACTCGGTCTCGATCTGCAACCCTCTATGGTTATGAATCAACCTAGGCTACTAGCTCTCTAGCTGTTCCTGGTCAAGAAGGAGCGATCACCCATAATTACTTAAGCAATTTGGTAAGAAAAAAGGATAGCAAGAAAAGAAGCGATTGTTAAGGACAGAGATAGTCTGAAGCCTGTACACCCATCGGATTCTCTAAGTTGAGGTTAAGCTCATAGGGAAAGAAGCTCGACCAATCCCTGTTGCACTCTTAAGACTCTAACATGCTAAAATATTACGTATGTAATAACTACTTTTAAACACTCAACCTATTTATGCAACGTTTTCTATTATTACAACGCCCCTACTATTATAATAAGGGCTATCCATCTATGGGCATCTTGAGGTAGATCTGATCATGATGTTTGCCTGCTTAAAGCAGAATATAGGGGGGAAAGGCTTGTGCTAGCACAGGGTTTGCAGAACTTGTTGAATATGCTGCAAGTGTTCGGCCCAAGTCTTCTTGTAAATGAGAATGTCATCTAGATACACCACTACAAAAGTATTGGTGAATGGTCGCAGGATATCATCCATCATCCTCATGAAGGTGGTTGGAGCATTTGTTAGACCAAAGGGCATGACCAACCATTCAAAAATTCCTTCCTTTGACTTGAAGGCAGTCTTCCATACATCTGTATGTTCTATCGAGACCTGGTGGTAGCCAGACTTTAGATCAATCTTACTGAAGTATTTTCCCCCCATGAGTTGATCAAGGAGGTCTTCGATTCGGGGAATTGAGTACCAGTTTCTGACTGTGATTTTATTCAGAGCCCGATAATCAATGCAAAGTCACCAGGTTCCATCTTTCTTCTATACCAGCACAATTGGGCTCCCGCAAGGTGACGAGCTGGGACATATGTGCCCCTTGTGGAGAAATTCTTGGATTTGTTGCTTGATCTCCTCATTCTTTAACATAGAGTGACGATAGACTGGCCCATTGGGTAGAGGTGCATCATGGGTCAGATCGATGGGGTGCTTAACCTGGCAGTGCAAAGGTACCCTGGTAGGTGAGGAGAAGATATCTTAGTATTCTTCCACAACCTTATCTACTTGCTTTTGCTGTGTGGAGAGGTCGGCTGCAGAGACCCTGGATGTGGCTGTGATCTTTCTCTCATTCTGAGAGTGAATCACGGAGAAGACAAGCTTCCCCATCTGAGAGATGACCTTCCTGCATTGCTTAGCAGAGATCAAGGAAATAACATTAGGTGGGACAACCTCGGGTATCCTGTTCAATTTCCTATTTAAAGTAATAATAACACTATGAGGTCTAGACTCATATACAACATGATGTTTTCATAAATAAGGTTGGCCCAAAAGAACATCACAAACTTCGAGAGGATCAACATCACACAATACCTTGTCTTTGAAGGGCTTGATGTCGTACGACAATCGACACTGTTGGCTGACGCGGAGATCGCTTCCTTGGTGGAGCCATCCAATGGTGTAGGGTTGTGGGTAAGTCGTTGTCGGCAGGGCCAACTGCTTGACGACCTCTGCTGAGATGAGGTTCTTTTGGCTACCACTATCTACGATGAAGTGCAGTGGGGTGCCTTTTACCCACATCTATGAATGGAAGAGGCGCTGTCCTTCTTTTGGCTCGTCTGGTTCACCATGTTGGAGCTTGGTGGTAGCAACGGTGGCACTGGGTTCCACGTCAATGATCCGTCTTCCCTTTTTTGGTTATGAATTAGAGTCAGAACCCACATCTGATTCAAAAGATTTCACTTCGGCCACCAATGACTGTTTTGAGCGACAGTCAATAGTGTTATGCCAAGGGCTCTTATAGAAGTCGCACCACTTCCCGGTATCTTTCTTTGTCTTTTCGGTGTCCTTCTTTTCTTGCGGCTTGGACTGGTTGTCCTGATACTATCCATCTTTTCTTTGTCCTTTGTTCTGTGGGTTGGGGCTTCCCTTTCCTGGCTTTTTTTGTGCGGGGTTCCTCGGCCCAAATTGTCGCATCTTTTGTTTGAGCTTCTGCTTGATCTTGATGGCATATCAATAGGCCGCGTCCAAGAATGAGATGTCCAAAAATTCCTTTTCCGTCTGGATGTATCTATGAAGAGCACTGCGATACTTGAGCACCAGATGTTGCTCTGAATCTTTGATACCTAGCTTGGTGCGCAAGGTATGGAAAATATTTGTGAAATCTGGCACTACTTGGTCTCTTTCTTGCCGCAGTGTGGTCCATTTGGTATATAAGTCGTCATAACTTCTGACAGGGTAGTATTGTTCCTTAATAGCATCCCTGGAGGATTCCCAGGTGGTCGTGATTGTAAATAATGAGGATTCCTCTATTTCCTTTTGTTCACAGAAAGTTTCCTCCCAATCTTTGACATGGGGAACGACTTTGAAGAGCGCAAAAGTAATATTTTCTCTATTCGAAAATTTATGGATAGAAAAATACCCTTCTAGTATATTCAACCACTTGTCTACAACATCTTGGTCTATCTGAACTTCAAATATAGGAATATCAAAGTTTATTTGTACCTTGAAGGGGGCGGTGCCTCCGCTCGAAGAAGATGTGTTGCCTGTTGGTAGCCGCCGAAGGATTTGCGTGAAATTATCCATCATCTCGTTCCTCTATTGCGTGAGGGCTTCCTCAATCAACAGTTTGAAAGGATCCCCTGTCCTGTCATATTTCTTTTCTCCTTCCATGAGAAGTCTCTTGGGTGTGCGAGAGATTTTGTCCTCAAGAGAAACAAGCTCGAGACCCAACTCTTTGTACTCCGACCTCGTTGGGGACATGCATTAAGACAACAAGGAGCAGAACGCTCTGATACCACTGATCTGGATTTTATGACCATAATGAAATGAGTATAGATTATTACCAGATGCTTAACACAACATAACAAAGATACTGTAAAATTGGTTTTCTATTCAATAAGGAAATAAGTTGAAACTGTAAAATGTAGCGGAAAACAATCTTGTTGGAATGGCGGTGGCTTATCTCTGAGAAGAGATGTGACAGCTGCTCTCATTCGCAAGAAGATCCTTACGATGAGGCTCTCAAGGCATTTTTACAATAAACAGGAGTTTCAAAAACCCTAAACATCCAAAAACCTAACCCTAGGAGATGAAGCGCCAAAAGTCATGTGGGGTTCGTTTTGGTAAGTCAGTACATCAACTTCCTGTGTTCATAAATTTTTCATTCGATATCCATTTTAGGCGTATGATAGCCCATTTGAAATATCTATCTGAGGACTACAATAGTTGCACAAAATTTCACAATAAAATTTTTGCAAACGCAACATACCCCAAAAAACATCGTTTCGGGCCTCAAAACGGCTCCGGAAGTTCAAGACCCAAAAAACTGCTAAAAATAGTATATTATCAAAATTGCTAGAAAGTTGTTTTGAGCCAGCTAGAAAAGGTGGGTGGCCACTGATATCCACCTAGATCACTACGCCTAACACTTAGTCTTGTTTCCTTACTTATGTTATGTGTGCAAGTCTTATACTTAGTTATATTGAACAACAGTAAAAGACGCATTCATACAAGTACAAAACGAAACTTTGCTTTTAGGCGACCTAGCCAGCCTAACAACTGAAATATGATATAAAACATAAGTGTGACGAACTCAACTCGTGCCACACAAAGAAAGTCCACAATGGAGAGCTTTTATTAAGTTACAAATAACTTGTTGCGAAAACTCCAAATCTTCCTCGTTGAGTTAACCAGTGTGTGTCCTTCCTCCGCGACCGCAGCTAGAAGACTTGTGCAAAAATCTCATCACCTTGCTTCATAGTTGAATAGCTTATGTCTTGCCTTAGACCAACCAACCTGCGATCCGCACAGCTAGTCGAACCTCAGATCACTCTTTCTCTTCATGCCTTCTCTATGAAATCCTTCGATCTAGCTAACACACCTCGACCGAATGGCTTCTTGCCTTCATGCTTGTCTTCAAATTGCTTGCCTTGCTTGGTTTATATACGATGTCCAACGGGTGCACCCTCCCTTTTCTTCACAATGCCATGTCCACATTTGTGAAGCCAAATTTCGTTGTGGTTGTGTGTGTCCACTGAACACACCCCTCTAACTCGGGTCGACTTATCAGTTTCACGAAACCGACATCTTCCATGGGCGCGCGCCCCTTCGATGCAGTCCACCCACACTAGTCGACTTCTTCATTTATGCATATTGGGTGCCAAAGTCAATACTCTATCCATCTCAGTTCGTTTCTTGTTGGCGTCTGCGACACTCTTCGTTCGTTGGGTAACTTCCCTTGGCGCGCTCTCAAGGAGTGGAGCATCGCTGACTTTGTTTCGTTGGCTTGCCCAAGGCGTCCAAGTTACTCTTTCACACATTTGGTTGACTGGGCACTCTTGCTGCCAACACGCCCGTCGATCCAACCTTATGTATTTGGTGAGGGTGCCCATGTCCACTATGGGGCGCCCAACTTTGTTTTCCTTCGGTTTCTTTGGTGAGGGTGCTCATGATCATGATGGGGCACCCACTTTCTTGCATCCTTCAAAAAGTCTCCTTACATAACTCCTATGACAATTCATGGGTGTGCGAAGTCATCTTTGGCACGACAATGCACCCAAATACTCCCACTTCATCTATAAAGTGATCAAGCACCCTCTAGCTCACCCGGTTTGTTCATCTAGTCACGTGGAAGGTGCACATGTGCTCAGGTCTAGTCCTGAGGTGTTACATGCTCCCCCATTCAAAGTGTTTGTCTTCCTCAACAATCCCAACATACTTCATCTATTGCAATCACCAACGACACTCATTTATAGCTCAAACTGTCATCTGCATCCACACACCATGTTTCACATTAATCTGGGCAAAGCATCACCTTTGGCCTCAATTTTACATGTCGTTGTTGTCTGTCGTGATGACTACCAAGTTTGCCTAAGCCTTGAACTTCTCACGACCTTCGTTGTATCCAGAATCCAACCCAAGTCCATGTTTTTTCACATAGCTATAGCTCCCACATTTTAGACTAGTCGGGTGATCAGTCTGGTTGTTGTACCTAATCTGCAAGTATGCACTTCTCCATGTTCTCAAATTGTTTATGTCCAAAACTCGTGTCTCTCAATCCAATCCTCAAGCTCCAAGCAAAGTTCCTCACCCTTTCCAACATTTCACCAAGTCTTCAACTTGGTTTTGCAACTACTGTCTACACCTTCATGTACTGACTTTTGTCTTTTCGCAATCAAACTAATCTTTGTCTTCGCTTCAAGTTTTTCTATGCCACCTCTTCACCAAGGCACCAAGGTTGCACTGCCTACTCCTTGGCAGTGCACCCATCCTCCAAGCTCAACAGACTAAGTATTCCCAGAAGTCACCACCAAGGCTCCGGGAAAATGATGTGTTTGATCTATGTTATGTCCACAAGTACCTCGAGACCAATCTGAATTCCTTTGGTGAGAAACCCAACTTCTCAAGTCATTCTGCACTAAGCTCGAAATCATAGATCCCCTTCGCACGTCTAAAATAGTTCACGATCATTGTAGGATCTCAGTCTTCCATGCCCACTTCTTCCTCATCCTCCAAGTCTGGTTGAGTGAGTGCCTCCATACATTCCTTCATCTCAACACTTAGAGTTTGTGGTGCAAGTGACTTGTCTAACCAAGCCTCCTCAATCTCATCGCAAACATGTTGGAAAGAAAGTGATTCAGGTTGTGTTTGTTGTGTAGTGACTTCTGCAAGTGTTGCGATGGATGACTTTAGCTCATCCTCCCTAACTTGCTCTCAGTCATGCAGGTTCTGCAACTGATCTATCTTCTACACAATAGAATTTGACAAAATCTCCAATCCTGTCAGCCTCTGTATAATTCATTCCCTCTATTTCATGACACCCAAAGAACATTTGACTAGAGTCACTCCTTGTTGTTGCTTCATGTCATGGGGTCTGTTCGCACTTCCACAATTTCCCTCAACCAACATGATCACAAAACTTCTAAGCTTCCATCCAAGCTTTCTCTTCGTTGTCATGGGCACACTTGGCATTTTCGCTTCGTCCAACAACACCAAGTAACCCTCATGTAGCACAAGAACTGCCTTGACATACTTGAGAAAGTTCTACCCCAAGATCATCGCATGATTGTTCAATAGAGCCATCATCACATCCAAAATTCCAAACCAGCTTCCAACTTTCCATGGTGTTGAACGAACTACTCCTACCACCGGCTTCATCTCTGAGTTGACTACATTCAACGCAACCATACTTCCCTCAGCCTTTCTATGGAGTGATGTCATAGTCTGTTCACTATTAAAGTTGTGAGTTGATCCGATGTCAACCAGCGCTGCCACCTTATCCCCACTCATCGTCGCATCCACAAAACAAAGTTTTCCATTCTTATCTTGCGATCGTTGTCCATCGTTCTGCGTCTTCAAATCATCTAGTTGCTTCGTCAATTCCTCAACCTCTTCCATCATTGCTTTTGTTGATTTCAACACCGGTTGGCTTACTTCACCCAAGACATCGAGCTTCTGCATCACAAGCTACTCTTGGTTTTCGACCATTTGTTCCAACATTTCCTTCAAAGGACAATTTTGTGCGAAATGGTTAAGGTTGCATAAGAAACAACAAATTGGCTTACCTCTGCGGTCAAGTAATTTGGCCTGTTTATTTGCCTTGAATTTGCCTCTGTCATGTGCGTCCCCCTTCATGAGTGACTCCACCCTTGTTGAGTTCAACCTTCCAATTCCTTCATTTGATTCTTCGCGACATGGTTCTTTTCATTCGCTAGCTTGTTGCACTTCTGGGAAATACCCTACGAAATGGTGACCTGAACTTTCTTCGTAAGTGATGGAATTGATGCCTTCAAACAAACTCTGTTGTTCTGCAACATCAACATCGGTGGTCGTGGCTTCCCTTTCCTCAGGCAAGCTTGTCACCAAAACCTGGAAACCTTTGTTCGCGAAGAGAGGTTTATGTCCTTCATACCACGCATCCCATCTTGTTGTGAAGGATCTCATCCTCTCTAAACTTTCGTTGGTTTCTTTCATCAACCTCTGCATTTTCTCATCAAAGTTAAACTTTATTTCGTCATCATTCACCGTTCCCATCATGTGTTCATCACTCTTTTCGCAACTGCGTGCCTTCTGTGGTTGTTGCTACAACTTTGCGTTCGTGCACCCTTCCGTCACCGCAGAACTGCTTTCGCAACCACCTGTTATGTCAGCAAGTGTGCCCCCTCCGCAATTGTTCTGACCACAATAGCAAGGATGTATCGAGTTTGCTCTGATACCATCTGTCACAAGGATGGGGATCTCGATTGAGTGTCGGAATTTCAACATTCTCAGCTCAGTGCGACATCGATTCCTTTCATTCGATGACATGGCCAAATCAAAGTACTTGACCTGGGCTATGCCTAACACTTAGTCTTGTTTCCTTACTTAAGTTATGTGTGCAAGTCTTATACTTAGTTATATTCAACAACAATAAAAGAAGCATTCATACAACTACAAAACGAAACTTTGCTTGTGGGCGGCCTAACCGACCTAACATTTGAAATCTGATATAAAATAGAAGTGTTCCGAGCTCAACTCGTGCCACACAAAGAAAGTCCGCAATGGGGATCTTTCGTTAAGTTACAAATAACATGTTGCGAAAACTCCAACTCTTCCTTGTCGAGTTAACCAGTGCGCGCACTTCCTCTGCAACTGCAACTAGAAGACTTGTGCGAAACTCTCATCACCTTGCTTCATTTTTTAATATCTTTTGTCTTGCCTCAGACCAACCAACTTGCGATCTGTACAACTAGTCGAACCTCAAATCACTCTTTCTCTTCGTGCCTTCTCTGCGAAATCCTTCGATCTAGCTAATGCACCCTGACCAAATGACTTCTTTCCTTCCTACTTGTCTTCAAATGGATTTCCTTGCTTGGTTTATATAGGAAGCCCAACGGGCGTGCCCTCCCTTATCCCTGCAATGCCATGTCCACATTTGCGAAGATGACTTTCGTTCTGGGCATGCGTCTCCACTGAACGTGACCCTCTAACTCAAGTCGACTTCTCACTTTCGCGAAACTGACATCTTCCATGGGCACGTGCTCCACCCACACTAGCTGACTTCTTCGTTTCCGCATCTCGAGCGCTCAATTCAATAATCTATCGCATCTCGGTTTGTTTCTTGCTAGCGTCCATAACACTCTTTGGTCGTTGGGTAACTTCCCTTAGTGCACGCTCAAGGAGTGGAGGGTCACCAACTTCGTTTAGTTGGCTTGCCTAAGGCGTCCAAGTTACTATTTCGCACATCTGATCAACTAGGCGCTCTTACTGCCAACACCCTCATCCATCCAACCATCTAACTTTGGTGAGGGTACCCATGTCCACCATGGGGAGCCCAACTTTGTTTTCCTTCAGTTTCTTTGGTGAGGGTGCCCATGATCACCATGGTGCGCCCACTTGCTCACATCCCTCAACAAGTCTCTACACATAACTCCTTTTGCAATGCATGGGCATGCAAAGTCATCTTTGGCATGCACCCAAATACTCCCACTTCGTCTATAAAGTGATCGAGTGCCCTCCAGCTCACCCAGTTTGTCCATCTCGTTGTGTGGAAGGAGCATGAGCGCTCAGGTCCAATCCTGAGGTGTTACAGATATATTGTGATACAAAGGGACCTTTCTTCGAGTAGAAATAAGTGGAAAATAAGTTTATAAATTTTTTGTTGAGAATGCCTGAAGGGGTTGGATCTAATGGTGGAAAGCGAGGAGTTTTTCACCATTGGGCAAGGTTCAATTCCTGTGAGGGCCTAACCTGAAGCCATGGGGCCACCTTGACATAGTATTCGAATGTGTGGTTGCACCCAAAGATACTATATTAAAATGGTATCGTGACCTGTGCACACATAAGTGGATCAAAGCCCACCCCCATGTCCTTCAAATTTTAAAGTCCTCAAGGTGTAGGATAGTCGGTGACAGAGTGTGTTGTTAAGGCACTCTGTGATGTTAAAGTCATCGGTTCGAAATCTACGGGGACAAAAAATCCAGCCATGTTAAGAGTTGGTATGGCTCAGGCCAGGTGTGATCCCTGAGTGATTTTGATGGCTTAAATGCCCCCGAGTCGTAGTTTCTCAAGCCATAGGCTAGTTCTGCGGGTCACGGACAAACTAGCAAACAAAAAAAAATGTTTGTTGAGAATATTTTGTATCACTATAAACATTATTTTCACATGATCATCAGATATAAACATAGGGATTCAAGCTACCCACGTACACCCCCTACGTCATGAGGCCCATGAACCTGGATAGGCTTTGGGATTCGAACTTCCCACTATAGAGAAAACTTACTCCAACACATGGCCACTTCCATTATAGACCGCCTACAATACGAGGCCCATGAGCCCAGACAAATGTTGATGGCAACGTCCTCGCTTCCCATACCTTTATACAATCTAAACCTTGAACTCCTACATACTGACATGCATGCATATGCACTTTCCTAATTGAATTATCATGCCAGCCCCACTGGGCCCCTACCACTGGCCAAAGTTTGAAACTTTTTTGGAAGATGCGGTTTTTGGTGATGTATAATAGTTGGATGTTACCAATGGCCAATGTTTAAAACATTCTTGGAAAACACAGGTTTTGACAATGTATAACAACTGGATGTTTTCCCTGGCCAAGTGGTTGGCGGCTTTAAATATCTGGCCATTTAAGATATTAAAGATATAATGGAACAAGCGACATTGCACCGGATTTAAACAACCTTTAATTTCAACAACTTCTGCTTCAAAGGATTGTGGTATGTCACAATCCTTTTGTTCAAAGTCACATATCTTCGTTGTGATATCTGCATTTCCCAAGCTTTCCTTCAACCTCCCTAAAAAAATGAGCGAGACATGTGTAGTAGGAAGCACATGATTCATAGCTACTTATCTCATTCATAATCTTCAGAAAGGCTATAGAGTTCGCACTATTGTTCACAATCCAATTATTATATTTATAACTTACATTCATATGCCTATGGAATTATAACAAGATTGTTGTTAACCACCGACCATGATTTCTTTTGGTTTATGTGGTGATTTATGTGAGCATTTGGAATATGTGAGTGCGACCAAATAATGTGGCGAAGTTTATTAATCAGTGCGATCTACCGGGTGCGAAGGAGAGCTTGAACATCGTGAGAGTAGATTTGTTAGAAGAGGGCAGTTTTGATGCAATGATAGAAGGTGTAGATAGAGTATTCCATATGCATCACCTGTCTTAGTCCCATTTAACAAGTGCTTGAACGTATGTAGTATTTATTAAGTGTAGAGAGGATTAATTATGTGTGTAGATGACTATTGTTTTGGAGGAGTCCATGAGGGTTTGTTACATAGTGAGACAGGATAAGCAAGACGTATAGCTGGGGCATTCATCAACATAGTGGGCATGCACATAAATCCTAATATATGCAGAGAAGATGACGCCTATGAAATCAACCCAAAACAATTCCATGTGTGAAATAACATATAAGCAAGACATACAACGGGGGCATTCATCAACATAGTGGGCATGCACGAAAATCCTAATATACGTAGAGAAGACGACACCTATGAAATCAACCCAAAACAATTCCACATGAGCAATAACATAGAAAGATTGGAATTGTATTATTTGTTAGGCCATTATGAACCTCCAGGTATGGTCTCTTGTATCATGGAATTATACATATATACAATACCACATTTTTTAAGAATGAAGAAAAGAATTATTTTACACAAATTTTGCTTTGTATTGAAAATTTGAAATTTTATTTACTTAGTACACTTTGTAAGCCTCATTAAGATCACAAATAAATGATGGGGTATTTACCTGCTCAAAAATCTCCAGTTACACTATATATGTTTTTGAATGACCTTATAAAATAATTTACAGTTAGAGTTGTAGCTACAACGACAATTGTAGAGTGTTTGTTGGGTTTGGAGACATTGCCATTACCTCTTCACTAGGTAGTTGGTGGGCTGAGAACAATTGTGCACTAGCCTTTGGAGACATCGCAGAGTTGGAAAGCATGCTGGGGGGTGGCCTTAGCAGAGTGATCTAGTGTAAGTCTTAAAGCTGCATAACAAAACCATAAGAAGAGGCCTTAAAACGTGCATTGTTTGGCCTCAGGTACAAGATCTTATGCTTCGCAACATATGCTGATATCTAGCTCAACGGAGAACTATGCTCCCTCTCTCTCTCTTCCAGCCGACACAAAGGTTGGAGTAATCTCATTCAAAGAGAGATGGTAGAGAACAAATTTTAGGCGACATTGTAGAGTTTTTGAAATACATAAACATTATCTGACTTAAACAATGCCTTTGTCTTACAAAGGCGGTCAAAGTTTGCAAAGGTGGTGAATATCATGGCAATAAGCTAGTTAGATTTTGCAGGTTGTCTTGCAAAGGAAGTTTGAAAATGCGGTGAATATCGTCGCAGTAATTTGGTCAAGCTTGGTAGGAGATAGATGTGGTTGCAGGTATCATAATTGTAAGAAATGTAAAATCCATTAAATAATTTAAAGATCAAAGATTATATCAAGTGAAATAAACAAAGTTTTGCAATGTCTTCAATTTATTTTTGACAAATTTTTACTTGTTTTTCAAAATTTATTATTATTTCTCTGCTCCATTATTGTTATTGTTAAGTTAATATGACAAAGATATTTAAAGTGCGAGGCTAGATGTCGAGGGGAGGAAGATTAAATTGGCAACAAATTGGCAACAAGAAGGTGGAAGGTTAAACTAGAAACATACATGTTAAAGGATTAAATGGGAGGTTATATTTCTAATGAGGTTGTCACCCCTCGGCAATAAAACTTCAAATCTCTCCACCAATAGGATATAAAATTTTCAATTTTAATATTTTTCAAAAATAAAGAATTTAAACATAATTTATTTGTCTAATGTAAAACATTAGGAAGTGGGAAAAAATTATAGTCAAGGCTCAACTAATGCAAGGTCAACGACTAACTCATTACTATAGTACCACGCCTTCGGTAGGTACTAATAAAGTGATCCATCCAATACAAAAATCAATAACGACATAGGCTAAAGGCTTGACGATTTGGTCCTCTGTTGACTCTTGATCAAATTTGAACTCATTCGATGCTTCCAAAGAGTTTTGATCAAATTTGAACTCATTCGATGCTTCCAAAGAGTTTTGGTACATGAGAGAAGTGTTAATCAAAATTGAATTCCCCCCCCAAAAAAAATCTAAAATTTACACATCTATTTAGAAAGGGGAGAATTAATAGCAACGTTTAAAGTCGTAGTCTAAACCTTCTACGAAATGACTATTTTCCAACGATATTTTCCGGGGACATTTGCCCAAAATCCAACGAGAAATTATTAGATCTACAGATTTGGGTGATTATTTCTATATAATCTAAGTTCCCTAGAGGTTTTTCGGCATGCTAAATCCATTTCTACACTCACAAATGGCTTTTAAACAACAAAAAATAATGATTTTGTGCAAATTTATGTCGTCAGATTCTGGCAAAAAAAACCATTTCGTAGAATAGTTAGACAACGCCATGTTTAAAAAGAAGAATGATTGTGTAAATGAGTTATCCATATTAGTTTCACATAATCCATAATGTATTTCAAATATAATGCATTTAAAGTTCTCAAGGATATCAAATGTGATCAATATTCACTATGTGGGTAAGTACTAAGAAATGTAGCTTGTGCACTGTGTAGACATTGTTGGTCTCAAGTATGGATCATGCCTTGCCTGTAGCCCGATTCTCAAACATCATTGCCAAGTCGTCATTGTTGAACAAACCATGGACGAATTTAGATAGTGATTTGTTGAGGCAACACTAGAAAGTTCCCCGATTAGAAACGTTTATGGAAATTCAAAATAATTAAAGAAAAAAGACGATCTATTGTTGTGAGGGAAATCTCCTTATGGACTAGCAAATAGGGTTAGACTTTGCATGTAGATATGACCTAGAGAAAATTTACTTTCTACCTTCATCCCCAGACTTAAATCCCATTTCTTTTTAGTAAATGCATGGCTAGATCGACCTACCTCGTTCCGGGCATTCGATGTCGATCCCTTGTCGCACTTGATTACTTGTTTGCGGTTCTCCTTTCCAATGTTGACCTGCATACAAGACAAGAAACAACTACGCATGCATACTACCTATAGAATAACGGGTTAGAAATTCAAACATGTACTTAGCAAACTATGAATAACTCATGAATTGGGACGGGAAAAGCACTTTCTTTGTTACTTTGAATGAGTCAACTTACAAAAGTTGAGACCGGGCATCGCTCCATGAACCTGAGCCTGGGCTCCTCTTCGACTGTCCTCAAACTGCTTTGCTTTGTATCTCCTTTGGCACAAGGAAGGATAAAGGGTTGGGACTGTTGTCGCAAGAGTTGACTCTAGGCTGTAATAGAGCCAAGCCTTAACACATTTTAAAATGAAAAAAATATTTATCGTTCAGAACTTGACTTGGGTTGCAGCAAGCCAATCCCTGAAAATTTATTTTGAGTGCAATTCTGACCTAATACACTCAGAGACAGTTCTCTAAACAGCCAAGGGCTCTTTACTCAGGAATATTCAATGATTACAGTAAGAAGGCTAGATTTCTTATTAGAAAAGATGTTTAATCAGGTCTGGAGGTTGATACAGGAAAAATAAGTCCATTGGGCATGCAGTCAAGTGAAAACCACAGAGAGAATATCATAACAGGGATCACATTACTTGCAGAAAATGAGGCAAGGTAAGTCTTTCTTTCAACTATAAATGATCATGATTTAACAGCAGAAAAAGAAAAGGAAAGGGCCACCATAGTGAAA
>ML779840.1:906178-971169 GCA_009831015.1 Picea engelmannii | reverse complement strand
CATAGCTCTGTACTCTTTAATTCTCTGAATCCTGTCTTTCTATTGAATATCTGTAAGAGAAAAACATCCGATTAATAATAGCAAAGATAATATGGAGTCTCAGCACATAAAACGTTTTACTGTTGTCATCCTGGCTACGGTTGCTGTAGTGCTTTGCTGTCAAGTGTTTTGGCCTGCAATTTTATCATTACCCCATCGGTTTACAATTTCTTTCAATGTTTCCGACACGTTCTTCATGTTCTTCTTGTGCCATATCATCATACTTGCAGTTATTCTCACCACAAATTCCTTAACAATATCAGCATAGATGTAGCAATAAACTTCTTTTACTCTCCGTGCCACTTCCAATGAATCCTCAGGCGGTATATTTTCACCCTTTTCCCGCATAAGTAGTTGAATAAACAAAGTGAGCTCTCTTTCAGTAAATTTCATGGCGCTTCCAATGACATATCCATCTGCTACAGGTACAATGTGTGTAATCCCATCTTCAGCATCTACTTAGAAATTATGTACCCAGCAGTAATAGCAAGGACAGCCTGTACAACTATATAAAGTCCCGAAACACTAAATATATATAACATTATTTCTCCAGTGTATTCAAGGTTTTCAGGAGCAGCAAGAGGACTCTCAGTTAAGAGGAAATGGTGATCCTCAAACACATTCAGGATGAAGACACTAAGTAGAGAAAAATTCAAACTCGATTACAACAGGGACAATGGGAATACGCAAATGGGCAAAGTTTCTTTGTTATATTTTTCCTTCTTCCAAATGGGACCCCTACCCCTTCTTTTATAGGCTAGAAGGAGCTACGTATTTGGATGAACCCTCGGCCATGCATGGCCGGGAGTTTCAGTTAACTCACCCATAGATTTTGTGTTCCGTCGACAACTTTCCTTTTTTCATGCTTTTGTCGGTCCATGCGGGCTGTCTTAGGTCAGCCAGCGTGTACATGCATGCAGTAATGGAGTAGGGCGCGTGGGCCTTTATAAAAGAGGATTTTCAAAGAGTTGTTCAACAATGCTTTGGCAAAGAAGGGATATGAGATGGCTTGATGCTAGGTAAGCATGTGCGGTGCAATTTAGGGTTATAACAGATGCCCCCTAATGTGTGAGGTCAGAAGAGCATCTGATAGCCGAAATACATTACCAATCTTTACTGATGTGCTGAATCGATTGAGCCCAAGGATCAGGAACTGGGAGGTGCCGTCTGCAAAATGACAAATGTTTTACTGAGGCAGACATACCCATGCTCGGGATAGAATCATGGCTACCAATCAAATACACTGTAGATCCATGTCATATAACTATATAAAGAGTAGTCGCGAACAATACACAACGGAGCTACATCTCAAAATCGAAAAGATATACATATAAAGTATCCATCTTCTAGAAGCTGATATGGCCTGATGGCTGGAGATGAGATCTTCAGAGCTCGAGCAACAACTTCAAAATCTTCAAAACTCGGGTAGGAGTGTAATATGAATGTATGATTGCACTATCCAGAGGTCTTCGACGACTCGTCGGTCATGGACTTGATAATCTTGATGGTCAGACTGAAGGCTTTAGTGATTTTGAACAAGGACTTGATTGGATGTTCGGGATGGCCGGGTATGAGGACAAGAGACATATTGCAGAGGGGCCAACTCAGGCTTGGTGACAAACCTCCCTTGGATAATAGCACGACAATTGATGAGACTCAGGCAACATGGCATTAATCATAAGTCTACGAAGAAGGAGGCAACACAAACTCTCCATATGTTTGGAAGGATAACCAAACGGTGGAGGACACAACTCTATAGCGAGAAAAAGCTTCCTAAGGTCGTACTACATCCCATAGTTTTATGAACAAACAAACATATGTGCTTTATCCAAGGGTGACTCATTATGCTGCCAATAAAGAAAATACTATTCCCTTCCTCTTTTTAGGGTACATATATATATATTTTTGTCCTTTTCAATAAAAAAAGAATAAAGGAAGATTACGTTACAAAGGAGAAGCGAATGTTGCAAACATACAAGTTCAAGGCACAAGGACAAGACTGTTGTTCAAAACAATGATACTCGGGAAAAAATCCTCCGGGGGCCTGTTAGCATCGGATGTCACCCCTGGATTGCAGCAGGAGCAGAGCCCGACGCCCATCAGTTTATGTCACGATTAGTTTAATGGGGTGATCGAATGGAAGTTAACTCAAAACAATGTGGTTTTAACTCCGAAGCTAGGCCATACATGCATGGGGAAGTGAGGTCTTAGATAAATTCAGACAGTGAGTTGTAGTAAGGGTGAGTAGGGGGAAGACTTGTATAAGAGAAAAACAGAGGTCTGTTGTAAACATCAGGTTTCTAACAGACTGCAAAGGAAAACATCTAAACACAAGATCTTCTTACATTCGAATGTAGAAAACTGGAGAATACAACAATGCAATGATAAATCCTTTATCATAACATAATTGCAATCATTCACATGAATCAGTCGATCATGAACTCTCTCAGTGTGAGATGAAAACTAGATGGAGTGAGAAGACTGTCTGTCATTAAACAAGAAATCTTACATACATATGCATAACCAGAGAACTAGAGTGTCTGTTAAAACTTTACAATCGGGAGCTTCACTCTACCATCGATAGATTACAAAATACAAAGACTGAGTCTATATACTCAGAAAATTCGCCTAACAGCGGCGTGCTCAGTCATCCAAGGCTTGGTGTCCTTTTAATCGAATTCAGACAGATATCCTTCGTCATACGCCATCTTAACTGCGCATGGCTCCTGTAAGGGGAGTAGCTGAGTTACTAAGAGCCAAGTTAGCGTGTGCAGACCTCCTCTGGCTAGTCGAGGACTAGCCATGGCCTCTTTGGAAAAAATGGTACACAAGACCCTCTCGAGCAGACCGCTGACCAGGCTCTCCATATCTTGCACTTAATGCATGAAGGGAGGTTTCAACCACTCTTTCTTACCTTCATTTACTTCAAGCGAAAACAGGCTTGAGGTCGGATCAAATGGCACCCGGAGAACGCGATGAAAGTTTCGACGACTCGACCCAACGCCTTTGGCCCCCTTTGCGCAACTCTTTTACTTCCCAGGTGACCACGGGCTGTGACCTTGTGTTTACTCTCAAAGGAGCTTTCGACATTCGTGAATAGGAAGGGGCTAATCCCTATCCCTTGAAATCGTGATGAGCGAAACGCCGAGATGGATTGAGTTGGCGATGTGCGTCCCCCTAGATCTGACATCTCTAAACTCACCCTATGATGCTGTGGGCCCCAAGTTTAGGTGCTATCGACACTTCAGGGTTCGAGGTTTCGAGGTGTACAACAACATAAAACCTTCACCCTTTGAACTCGCGACTACCGAAAAGCCGACGTGACCAGATCTCGTGCCACGTGTCCTTTGGGATGAATGACTATCATCCATTCCTGCACATGATATGGGCGCTATCCATTGCGCTAACCTCGACGTAGCTTTGCTAACCGCGATTTCCCGCCAACTGTTGATCTAATCCTTTGGATGCATCCTGACCGTTGGAATCAGACTGCTCACTCGCTCTATTTAGGCCCGAAATGGATTTCTTCTGTGAGCTGCGCTCGGCGCTCATCGCGCCACTTATAGACCTGATCGCTCTTGTGCTTCGAACGAGAAATATTACTAACATTAGGCTCCATGGGGGATAGAGTCGTCCCTGTGATGATCTAAGGACTCATTTTGCAGCTTCAGTGCCTTGCTGTTGGGCTATGGAGTCATTTACTAAGCCGAAACAATAAAAACAATAAAAACAAAGAACTAAAAAGATCAATATTTACAAAACACAGGAGCCACGAAAGGCTCAGGCAAAAGATTTTTTAAGAAAATGCCCATTTACTGGGCTGTTGAAAACTTATTTATTTGAAAACTCCAAATCTTGCAACCTGTACGTGTTATTTGAGAAAACTTCGGAGATTTTGAAGGGGCCGATCCACAGGGCTTCAAATTTGCCGTGTTTACCCTTGTCCTGCTTAGGAGCATCCCATTTCAGTACCAGGTCTCCTATTTGGAACTCCTCCTTCTTGGCCTTCTTATCAAAAACCTGCTTGATCGCCTGCTGATGGTGCTGAATTCTGATCATTACCTGCTCTCCGGCCTGCTGGACCTCTACCAGTTGATGGATTCTTCTGATCATGTCATTGGGCTCTTCTTGATAATCCTGGAAAAATTTCGCTACGGGAATAACCAACTGAGATGGGAGAACAAATTCTGCTCCGTAAACCAACTGGAAAGGAGAGATGCCTATAGATCTCTTTGTGGTCACCCGATCAGCCCATAAAGCGAATTTTAGCTTCGAGTTCCATGCCCTTTTGTTGTCGTCCAGTAATATTTTGATGATCCTCATTAGGATTTTGTTGGAGGATTCTGCTAAACCATTGCCCTGGGGATAATATGGGGTGGAGAGAATCAGCTTGATCCCGAATTGTTCACAGAACCTGACTAATGGCTTAGCCTTGAAAGAGGCTGCGTTATCAGTAACAATATTTCTTGGGCAGCCGAACCTTACGACGAGATCTTCCAAGAATCCAATGATTACCTTGTGGGAAGTACTCCTGGTGGGGATAGCTTCGATCCACTTAGTAAAGAAATCCGTGGCATTCAGGATCCATCTGTGCTGCTCGCTGGAAGCCGGGTAGATTTCTCCAATAAAATCTAGGCCCCATTGCTGGAAAGGTCTCGAAACAACTACAGGCTGTAAAGGTAGAGACTTGAGCTGCTATTTTCCTGAAAATATTTGGCATGAGATACAGGCTCTAACTCCTCTATGGACATCGACGAACAAGGTGGGCCAGTAGTACCCAGCTCTGAGAATTTTGTGGGCTGTGGTCTTCCAGGAAAGGTGCCCCCCACATAGGCCACTGTGAAACTCAACCATGATCCTGTCGGCCTCTCATGGATCCATGCATTTTAAAAGCACCCCCAGGGGGTCTTTCCAATATAAAATTTGATTGATAAGGCAGTAGCTGACTACCTTGAGCTTCAAATCTCTTGCTTTGTTTCTTTGCAGGACATTTGGGGGCCGCAACTCCTGCAGAAAATATATGACATCCTTATACCAAGGACATCGATCCAACAAGGGTTCTGTTTGAGGGCCTACGTCAGACAACTGATTCTGCTGATTTTCTGATCGTGCATTGATGAAATCCACCCCCAAATATTTGCGATTAGATTCATCCAACAACTTGGATAAGCCTTGACCCTTGATCAATCTGGTAGGCCTTATTTCCAAGTCAAATTCTAGGATCTTGGCTATCCATTTACTCCTCTTCCCATCAACGTCGGGTTGCACAAGGATGTCCTTCACAGAGGCTGAAGGAACGTATGTGGTCACCTTTGAGTGCAAGACATAGACTCTGAAAGCTTTGAGAGCTTTCACTAAGGCATAGGCTTGCTTCTCCATGATTTCATATCTGACCTCTGCATCTCTTAATGCCTTGCTGAAGAAGGAAATGGGTTGCTCTCGCCCTTCCTCACTTTTCTGCAACAAGACCGCTTCTACTGTATCAAAAGAAGCGAAAGAGAAGATTAGGAAATCTTTGGAATAGTCAGGACTGATCAGCACAGGTGCCTCAGTCAATGCCTTTTTTATTTGGACAAAATATTTCCTGGGTTCAACAATCCATTTCACTTCATTTCCCTTCTCGAGCATGGCTGTGATGTGCTTCACCATCTCAGCAAAATTTGAGATGAATCTCCTCAGAAAATTAATCTTCCCTAGAAAGGCCTAAACTTCCTTCTTAGATCTGGGAAGTGACAGGGTCTGAATTGCCTCCACTCTGCTAGGATCAATCCTCACTCCTTCTGTTGATACTATATGGCCTAATAGCTTCCCCTCCTCCATAGAAAACAAAGATTTCTTGGGATTAAGGGAAAGGCCGAACCTTCGACATTTCGAAAAAACCTTTCTTAGGTGACAACAGTGCTCTTTGTCAGACCTAGAGAAGACTGTTTTGTCGTCCAGATAGATCACCACAAACTTATCTTTCTCCCCGATGAAGGCGATGTCCATGGCTCGCTGAAATGTCGATCCCGCATTCATCAGTCCAAATGGCATTTTGGCATACATGAATGTGCCCCAAGGAGTGGTGAAGGATGTCTTTTCTCTGTCTCCAGGCATGACCGATATCTGATTATAGCCAGAGAAACCATCGATCATGGAGATCCTAGATGCTCCGGTTACCCTTTGTAAAATGTGTTCCATGTTGGGTAGGGGGTAATTGTCTTTCTTTGAGCTCTTGTTCAGGTTTCTGAAATCGACACAAAGCCTGATTTCTCCACTTTTCTTCCTAACTGGAACCAAATTGGCCACCCATTCGGAATATCTCAAGGGGACGATGATCTGGGCCTCTAACAACTTCTTCACTTCTTTCTGCATGACAGGCAGCAACATGGGATTTATCTGTCTTAGCTTCTGCTTGAATGGCTTAGCCCCTTCCTTCAGTGGGATCTTGTGTTCAATGATGGATGTGTCATACGTCCTGAGATCTTCGTAGGTCCATGCAAACACATCAGCAAATTCTCTCAACAACTCAGTATATTCGGCCCTTTTTCCTGTGGTCAAACTCATTGACAACTTGACATACTTAGGCTCCTCCGGTGTGCCAATGTTGCACTCGGCTGTGTCAGAATATTCACCTGAAAACCTATCCTTTACTGCCACATTATTCCCATCGAACAATCTTTCTAAAGGAATTAGTCCCCTTGGAATGTGATTTCTAGGTAGCTGAATGATCTGGTGGTTAGCAATTTCATTTAAAAACACCTCAGGGTGAGGGTCACCTTCTGTGTTGGGATCTTGATCAATGTGAAACACAGAAAATTCATCAACAGATTGGAGAAATTTTTCGATTTCCAGATCATCTTCGAATACCTTCCAATGCTTGACATTGTCTGGTACAGAGGACCTATATTTTATCTCAACATCATATTTGGCCATAGACGGCTGAGGGACCTTGAACTGGCTAGCTGAAACAACTAAAGAATCGACCACATCATTATCCTCCCTTGGAATAAAAGAGATGTTGAAGGTTGAGAAGAAATTGTCAATTAGGTCCCATACTTCATTTCTGAGTCGAGGGTGCTTAGCCTGATAAGCGTTTCTGATCTGTTGGACCACCAACTCTGCGTCTCCGAACACTGCTACCTCCTGAATTCCCATTTCCCTTGTAGCTCTCAATCCTAGAACAAGGGCTTCATATTCTACCACATTGTTGGTGGTCTCAAACTCCAGCTTATATGACAAGGACATGGTTTCCTGGGAAGGGGACACAAAAAACACCCCAGCACCAACGCCTTCCCTGGAACAGGCTCCATCGAAAAACATTTTCCAGACGGGGGTGACAGAGGGAGGAAACTCATGAGGAATGGTGGGCTACTTTCTGAGTTCAAGAGGAGGCTCGGGAGCATGAGTGAGTTGCAGTAAATTGGAACCTAAATCAATGTCCAAGGCAAAAATGGGATGGTTAGTAGGATTGGCTTCATCACCGATTATATAGGCCAATTGGGCTTCCCTATATAGCCTCCTATGTTCTCCAAACACTGAGATAGTAGCATATGTGAGGTCCATATGCAAAGTTGCCCCCAGTCTTTTTATCCAAGATCTTGATAAAAACATACCGAACTTGGGGGGAACATCAACCACTACAATATCCATGACCACACTTTTAATGGGCAACTGAAACAAGGTCATGACCAAGTCTTTGATAACCCCGAGACATTGAACTTTCTTGGAGTCGAAGGAATAGAGGTCATGATAGGCTCGGGTGACTTCTAGCCCTAATTATTCCATGACAGTTTTGGGCATGAGGTTGTGAGAAGCTCCTGAATCCATCAAGCAGTTGTGCATTACCTTGTCATGTATGTTCAAGGAAGTGTAGAAGGGAGGGGATGAGTCATTCCTATCTTCCACCATAGGACCTAGAATAACTGCAGGCTTTTCATCTTGCAAATTAATGGAGTCTGTGGGAAGGCATGAGATCTCAGACTGTAAAAGCTCAGAGAAACTTTTCTTGAACCCTTCATGTTTAATCAACTCGGTTAGGGGCATAGGGATTCTGAATTTCTGAATTTCATGCTCGAAATTAAAAGAAGGTGTAAGCTTCTGGATTTCTCTTATTTCGGGAACATGACTCTGAACTATGGGAGAGAGGGATTGGGTCTTCTTACCTCTGTGACTGTCCACTACTTCATTAGCAGGTTTCTCTACTTTAGTGGACTGCTAAGGAACATCGGATGCTACTGTCTTTCTCTTGGACCTCAGATCATACCTGCCTTGGCTGCCACTAGCCTTGCCTTCCTTGCTCAGTTCATTTAGCTGACTGTCCATGAGAGACTCCTCGTATGCTGATTGAGTGAGATGAGGAAAAGGAGGAGTGTTTCCGAGGTAATGGATTTCGGGATCAAGTTCTCATGTTCCCCCTTCTTCTTCCTCGGCCATAAAATTGTTTTGGAAAGGGGCCTGGATCTTCTGGTCTTCTCTGTCTCTTCCCCTCTCCCTTTGCACAGTCAGGGAAGTAATATGGTTCGGCCTCCTGAAACCTCCTTTATTTTCGGTGTTTTGAGGGCCCTTGTATGCTTGTCTCCCTTCCACCTTCATTCTCTCCATCTCTGCAGACAGAGACTTCACCATCTTGGTCAGCTCATCCACTTGAGGGTGGGGCACCGTCGGGCCAGAAGTTGAGGCTTCAGATTTTCCCTTGCTTCTGTCTGCGTTGGCCTTATTCCTCAGTCTGTCAGCTGCTAATACATTGGATTCCACCTCTATGGCCGTATCTTACATTTGATCTAAAGAGGTGGCCCTTCTTTCTCTCAATAAAAGACATAAATCGGGGCCAAACGCACTAGCATAAGAAATCTTGGCTGAGGCTTTTGAAGGCTTTATTTCGGCAGGGATTTTTTTTATACATCTTATTGAATATTTTGGAGAAGTCGGAGACAGACTCTCTATCCATCTTCTTCAAAGACCCGAACTCTCTCATGTAATACATAAAATCCTTCCTATCGCCCCACTGCCTCAGGAAAGCACTATCCAGGGCTTCGATCCCAGCAACAGATCCGGAGGCCAATCCTCTAAACCATTTCCTGACCTCACCATCCAGGCTCTGGATGAAAACTCTCATCCAGACATCTTCATTTTCAATGTTCAGGTTGTCTGCATAACTATAGAAATCATCCAGATGCTCTTCAACAATTACATCCCCTTCCCTAGTGAACTTGGGCATGTATTTCAAGTAATCTCCAGCAGGGAGAGGATTCATAGGATGGGGTAGGATTAAGGGGGCATATCTGGTGGCGACTATGGCATCCATTCTATTTAGAGGGAGATTAGCACCAGCCATAGGGATATTAGGTGGAGGAGAACTTGGAGGAGAAGGAGTTCGCGTAGGGGTTACTGGGAATGAGTCTCGGAGTGGAATGGGAAACAAAAGGGGATTTAAGGAGAAGGCTAACGGGCTCAAATCAGTAGACGCTCCTCTTTGTGCAGGAGTGGGGAAATCTTCTGTAGTCCTGGGTCTACGCCAAGGTACAATTTCAGAGGAGAGGTGAGTGACAAGGATTTCTCCTTCCAATCCTAGACCAGGAGGGGAAAACTCAGCAGGAACACTCCCAAAATTCAGGAAACGGGAAACCTCTGAAGGAGGTCTATTAAGAAACTGAGGAGGAGAAAAAGGAGTTCTTACAGAAGGATATGGCGGATTACCTGTTTCGACGGTGGAAGCTTCTTCTTTAGGGGCCTTTCCTTTTCTGAGAACCACCTCTGGATCAGTTTCAGGAGTGGCTAGAGGTAGCTGTGGATGAGACCGTGTGTGTGTACCTCTGAAAGTCACAATTGACACGGCAGGTTCACCACAGTGGAGTCGTCACAATGGAGTCGCCAGGTGCACAGTAGAAATCTCTAAAGGCCCTGATACCTGATGCACCTTCAGAATCAGAGGCTCAATGTCGTTCAATCCTGGGGAAAATTTCAACTTCGTCCCCGGCAACGGCGCCAGAAATGTTAGCGTCGGATGTCACCCCTGGATTGCAGCAGGAGTAGAGCCCGACGCCCATCAGTTTATGTCATGATTTGTTTAATGGGGTGATCAAATGGAAGTTAACTCAAAATGATGTGGTTTTAACTCCAAAGCTAGGCCAGGCATGCATGGGCAAGTGAGATCTTAGATAACTTCAGACAGTGAGTTGTAGTAAGGGTGAGTAGGGGGAAGACTTGTATAAGAGAAAAAAAGAGGTCTGTTGTAAACATCAGGTTTCTAACAGACTGTAGGGGAAAACATATAAATGCAAGATCTTCTAACATTCGAATGTAGAAAACTGGAGAATACAACAATGCAACAATAAATCCTTTATCATAACATAATTGCAATCATTCGCATGAATCAGTCGATCGTGAACTCTCTTAGTGTGAGATGAAAACTAGATGGAGTGAGAAGATTGTCTATCATTAAACAAGAAATCTTACATACAGATGCATAACCAGAGAACTAGAGTGTCTGTTAAAACTTTACAATCAGGAGCTTCGCTTTACCATCGATAGATTACAAAATACAAAGACTGAGTCTATATACTCAGAAAATTCGCCTAACAGTGGCGTGCTCAATCATCCAAGGCTTGGTGTCCTGTCAGCCGAATTCGAACATATATCCTTCGTCAGATGCCATCTTAATTGTGCATGGCTCCTGTAAGGGGAGTAGTTGAGTTATTAAGACCCAAGTTAGCGTGTGTAGAACTCCTCTGGCTAGTCGAGGACTAGGCATGGCCTCTTTGGAAAAAATGGTACACAAGACCCTCTCGAGCAGACCACTGACCAGGCTCTCCATATCTTGCACTTAATGCATGAAGGGAGGTTTCAACCACTCTTTCTTACCTTCATTTACTTCAAGAGAAAACAGACTTGAGGTCGGATCAAATGGCACCCAGAGAACGCGATGAACCTTTCAGTGACTGGACCTGACGCCTTTGGCCCCCTTTGCGCAGCGCTTTTACTTCCTAGGTGACCAAGGGATGTGACCCTATGTTTACTCTCAAAGGAGCTTTCAACGTTCGTGAATAGGAAGGGGTTGATCCCTGTCCCTTGAAATCGCGATGAGAGAAACGCCGAGATGGCTTGAGATGGCGACGCGCATCCACCTAGATCTGACGGCTCTGAACTCACCCGATGATGCCGTGGGCCCCAAGTTTAGGCGCTATTAGCACTTTGGGGTTCAGGGTTTCGAGGTGTACAACGACATAAAACCTTCACCCTTTGAACTCGCGACTGCTGAAAAGCTGACATGAGCAGATCTCGTGCCACGTGTCCTTTGGGATGAACGACTATCATCCATTCCTACACATGATATGGGCGTAACTTTGCTAACCGTGATTTTTCGCCAACCGTTGATCTCATCCTTTGGATGCATTCTGACCGTTGGAATCAGACTGCTCGCTCGCTTGATTTAGTCCCGAAATGGATTTCTTCTGTGAGTTGTGCTCGACGCTCATCGTGCCACTTGCAGACCTGATCGCTCTTGTGCTTCGGATGATAAATGTTACTAACAGGGCCAAGGGTGTTAAAACACAGAAGCAAACTGTTACAAGGCTGATAGATAAGGTATGCAAATGTAGTTAACAAAACACACAATGGTAACGTCTTTCGATGTAAGTTTAACGAGCTCAGAGAAGGTTAGCTCGGTCATTTTTCATATTTAGAGAATATGAAAAAACATGAAAGGAGACTCCATTGGGGTACCTTTTTCGAAGGTAGTCTAGTCAGTTCAAAAAAGGGGTAAAATAGCACCGACAAGACGTCTATTCAAAACCATTTTAACGAGTGTGATAAAGACAATATCACTCGGCCATTTGTTTATTTTTAAGGAGTCTGAAAAAAGCTTAACTATGGACTCAATCATGAATGTTCTTCTGGACCAATTTAATGAGTGTGAAAGAATAAGGTCACTCGACAATCTTTTCAATTTTAGGGAGTCTGAAAAGAGCTTAACTATGGACTCCGTGGGGGTTCCTTCTTCGTAAGTTTAGTCCCCCAAGCCCGAAAAAGGGATAAAATTATACCTAAGAGTACTCTTCTAAAGAACTGAAGTTCCATAGAGTATACCTTTGTTCATACAGTTGATCGTCCGGACCGAAAAAGGGGTAAACTACGGCCGGATAGACGTGACTTCAAATTTCAATTTAACGAGCGTGAAAGGCCACAAGATCCCTCGACAATCTTTTCATATTTAGAGGGTCTGAAAAGGACTTAAAAGAAGACCCGTTATTTTTTGGGAGTCCTGAGGGTGAGGTCAAGAGCGAAGAAGAATTATGTAAATGAGGTTCAAACTCGTATTCAAGAAAAACTGCAAGGACTCCCGAGCCTATAGTGTTGTAGAGACAACAAGAATACCATAATGCAACTAGGATCTACCTAGGGCATCCATGTTTCAGTAGTCTCTACCACCAAGTTGTGACACTTCTAAAGCAAATAGGATGGTTCTGTGTCACAATCTGATGGGATCGATCCTATGGCAAATGAAAAAGACAACGAGATACAAAAATCAGGGTAGAAACCTAACCTATATGCTCAAGTTGATCGTCGAATTTTTTTTCATGGATTGTCAAAAAATAGTCAAAACTCCCTAAAACTGTCCCAATACCCGATCAAATCCTTTCGATGCAACTCCTGAATCACTCTAAATGGTTTTTGGTATAAAGAAAATGATAAGGGAGGCCAAAAAAGTGATAAAAAGAGGCCAACAAGTCTATAAATAGAAGCTGGCAGCTCATTATCACCATTGTTGATTTGGAAATTGACTCTGGAGCCAAAAGACCCCCTTTGATAAAAACGTTGATTCCGGGAGCTACAGTGGACGAAACGAACTTCCGTCTGGACCAAGTAAGTACAAACTCCCCTATCTAGCTATTTAATTCTTGATTTTTGTTTTTCATTTCATTTTTTGGGTGGGCATCGACCTTTAAAAGGTCAGCCCTAGGTCCACGCACGCTGTCTCTGGACAGGCCGCGTGTACACTCGGGCAAAGTAAAATCTGCCCGCGTGTACACTCGGGCAGAGTAAAACCTGCCCACGTGTACACATGACTGTCACCTAGATAGCACGCGTGGACCTCCCTTTATAGACAAAAAATAAAAAAAGCACTCACTCACCCTCCTGAACCTTGTTGTTTTGGTAGGATGTATGTCCAATGGAGGGAAAGGGAGCACGAAGAAGTTGGTGAGTTGGTTGCGGGAGATCCAAACTTCATGGTTGCGTTAATGCAATGTGGGTTGTTAAAGTTCTTCCTATGTCCTTTTATGTGGGTGCAATCGAGGTTATTGAATGCCTTGGTTGACTATTGGCACCCTGATGCAGAGGCTTTTATGCTAGAAGGGCAATCACTGGTGCCCACTATCGAGGATATCTGCTTTTTGACTGGCCTCTTAAGGAGAGCGGAACCAATCAACTTCAGGACGTTTCCGTTGAAGCCTCATAGCATAGCGGAACTAATAGCCCTGCACTGTGAGGCTGGGACAAACCGTTTGAGCTCCCAGGTGCCTATAAGCAAGATCACTAACCTATCGCTGCAAGCGATATTATTGCTCATTGGGCGGATTATCGGTTCAACGACCTCGAATCAGGCGTCCCACGCACAGATGAACTGTGTTGTCCAGTGCTTGAATGCACAAATATTCGACTGGAGTACTACACTACTAGAGTGTATGAAGAGGCAATTGACAGATTGCCGTTAGTGGACACAAAGGAACTTCGGGTTTGGGACTATTTTGTGTTCGTTCTTTTTTGAAAGAGTTCCAAGTTTTAGTCCTTGGGTAGTGGTATGAGGACATCAAGCCACTTTTCCTGCTGTGTGTAGATGGGCAGTATTACTGCCGAGACAGAGTGGTGGAAGGACCAATGAGTCCTTCGATGATGACTTTTTTGCATTGTTTTCACGACAGATACCGGTTATAGAGGACTACCCCTATGCTGGGATTGATTTTTCGAGAGACAAAGAGATACCAGTACCTCTTGGTGAGGAGTGAGGGGTGATGGGTAAGTCTCCACCTTTGTAATTTTTTTGTTGTATATGTAATTTTTATGTCGTTTTTGTTATATATCATCATTTTTTTTATATGCCAGAGTATTTGACGGATATATGTTTGTTGCATGCAGTTGTGGGACTAGTGCGACCTGCCGATTATGCAAGGAACATGCGTCGTCCTCGGCCAGGGGCTGCAGCCGTCGCTGCCCGGGGACCAGCAGTAGCAAGAGAACTCCCAGCCAGGGAGGCTGAGAGGGTACTTAGACGAGTTGAGCAGAACTTTACTGCACTCACTCGCACAGTCCCGATGGCACAGATTAAGGACCCGCCGCCATCCATGCAGCCTCATGTAGTGGGGGCACCTCGGACGTGGGTTTGATTATTTAGGCGTTTATCCCATGTTGTGGACTAGTATAATAGGTCCCATAGGCCCTGAACCTATTTAGACATTTTACGTGCCACAAGCACTACTTGTATATATTTTTTGAGGGCATAAGCCCTGTGACTTGTTACTAGTCCTATTTTTGAGGCGCTTGTGTCCATCTATGTACTCTGGTTACTTTATGATATTATATATGTTTTTTTGGTCTTTTGTGTCGTATGGATCATGTGTACAAATAATGTATTTACATGCTTATGCTAATGTTATTTCATATGTGTGCAAGATACCAATCTAAAATTTGATTAGCTAGAGTATCTGTAACTTGGTTTAATCTCCTAGGAACAAGAAAATATGTAATATAATCAAAGTTTCATTCTAAGAGACATACCCTAAGGAATCGTCGGTGTAAAATTGGATCATGAACCCGGTGCACTCTGTTTAACTGAGACACAACCAGTTGAGCGTCGAGATAGACTCGAAGATGAGAGATACCTAATGACAAAGCGTCATGAAGCAATTCAATAACTGCATTATACTCAACGACATTATTTGTGGTGTCACCTAAGCATATACCTCCGGAAGATAACAACTGGCCTTGAGGTGTGAAGATTAACCAAGTTGCGGAGGCAAGCCTCCGAGTGTGCTGACTAGCACCGTCCGCATATCCAACGAACACCTCAGAATCACTTGACATCTACCACAGTGACAAAAGATAATATCAATGACACATCCATAACACTAAAAGAAACTAAAAAGTAATAGTACAAAGACTATACATATGTTACAAAAAGTTACCCATAGTGACCTGCCTATGAGTAATACTTCTTGAGGTAGAGCCCATTTCTAGGCTCCGCCAAAGCATTCCCTTCAAAATCAACCAGATGATAAGCGCCCTTTTTTAAAACCTCTTTTATGATGAAGGGTCCGAACCACATGGGTTTGAATTTTCCTGCCCCCAGGGGGTCCTTATCTTGGTCGTAGACCAGGACAAGGTCACCTTTAGAGAAAACCCGAGGAGGAACAGACCTATCTACTGACACTTGACCTTATGTTTGTGAGCCTTGTTGGCCAGGGCTGCATCATGACACTGCTCATCGAGCTGCTCAAGGTATACTAACCGTTCCTCAAGTGGAGAAATGTCGGGCAATAATTGTACTGCCAACTTTAGAGATGGGATCTGACATTCGATGGGAAAGACTGCCTCCAACCCGTAAACAAGTTGAAAAGGTGAAAATCCGGTTGCAGTATTAACAGATGTTCGGTAAGCCCATAATGCCGAGTATAACATCTAATGCCAATTTGACTTGGCTGAGTTGATAGTTCGTTGTAAAATAGTCTTAAGAATTTTGTTTACAGCCTCCACTGCCCATTTGCTTGAGGATAGTAGGGTGATGAATGTTCTTGCCGTAACCCAAGATTTGATGTTAACTCAGTCATCATTTGGTTCTGAAAGTGACTGCCATGGTCAATGACAATCTCCCTCGGGACGCCGAACCTTTCTATTATCTGATTGAATAAAAAGAGAGCAACAATCTCTCCATCATCTTTAAATGTTGGCATAGCTTCGACCCACTTTGTGAAGTAGTCTACAACTACGATGATATAGCGGTGCCCCGTTTCTGAAGGAGGGTTGCAAGTAGTGTAATCAATCCCCCACTTGGTGAAGGGACCAACGGTGATGACAGGAAACATGGGAGCGGTATGTGCCCTCATCTTCTGAGAGAAGATTTGGCATAGATGGCACTTCTTGACCGATTCGATACAATCTTTGATAAGTGTCGGCCAGAAGTAACCTGCTCATAGAATATTTTGGGTTGTTTCCAACCCATACAAATGACTGCCACAAGCTCTGGTATGACAATCGTTAAGCACGATAACTGCTTCCTCATGAGTGAGACATCAACGTAGGATGCAGTCTACACCTCTCCGATACAATGTATCTTCGAGTATGAGATAATTCTTAGCCTGATGGCATATACGTCGACGCTCATCGTGAGAAGAAGTGGTGGGGCAATTCAAAGTCTAGAGATAGATAATTATATCTCCATACCAGGGATTTGAAGATGTGATAAAAAACATATCTCCCCGGATAGGCGATTCTTTAGGCACAACATCACCTGACTCAACCAGAAGTTCCGAAATAAGTTCTGTGAAGACCAGTGACTTTTTGGACTTTGCTGAAACAAAGTATAAGTCAAAATCTTGGAGGATGGCTATCCATCTACCGATTTTTCTGCCTATTACCCGTCGTGTCAACATGTACTGGAATGGATTCACGACAACAATGATGGTGGTCTTTCGAAACATAACATAAAGATGGAACCGTTGAACAGCATGAACTGCTGCCAATGCAAGTTTTTTGATGTGAGAATAATTAAGTTCTGGTGCTACGAGGCCTCGACTCAGGTAATAGATCACGTATTCTACGAACAAGTCATCTTCCTGAACTAAAACCATGCCAATGGTTGACTCTGCTGTAGCCAGATATAATAAGAAATCTTTGTTATAGTTCGGTGGATGGAGCAGAGGGGCAATTGTGAGGGCATGTTTCAATGCATCGAAAGAGTGTGGAGCCGCATCGTCCCAGTAAAAGGGAACGTCTTTCTTCAGTAAGCACATAAAGCCCTTGGTGATTTTGGCATAGTTGGCAATGAAGCATCGTAAAAAGTTCGCCTTGCCTTATACACTCTGAAGTTGAAGGATTGTACGTGGGGGGGGCAATTGAATTATTGCCTCAACCTTGAGAGGATCGACCATGATCCCTATTGTTGACACTATGAAACCTAACAATCGTCTTAACGTTACACAAAAGCTACACTTGTTTGGATTCAGACGAATCTGAAAGTAGCGACAACGTTCGAAGATGAGTCGGAGGTGTGTGGGATGATCTGTTCTCTTGCGAGATCGTGATGCTAAATCATCTAGATAGGCCTTGACTATATGCTTGAGGTCATGAAAAGCAAAAGACATGGCCTGCTGAAAGGTGGCTCCAACATTTTTGAGACCAAAAGGCATTTGACGATATGAAAATGTACCCCATGGGTAGATGAATGCCGTTTTGTGCTGGTCTTTTGGGTTTGATTTGGATTTGATTATATCCCAAAAAACTGTCCATGAAAGAAAAGGCTTCGCAACCCACTCATTCATCAATGATATGGTCGATGAATGGTGTGGGAAAATTATCTTTTGTACATGTCTTGTTCAAATCACGGGAGTCAGTGCATACACGAATCATGCCTTGTTTTTTATTGACCGTCACGGGGTTTGATACCCATTGGGTCAAATGGATAGGATATATAAACCCAACTTTTAGCAATTTCTCAACCTCAACCTTAATGGATGTTGTTTTCTTAGGATTCACTGGACGAAGCTTCTGCCGAACCGGTTTGGCATCATGATACGTTGTGATTTCATGTTCAACTATTCTTGGATCGATGCCTAGCATTTCCTCATAGGACTAGGAAAAAACGTCGCAGAATTCTTTGAAAAGATCTATGTAGATTTGAATCTCTTCAGGGGAGCAGTTCGCTCCGACGAAGACATTCTCCACGACACCCTGGTTTCGGGAGATATTGATGGGTAAGGTTTCAATGATAGTTGCCATATTACCCTCAACATAAACCTCATGTGTAGCTAAAGGATTAATAGGACAAGACCGCTCTCCCGTCATGGTCATAGTGAATTCTCCCGCCTTAATTTGGCTTAACTCTGGGAGGAAGTATGATCTGTGAGGAAGATCTTCCCAGTGTTTATCCATACTAGTCATTGCTTCAATTATTGCTTCATTAGAGGGCAAGACTAAGTCCAATGAATCGGTGTGAGTGAGAGAACCCTGAGCCCAAACAGGCTCTAGAAGTGGATCTAACTCTTGTGCAGGAGCTGGATCAGTGTGGGATGAAGTTTGTTGGACTAAAGAGTATGCTACTTCAGCTACGGATAGGGGCATGGACATCCCTAGGTGTCATGTCTCATCCATCGTGGTCAATGGGGAAGGAAGTATCCACAGATCGTCGAAGTAAGTCATGCAGAACGACGAAACTTGAAAAATCTCAACCTTATGGTGATTGGATATAAATTTGATATCGCCTTGAGGGGGCGGGTAATCGAAGGTACCCATCAAAGATGGGCACAAACCAACCTCTACATTGACGACACCTGGTTGAGGATTATTGATCATTGGGACCGTGGATGCCCCCAAAGCAGGGTTAGGTCTGGAGAAAGACAATTGATCGATGGTCACTATCTGACCCTCGTGTGGAAACAACAAGACCCGGAAAACTGTAGCAACCACTGCTTGCATGGAATAAGTCTAAATCCTTCCCAACAAGAGGTTATAGTTGAGGGGAGCATCGACTACCTCTACTTCAACACACACGGTCTTGGCTCCTAACTGGACGGGAAAAGAAGGAACAATACCATGTGGTCAGAACGAACGACCATCGAATGCGGTGAGGAGAGTAGGTGACAGAGACAAAATGGGTTGGCCAATGGCTTTCCAACATGCCAACAACATCATGTATGTCGAGGCTCCCTCATCAACCATCGTGCGGAAGATATTCCGAGTAAAAGTTTTCATGGGATACGCCACTACTATCTGAAACACTATGTGGTAAGGTAGACGAGGTTTTAAGTCAGTTGTATCCAACATGATTGTACCTGGATTACAAGTCTCGGTAGAGCCTAAAGCGGTAAACAAGGCTTTCCTCTGAGAAGGGCAGCTTTGGAGGACTTCGAAAGCAAATATCGCACAAGGGGTTTGTGATAAATATTCCACCACAGAGTAGTTCTGGGCAGCCCTTGCATTTGGGTTATGAGAAGCTTTTTTAAATGCTCCTTTTGGAATGCGTGTCATTGTTTCTCCCAATGTCTTCTCAATTTGTAGAGGAAGAGATGGGAGGTCAACTTCTTTACCCTTCTCAGAAGTGCTTGGTTTACTATAGTCGTGCACTCTAGTCAATATAAAAGCGTCACCCCTAACCATATATATGTTCGCGGATGCGAGGTTGTTCAGAGGCGGACAGGGTTCCTGGCTGCCCCCTTCGGTGCTTGCAGAGGCTTGAGTTAGATTTTTCCCATGCTGAAATGGATTAGTCAACACAACCTTCTATTGCTGTGTCACAAACTTTTGGGCCTCTGCAAGTCGAGGACAGAGATGGGTTGGGTGGTCTTCTACGCACAAGTTGCATGGATACCTCGCCTTTCGTTTTTTAGTGTTGTCCCCGCTAGCATTATCGGTAGGTTTTTTATCCCCCTTTCCTTTCTTTTGTTGTTTTTTCTTTCCTTCAGGATGCTGGGTGGCCTTTGGGTTAGTCGATTGCACTGTGTGTACCTCCGACGTCTGGGTAGAGGGAGCAACCAAAGTAGTAGTTTGGCTGGCCGCTGTGTGTTGTATAGATAACTACTACAACTACTTCGTCAATTGCTCAGTGGGATTTGTCTGTGCTGAACCAACAATACCATCAGCATGTGGTCTAGCTCTCAGTCTAGTTTTATCTAGTATTGAGCATGGCACATCTGACAAGATGTTGTATAATAAACCAGATTGAGAATAGATGAGCTCAAATTGTTGAGCTCTCATAATGGCGTCTTCTTCAGAGAATAAACCCGATGTTGCGACGTCTTTGGATAACTGTGGGACCAAAGACTTAAGGAACCACTCAAGCAGGAATGATGGTGGGATTGGTACCTTGATTAGACTCTTCCTACGTCTCCATTCTCGGATGTGATTAGAGATATGGTCCGCTGTCATCTGTTCGAAATTGGCCAACGACTCTATGTCGGCATCGTATCTCACAGGTAACTAGAAATGGTTTAGGAAAGCCATTGCCAGCTCACCGAAGGAAGAGTATCTTGAGCGATCGAGCTCAATGTACCATTTCGCGACACTCCCAATGAGAGTACATTGAAACAATCGCAACTGGACGGAGTCATCTTTTAATGAGTTAGATGAGCACCAAAGATGGAAGGTAGTCACATGATCACCTGGATATTCGTTAGGCTTGGCTTCGAACTTTGGAATGTCCGAAGGCAACTTCGTCGGCATAGGAGGCCAACGCAGATCATGACAAATGGGGTCATTCAACAACCGTGTCAAATCTGGCAAGTGCAAAGTCACCAAGAAAGGTAGATTGGGTTGTTGGTGATAACTTGGGAAAAAGGGGCCTGGAGTTTGACTGGCACCAGGTTGCTAGGAAAAGTTTGGCTGTTGGCCCAGATTTTGGTAGAAGCCATGGCCCTGGCCAGCGTACGGATTTTGCATATGTGGAGACATCATCGACTGATTTCCCAAATAGGACATAGATGGTTGGGCATGCATTATATTCGAAGGACTCTAGGAAGGGTTGCCCCATGTTGCCCCCATGGGGATGGGCATAGTAATTTGTCCGGGGTTCCATTGATTGTGGAAATAATTACCCTAGATTGGCATTCCGGATGAGAGAATGGATCCCTGCCCTGAATTCCAAGGTCCTGTTGCAGAAGAAGTTCCTAGGTTTGCCCCCTGTGAAGGAATAATACCTTGCATAGGAGTAGATTGTCCAAAACTGGGATTGCCCCTAGTCGGAAAAGTGGTGGATGAGAAGGCGTTGTTGCCAAATGTTCCGGCCAAAGAAAATGATGTCGAACCTACCGAAATACTATGCGAAGGTGGTCCTTGAATCCCTACTCCAAATAAACTATGGTATATAGGTTTCCTGACGGACTGCTGATATGAGCCACCGAGTGAAGGGGATGAAGGAGGGATATGACCTCCTCCGTAAGGGAAAGCATTAAAAGGAGTAGGAGTGCCCTTGATGCGACCTTGCAGAGGAGCACTAGAGCTCCCTGCCCCCAGACCTAAAGTCTGTAAAGTGGAGTAAGAAAGTACAAGACTTGTACCTGAACTAGGCATCCCGTATGAGAACGGAGGGCCTGTCGCACTTGGTGTGAAAGGGGTTGTGGCCGCTGCTAAAGATGGGATTAGACCACTGTGCGATGCAGAAGTGATCAATACCATGGTGGCTCAGATCGATGATGGTGGGTTAGGAGGTGAAAGCTCTCCTATGGTGACAATCGTAGTGGGAATTGAAGAATTCCCAGAAGGAGTAACAACATTTATTTCCATTGCTGTGTGCAACACTGTTTGGTACGATGAAAGGTGCCAAGAAATCAGTGGTTGGGGTTTCAAACAGGCTAAGAGCAGTTGCTTCAAGGTCCAAAACGATTGATTGCTCTGGGGGTTGGTCAGGCACAATGGCTTGTAACCCAGTCGCTTCAAAAGACCCTTGTTGGTCTAGCTTTCGCCTCAATGGTGGCGGGGGTGGATCCAGTGTAACTGACGACATACCAAGAAGAATTCGTGACCGACGGAGCTCATGATCCTCTACTGTGTGAGAAGATCAAAGACACTCTAAGGTAGTCTAAACTCTCAAAAGTAACACACACTAAAAAAGTCCCTAGATGATAAGACAGGCAAACACTAAATTAATTGGAAGAATAGTTACAACAACCAACACTAGAGCAACTTACCGGTGCAAGTGAAACTCGAACACGGAAGCACCCTCCGGGTATACTCAGCAAAGAATGGCTCGATGTCTATACTAGGTACCATGGTATACCCCCGCAATCACCTGTGTATGTCCCTAAAATAGATTGGCAACTAGGTTGCCAATGCACAAATAATCACCAGGCGAGTATAGTCGAAAGTCAGTTAGACCACAATGAGCAGGGTATCGAGCCCGAAACCTGTCAAGGGTATCAAAAGAAAGTGGTCCGGAAGACAACTGAGGACCTCGAACAGATTCGAGATCCATGAAGCCCCGTGGAAAATGAAATCAACGGAATCCCAAAACAAGCCCTTTACATGTGTTCTCCACTACGATTGGTCCAGCTTTGGAGGGGTTATCTCCGCTACCTTTCCGCATGTGACCTCGTGTTTATCCCCTATGTTAGAGGGGGGTCCTGGATACTTTTCACGACACTGGACTTAGACACTCCCTAACTCAGACTCCAATGTTTGATTTTAAATGGCCTTGAAGAGTTTCCTCTCCAACCTAATCCAAGGCCCTAATCCTGAACTAGTTGGCGAACCCTACAAACATAAAAGTCTAGTATATTTTAAATTTAGCGTTAATTTTATGGCTTTGTCTTATGTCAAGGGGTATGAAATTGAAACTGATGATGTGTAATAGACGAAAGCAAAAAATGAATAAAAAAGTTGGAAACAAAACTTTTACTTAATGCAAAATTTCAACAACTTTTCAAAATAAATATTTTGAATTTTCTAAGATTTTGGACAACAAACTCAAAAGAAATTTCACTTGAATACAAGCTACTTATGATCTAAGTAAACTGAAAAAACTTATGAAATAAATGACTTTTCCCTGGCTAATAATGCAGAAACACACTCTTCAACCAAACAAAAAAAATGAAAAGAGATTTTTATTTTATTTTATTTAAATGCTTGATAAAAAAAAAAGGAAAAATACCAACAAGCAAAAACCAAGAAAAAAAATTCTGGCCTAATCACAGATCGCAAAGAATCAAGTCAAAAATCACACACTAGCAATTTAAAAAAAAAATGACTCTCACACTTGTCTAAAAACCTTAAAAAATTCCTTTATTTTTATGACAACTTTTTTAAATGAGAAAAAACGAGCTAAAGGTAAGATTAATCCTAAGCTACTCACTGCTAAGACAGAGATTCAAATACCTGAGAGGTATAGTTCTCATCAAGGGAAAGGATGACTGCCTTACCCTCAAGAGAAATTATCCTGCACAAGCACGCTACTGTTAATCCAACAACTAGCATGTGAACACGAGCTGTATAGAAACAGAGGGCATGTACACGCGGGCTGACCTTGTACAGGTCACGTGTATCTCTAAACTCTGAGAAAAACTAAAAATAGACAGACCAAATCAGGAAGAGACCTCTGATATTGATAACCAGAGTCTCTTGAAGGCTTAGACACTCTTTTAACATAAAAAACAAACAATGTAAGGAAAAATGAGGTACGAGAACACTCTGAGATAAGACTGCAAACAAACAAGACTCAGACAGAATTTTAGAAAAACCCCCTGAGAAGTGTGATTCTGACAGGGAAGAGGATGACTGCCTCAGAAGTTCTCTGAACTCTACACGCTACTGCTACTTCTTCAGCTAGCGTTCCCACGCGGGCTGTAAGAGAGTACGACACGGGTACACGTGTGCAGACCTTATGCAGGCCGTGTGTACCTCTGTGGGTCCCAAAAAAACACAGTCAAGCAAATAACAGGGAAAGCTGGTATGGAAAACCAGACTCCCCACTAGCTTAGACCTTACAAAAACTAAAAGAAAAAACAAGTAAGAAAAACTAGTCTTTAAAACTACCCAAAAACAAAATAAAATTCCAGGAACCCTAGAGAGTCTCCCCAGTATGGTCGCCAATTCTGTTGTGAGGGAAATCTCCTTACGGACTAGCAAATAGGGTTAGACTTTGCATGCAGATATGACCTAAAGAAAATTTACTTTCTACCTTCATCCCCAGACTTAAATCCCATTTCTTTTTAGTAAATGCATGGCTAGATCGACCTACCTCGTTCCGGGCATTCGATGTCGATCCCTTGTCGCACTTGATTACTTGTTCGCGGTTATCCTTTCCAATGCTGACCTGCATACAAGACAAAAAACAACTACGCATGCATACTACCTATAGAATAACGGGTTAGAAATTCAAACATGTACTTAGCAAACTATGAATAACTCATGAATTGGGACGGGAAGAGCACTTTCTTTATTACTTTGAATGAGTCAACTTACAAAAGTTGAGACCGGTCACCACTCCGCGAACCTGATCCTGGGCTCCTCTTCGACTGTCCTCCAACTGCTTTGCTTTGTATCTCCTTTGGCACAAGGAAGGCGAAAGGGTTGGGACAATGGGAATACAAAAATGGGCAGAGTTTCTTTGCTATATTTTTCCTTCTTCCAAATGGGACCCCTACCCCTTCTTTTATAGGCTAGAAGGAGCTAGGTATTTGGACGAACCCTCAGCCATGCATGACCGGGAGTTTCAGTTAACTCACCCATAGCTTTTGTGTTCCATCGACTACTTTCTTTTTTTCGTGCTTTTGTCGGTCCACTGGCTGTCTTAGATCAGCCAACGAGTACACACGTGCAGTAATGGAGTAGGGCGCGTGGGCCTTTATAAAAGATGATTTTTGAAGAGTTGTTCAACAATGCTTTGTCAAAGAAGGGATATGAGATGGCCTGATGCCAGGTAAGCATGTGTGGTGCAATTTAGGGTTATAACATCTATGAGCTCTGAGATTTTCCCGTTGCATATTTCTATATCTAGCACCATGCTAAATCTATAAACTTAGCTACACGAAAGAGACATGAGATAATGTAATTTTTTGTTTTGTAATATGGGGAGGCATTATTAGTTTTTATGTTTTGTGATGAAAATTTTGAACTTTGATATGCACAAGGAAATCATCGTTTGACCCCCCACCTGTTAAAATTTGGTAAGTTGGAGGTACTTTTGCATTGGCAGCGCTCAGCATGCGGAAGTGACCGAGCACAGTTTCTCCCTTGTGACTTTATAATATGTTTTTATAAAGTAACTTTATAAAGTGATTTTATAAAGTTGGGTCTTTTATTTATTTATTTAATGTAAAAGTGACTTTATGATGTTATGGGTCACTTTAGTGACTTAAGTGGCCTCAACGCATGATTAAGTCATGACCGTTGATCTCATGAGGGAAAGATCTAATCTTGATCGTCAATCTCATTAGAAGACCAAGGGTTAGGGTAGTTACATTTAAAGTTTTATTAAAAGGCAACTCATGAGGAGACGAAGGGTGCACTTTTGAGGAGAGTTTGAGGGAAGGTGAAGGGGCACGCATACCAAGAGGGTTTCTTAGCTTGGAGGGAAAGAGTTTCAGCGGAAAAAAGTTGGCATGCATCCCTAGGAGAGGGATTTCCATGCACTTCTAGGTAGATTCAACATTAAAGAGGTCATACAGTACGGATTGACGAAGGTCGTACGACAAGGTTTGCTGGTTTTGCAGCTACACCCAAGCACAAAAATTGTGGCTGAGTGTATGCATAGATTTGTAGGTGTGGGTTCATTTGCAAACAAGTCTGTATAATGAGGTATTGATTTGTACTTTTTTCTGGGCACGAAAACCAAGAATTATTTTTGTTGTTAGTGATTGTACAATCCGTACAGGTTCTATTGGAAGTCTATTTTTTATTTCAGATTGTGTTGCTAAGGAAATAAATGTAGTTTTTGCTTAGATAGGGTGATTGTACATGGTATTAATGCTGAATGTAGACTGTTGTTGTTCTCAAAATTTTCCTTAAGGTGAATAAAGAAAAATTCTCCTTAATTTTTGTCTTTTTTTTCCTGTATTATTCTTCATGGGATTTTGCCCAAATTTTCAGTGCTAAATGAGTGATTTTGCTCACTGTTCATAAATTATTTCCACTGCATTTTTATTTAAGAACTTGTTTAATTGTGTTTCTACCCATAATGAATAGTTGTATGGTTGTTGGATCTTTGTAGGAGGCTGAAATCTAATTTAGACTAATTGTTATATTGAACTAAGATGTATTTCAACATGGTATCAGAGCAGGTGCTCTGAAGTTCAGTGGGCAGCTTTGGCACTTGGGACAACAAGTGATTTGTTGGAGAATTAGCTTGAAGAAGGGAGAAGAGGTTCTTTGTTAGGTGGACAAAGATGACTTCCAACTTCATGTTTGAAGATAGGTTGGAGGGGATCTCCAACTACCTGCAATGGAAGGTTAGAATCAACAGTGTCCTCAAGGAGAACAAATTATGGTTGTTTGCGAACACCATCATGCCTGTACCTGCTTCAGATCCCATAGCTATTGATGTTCATGAGGTGAAGGAAGCCAAGACTCAGAGAATCATCTTGGGTGGGGTCAAATACCACCTTATTCCACACTTGGTTGAGAAGAAGACAACCAAAGAAATGTGGGATGCACTGAAAAGTTTGTATGAGGCAAAGAACGAGAACCAGAAAATGGCTCTCTGGGACAAGCTCCATAGTGCTAGGATGGCCAAAGGAGAGAGTGTGGCCACCTACCTCACCCGGGTTGCACAGATGAAGGATGAGTTGGCAGCTGTTGGAGAAGTTATTCCTAACTCAGAGTTGGTGTGGATAGCCTTCAAAGGCTTCACCAAGGAGTGGGAGGTTTTCGTGAAGTGTGTGGTGGGGAGAGAGAAGCTCCTTGACTGGAGCAGATTGTGGGATGATTTTGCGTAGGATGAGATCTGGGAGGGGTCTCAGGAAAAGGCAATGGATGGTGTAGATGACAAGAATGTTACTCTTGTGGTAAAGGGCAATGAGAAGAATAAGTGCATGACCAAGGTGAGATGCTTTGCATGTCACAAGACTGGACACTACGTTAGTCAATGTCCGAAGAAGAAGAAGAAGAAGAAGAAGAAGAAGGAACCAAAGGTGTTAGCTTTAGCAGAAATTGCAGAGTTTGTTGAGAGATATCAGAGGGATTTCTCTCTCATGATTGGTCTCATGGGCAGTGGGTGCCTAGTGTTCGAGAACATTGAGTCGTGGTTTGTGGAGAATGGAGCTTCTCAACACATGACTGGGTTGAGGTTAGTTTTCCTCAATCTTACAGAGATAGACTCAAACTGCAGAGTGAATTATGGAGCCATGCCACAACTTGCAGTAAAGGGGGTTGGAAGGGTTAGATTCCAACTAGAGTCATGAGGTTTTTCTGTAGGTTTTCGAGGTATTATATATTCCAGAGTTGACCGTTAATTTTCTCTCAGTGTCAACTTTGAATGAGAGTGGATTTGGAGTTGTCTTATGTGGTGGACATGTGTTTTTATATCCTGTGGGAGCAACTGTAGACACAAAATTGATGCTCGGTGTCAGGTATGAGGGCTAGTATAGGTTGTTGGGTTTCCAGTGGATTTATGGACTCAGACTCTGTTTCGGAGAGTGGACAGGTTGCATGGGAGAGGGAGTTGATACCGGGGACTCAGTCCTTTTCCGGGACTCTCAAAGGACTCAACATGCATGAGTCGACACAAATGGATGTTCATGAGAGTGTGCAGTCTCCTAGGAGCATGTCTTCAGTTCGTGGTACAACATAGGTAGCAGTAGAGGCTTCTAGTGCAGTGGGAGTAGTGGCTTCCTGTTTAGAGGGAGCAAAGAGTTCTAGTACAGAGGGAGCAGTTATGACAACTAATGAGATGGAGACAGAGCTTGGTGGTGATACCAGAAGTACCTCTCTCGCTAAGATGGAGTGTTAAAATTCGGTAGCTCAGAGGTACTTCTGCATTGGAGGCGCTCAACATGGGGAAGTGACCAATCACACTTTCTCCCTTGTGACTTTATAATACATTTTTATAAAGTAACTTTATAAAGTGATTTTATAAAGTTGGGTCTTTTAAAAAAAAATTTAATGTAAAAATGACTTTATGATGTTATAGGTCACTTTAGTGACTTAAGTGACCTCAATGGATGATTAAGTTGTGACTGTTGATCTCATGAGGGTAAGATCTAATCTTGACCGTCAATCTCATTGGAAGACCAAGGGTTAGGGCAGTTACATTTAAAATTTTATTAAAAGGCAGCTCACGAGGAGACGTAGGGAGCGCTTTTGAGGAGAGTTTGAGGGAAGGTGAAGGGGCACACATCCCAAGAGTCTTTCTTAGCTTGTAGGGAAATATTTTCAATAGACAGAAGTTGGCATGCATCCCTGGGAGAGGGATTGGCACACACTTCTAGGTAGCTTCAACATTAAAGAGGTCGTACAATATCGATTGAAGGAGGTCGTACATCAAGGTTTGTTGGTTTTGAAGCTACAACCAAGCACATAAATTGTGGCTGAGTGTATGCACATATTTCTGGGTGTGGGTTCATCTGCAAACAAGTATGTACAGTGAGGTCCTGATTTGTACTATTTTTTGGGCACGAAAACCAATAATTATTTCTGCTGTTAGTGACTGTACAATATGTACAGGTTGTACTCGAAGTCTATTTTTTATTTCAAACTGTGTTGCTAAGGAAATATAAGCAGTTTTTGCTCAGATAGGGTGATTGTACATGGTATTAATGTTGAATGTAGACTGTTGTTGTACTCATAATTTTCCTTAAGCCTAATAAAGAAACATTCTCCTTAATTTATGTCTTCTTTTCCTGTATTATTCTCCATGGGACTTTGCCCAAATTTTCAGTGCTAAATGAGTGATTTTGCTCACTGTTCATAAATTATTTCCGCTGCAATTTTATTTCAGAACTTGTTTAATAGTGTTTGGAATGGAAATAAATAATTCATGGTTCATAATGATAATACCATTACATAATAATTTTCTTTGAAATTAATAAATCAATTCCATATAGATGCAAAGTAAACCCAACTTAAATTGAAAATAAAGTAACTTGTTTGAACAAAATGTGAATTGTACGTCAATAAACACTTGAGAAAAATTAAGGTTCAAAAATAGAATCGATGTCGCCTCTTGGCTTCCTACCTGGAGAGAAATTAATGTTTGTAGGTAAGTTTATATGAAATTCTTCTCTAGTTTCACAATATTAACTGCTCATTTGTAATGTAACTGTAGACTCTAGAAAATACAATCCTAGGTTCTCAAGTCAAAGTAGTTCTGTTTATTATCGATTTTGATTAGCTTTTAACTTTGGTACATTTGATGATAGCGCAAGGTTTCACAAATTATATATATTAGCACGGTTTACATTCAATTATGTAATATTCAATTTGTAATAGCAATTAAGATAATTTTTTGAGCAAGAATTTCTTGGTCGTGCTTTACATCTCAAAAATTTCTAATTTTCTTACACGTGTATCTTTGGAATATATTGAATATAAAATATTCATGCTATAAAATTTAATGCAAATTTAATGTAAGAGGATAGAGAACAATACCAATAAGCTTCATTCTTAAATTATATATAGATGCTCTCTTTTGTCATTACGAGAAAAATTGATCTCGGAAATTTACATATTTACATAGGTAGTTTATAAATTACAACAAGGATATTGTCACAAGGTTGGGGATCTCGATTGAGTTACAGAAGCTTAACATCCTCAGCTTCATGCAACATCGACGCCTTTCATTCGATGGCACGACCAAACCAAAGTACTTGACCCGAGTTACGCCTAACACTTAGTCTCGTTTCCTTACATAAGTTATGTGTGCAAGTATTATACTTAGTTATCTTCAACAACAATAAAAGAAGCATTCATACAAGTACAAAACAAAACTTTGCTTGTGGGCGGCCTAACCGGCCTAACACCTGAAATCTGATCTAAAACAGAAGTGTGTCGAGCTCAACTTGTGCTACACAAAGAAAGTTTGCAATGGGGAGCTTTCGTTAAGTTACAAATAACATGTTGCAAAAACTCCAACTCTTCTTCATCGAGTTAACCAATGCATGCCCTTCCTCCGCAACCGCAGCTAGAAGACTTGTGCGAAACTCTCATCTATGAAATCCTTCGATCTAGCTAACATGGCCTGACAGAATTACCTATTTCCTTCCTACTTGTCTTCGAATGGCTTGCCTTGCTTGGTTTATATAGGACGCCCAACGGACGCACCCTCCCTTTTCTCCGCAACGTTATGTCAACATTTGCGAGGCCGACTTTCGTCATGAGCATGCATTGATCCAGATTATTTTGAGAACGACATGAAGGTAGAAATATAACCAAGATATAACAATGAAATACACAAAAATATAGAAGAGAACACCAAAATACAATGAAACCCAACTTTTATTACTGAATAAGATAGAAAACCATTGTAGAACACAAAATGGAAAAATGGGGTAGCTTATCTCTAAAAAAAGAATGTTGGCTACATTTCATTCACAAGAAGCTTTACATCACACTCCATTGCATGCTTAAAGGGCCTCCTTCACCTCAATTATATATGAGATAGTGAGAGGAGAACAATTCCCATGACATAAATATAACTGAGATATAACAATGAAATACACAAAAATATAGAAGAGAACACCAAAATACAGTGAAACCCATCTTTTATTACTAAATAAGATAGAAAACCATTGTAGAACACAAAATTGAAAAATGGGGTAGCTTATCTCTAAAAAAAAGAGATGTTGGCTACGCTTCATTCACAAGAAGCTTTACATCACACTCCATTGCATGCTTAAAGGGCTTCCTTCACCTCAATTATATATGAGAGAGTGAGAGGAGAACAATTCCCATTATGCACGTGGGATAAATTGGACTAAGTTTATAAAATGCCATAGGCATGTAAAATACTAGGACTTCTCAGGCGGTCACCCATCCCAGTACTACTCTAGCCTGAGCACGCTTAATTGTGGAGTTCTAATGGGATCCGATGCATTAACACTATGTTTTAGGCATGTACATAAGACCATTACATGATGTCTCTAATTAACAAATGAAGATGACATTACATTACATTCCCCACCAAAAGTGTGAATGTCATGGTTTATCAAAACCACAGGCTCAAAATGGTGATTCAGTGGAAAAGGTGGATGGCCACCGAGATCCATCTGGATAATTCCTCCACCTTTAGGAAGCAATGGTCCCCATTGTGTCAAGTTCCCTTCGGAGACAGTGATAATTCTGCTAAATCTAAAGCTTGGTGTGTTGCTTGCCTTGTTGAAGAAGTTGTCATGCTTAGCTTGTTGAAGGTTGTCATGAACATGTTGCTGGAGGGGTTGAATCCATTCAACCAATCTAGCTGCATGATCTACCTGAGTGTGCGAGGACACTATCAATGAATATGCAACATGAAGAGCATGAAGGGTTCTATTATAAACTTGCTTGACTGGGCAATGTGGAGGCACCCCCATAGGTGCAACAAGAACATCTTGGTACTCTACTACAATCTTGTCGATATGATTCTACTGGATAGAAATGTCTTGGGCTAAGGCTGCAATGGTTGCAGAGGCCTTCTGTTCACCTTCTGATCAAATTGTGAAGAGGCTAAACTTTGTAGTATGAGAGATTACTTTGTGGCATTGTTTTGGTGGGACAATAGTTGAAACTACCTCTGGTATCCTATATAGTTGACCCCCGAGAGTAACAATGACGCTACTGGGTCCAGACTTATAAATAGCATGATTCCTCCACATATATTGTTGGCCTAATAGAACATCACATACTTCTAGTGGGGAAACATCACATAATACCTCATCCTTGAAGGGCTTGATGCCGTAGGACATGCGACATTATTCGCTGACACAAAGATCTTGACCCTGGCGAAGCCACCCGATGGTGTATTGTTGCAAGTGTGGTGTTGATGGAAAATCGAACTGCTTGACAACCTTTGTTGAGATGATGTTATTTTGGCTTCCACTATCAACAATAAAATGCAGTGGGGTCCCCTTCACCCACATATGTGAATGGAAGAGTCGCCCCCCCTCCTCAGGATCCTCTTCTAGTTGGATTGTTGTAGTTGCGAAAATAGCAGTGGGTTCTGCCTCAATGATCTGTCTCCTTTTATCATTTTATGAATCAGGGTCCAAGTCAGGGTTTGGATCTTTATCTTTGAGCTTGGCCACCAATGACTGTATTGAGCGACATTCATCGGTGTTATGCCAAGGGCTGTTGTGGAACTCACACCACTTTCTGGTGTCTTTCTTAGACTTCCCATTACCCTTCTTTGCCTGCATATGGAGCTGACTCTCTTGAGGTTGGCCTTCCTTGCTCTATCCTTCATTATGTGAGCTAGAGTTTCCTTTTCCATGCTTCTCCCACTTACTTTGTTGCTTGAATTTCTGCTCAATTTTGACTGCATATCGATAAACAACTCCCAATGAGGAGATGTCCAGAAAATTCATCTTTGTTTGGATGTACCTATGTAGACCATTGCGGTACTTCAAAACCAGGTGTCGCTTAGATCTTTGATACATAACTTTTAGCACAAGGTATGAAAGATGTTGGTGTACTTCGACACCCTTTGATCTCTCTTCTAACATAGAGTTGTCCATCTCATGTATTGGTCATCATAGTTTTTGATAGGGTAGAACTCCTCCTTTAGGGCATCTACAAAGGCTGCCCAAGTGGGTTCTCTCCCAAATAGTGTAGTTTGATCTATGGTGTACCTCTCCCAGTAACCTTCCCACCAAGATATGACACGGGGAAGGGCTTTAAGGAGAGAAAAGGTGATCTTTTCACTGTCGATTTTTTTTTGGACAGAGTAATAACCTTCTAGCAGATTCAACCATTTTTCTAAAGCATCTGCATCTATTTGGCCTTCAAATAAGGGGATATCAAAATTGGCTTGTACCTTGAAGGGTGTCACACTTGCGAAATGGATTATTGTCGAAGATGCCTTAGCTGCCACCATCGGTAGTCTTCGAAGGATTTGAGCAAAGTTGTCCATCATCTCGTTCCTCTGTTGCACGAGGGATTCCTCAAGCAACGTCTTGAAAGGATCTCCTGCTTTGTCATCTCTCTTTTCTTCCACCATGGGAGGCCGCTTGGGCTGGCAAGAGCAGTTGTCCTCAAGAAAAAATAGCTTGAGACCCAACTTTCTATACCCTGACCTTGTCGGGGACCTACGCTGATACCACTAATCCGGATTATTTTGAGAACGAAATGAAGGCAAAAATATAATCGAGATATAACAATGAAATACACAAAAATATAGAAGAGAACACCAAAATACAGTGAAACCCAAATTTTATTACTAGATAAGATAGAAAACCGTTGTAGAACACAAAATGGAAAAATGGGGTAGCTTATCTCTAAAAAGAAAGAGATGTTGGCTACGCTTCATTCACAATAAACTTTACATCACACTCCATTACATGCTTAAAGGGCCTCCTTCACCTCAATTATATATGAGAGAGTGAGAGGAGAACGATTCCATGATGCATGTGGGATAAATTGGATTAAGTTTATAAAATGTCATAGGCATGTAAAATACTAGGACTTCCTGGACAGTCACCCATCCCGATACTACTCTGGCTTGAGCGCACTTAACTATGGAGTTCTAATGGGATCTGGTGCATTAACGTTGTGTTGTAGGCATGCACATAAGACCATTACATGATGTCTGTAATTAACAAATGAAGATGACATTAGATTCCATTCCCCACAAAAAAGGGTGATCTGGGACACAGATCTGTGACTGAAACACCTTAACAGGGCACTTAGTAGTTATAGTTCATCAATATCAAGTCTTAGCTTACAACGCAGTTAAACCTTAATTACAGAGCATTGCAGTATTTAACCAGATCTACTATATTCAAGAACTAAGCACATCCACATAGGCCAGATCTAGTATTCATCCAGACTATTAAGCACAAAGCATTAACATATCTATCTACCATTCATCTATACCGAAGCAATACTACTCTGGCTTGAGCATGCTTAATTGTGGAGTTCTAATGGGATTTGGTGCATTAACGTTGTGTTGTAGGCATGCACATAAGACCATTACATGATGTTTGTAATTAACAAATGAAGATGACATTAGATTCCATTCCCCACCAAAAAGGGTGATCTGGGACACATATCTGTGACTGAAACACCTTAATAGGGCACTTAGCAGTTATAGTTCATCAATATCAAGTCTTAGCTTACAACTCAGTTAAACCTTTATTATAGAGCATTGCAGTATTTAACCAAATCTATTATATTCAAGCACTAAGCACATCCACATAGGCTAGATCTAGTATTCAACTAGACTATTAAGCACATAGCCTTAACATATATATCTACCATTCATCTATATCAAAGCACTAAGCAAATTAACATATAAACACATCAATACATCGCACAAAGAAGAGCAACACAACATGTACGTGGTTCACCCCCACCTCGGGGCTACGTCCACCAACTCTTCGTCTTCTTTATTAGTTTCTTCAATCAATTACATGAACAGAGCCACAAAACCCCTACTCTGCAGAGGATAGAAGATTTGTGCACCTCGCTGTGAGTTTTAAACCTGTGAAGTAAAGCAATGCATATAGATTCTTAAGCAAAACAAAATTTAATCAATGGCTCATTCACATAGTACACATAGATTTATACCGGAAACCCTCAACTAGGAAAACCTTTCTTATATTCATTATATCAAATTTCACCATTCACTATACAATATATACAATGCTTTTAGGTATTTCGTAGATACCAAAACCCTAATCCCTAAAACTAGAATTATTTTTGGTAAACCGCTAAGCATAGCAAAATCCGCTAAAAATAGCAAAAACTGCCCAAAAAAAAATTCAAGGCGTTGCCCCGGGCTATTGCCTGTTGCCGAATGCTGCGCGTAACCAGGGGGGGGCATACCTACCCCCCCTGGGACCCCCCTAGGGAAGCGCACGACGCACACGTCAGACACAATTGTCAGATCTGACATGCCCACACACACACACATGCAAAGAATATAACACATACCCAACATTCGCTAGATCCTCCTTCCCCAGGCTAGGTTATAGAACTAACCCTCTTCTCAATCTCTTACACTCGCTTGCACTGAGCTCTGCAAGCCTCATACAGTATGCATGAAAGAAATCTCTACTCATCCCTTAGCACTTTCGATCACATAGATGGAACTTCATCACTTAGCACACTGGCCTCTTCTTACATCGCCTAGCTACTTATTTATACATTACAAAATGGGCCTAAACATGGGTAAACCCATGGGCTGACATTACCATACCCGTTACATAATCCCAAATCCCAAAAAGGTCCCTAAAAGGGGAAGAGATCCTGTTATCTCCGCTTCGCCTTGCGCTCCACCTTTGACAGCCTGTCGAAGTCCCCAAAATAGGTCAAACCTGACCAAGGATCCTCAAAACTTGGTCAAGGGCCAATAGGCCCCCAACACTCACATGTGACTCGTCCCGAGTCACTCTGATCTGAGTAGCTCAATTTCAAAATGCCCGATCTTGGCTCGAGTTACGTTGACTTGTTACTGTGCCACGACCTCCTATTCAACAAACTCTTGTATGATTGCTTCGTTGATAGGTCCCTCTAGGCGTTGTTCAGCTGCAGTGACGACTTGCTCTAGTTCTGATCCTCGACCTTTGATCTTTGTGAACAGTTGGTAAGCCTCATCATGTACAGGTTGGAGTCTCTGAGTCACTTCCATGACTTTTCTTTGAATGGTGTGGACCTGCTGCTGGGTAGTGCGCTGCTCTTGGGATCGCTTCATCCTTTCAACAACTGACAGGGGCTTCAAATATGCCTGTATTGTTTCTGCTTGATACTTCGCCTCTTGGAGCTGTGACTCCAGTGTCTTCAGTTCTGGATTCTCAGTGAGTTTCTCATATGTCTAGGCACTACGATCACTCAATTGCTTACATTACATGGCAAGGTCCTTGATTCTTTCAACTGCGCTTCAGGAAGTTGCTTCTCTTTGATCCCTTACATCCTGCGGAGTGTCGGGCACTGTGCAGAGCTCTAAGTCTGCTATTCATTGTTGTAGCTACTGGATAGCTTTTGCGAGCTTCTCTACTTGATGCATGACTCGGTCTTCTGCCTGTGGTTCTAAGCCTGTCACAGAGCGAAGTTCTTTGTTGACTGCTTCTTTCACTTCGAGTTGCTCTGCGAGTAACTGTTCCTTTTCTTGTTGAATCTGTGTTTTCTCTTTTTCAAACTTCATCCGGAGAGAAACCTTCTCCAGCTATGCAAGTCAATGTTGTTCTACGAGTACTCCTTGCACTTGCTTGAAGGCATGGGTGTCTTGTTCTGTTTCTTCTTGTGCTTGATGAAGGTGAGATTCAGTTGCATCTGCTAGTCAACGGAGCTGGGTTGGATCATCTCCCAATTCTGGTTCTTCTGATGGCAGGGGCATAATGGACATTGCGTGACTGGATTGAAGGGCCTCTTGTACCCCTCAGAGTTCAACCTCAATTCTTTCATACATTTCCTCCTGCATGGCTTCTTGTTTCTCCATGATTTCCTGCGAGGCATCGTTTAGGGCTGCTATGATGAAGTCAAAATCATCGGTAGTGAGTACAATCTGCATCTTGGTCACAGTGGCTATGGATTTCTTCCGGGAAGAAGGTTTCAGGGGAGAAACCTTCCTCTTCTTCAGGGGATCAGTCTCATCTCTAGGTGGTGTTACTTCGCCTTATTTTTGTTCAGATTCTTTTCCATTTATCTCTTCTACTTCGTCATCACCTCCTCTTTCAGGTGATACTGAAGCAGTCTTTCCCGAGGCATTGCTTAAGTCTTGGACCTCTTTGGTCTTCTTCCTTCTGCTAGGTCCAAGTGTATCATGTTCTTTGTGCGTGGTCTTTGGGCTATCAGGGTCAGACATCTTTGTAGGGTTTGCGGGAATAAGGAGGTCTGCTGACCAGTCCTTAGTGATCTCCTCAAGGTCCTCTTCCGTGAGCTTGTAGTACGATTGGAGCTTCTCCTTATGCTCGTTTTCTCACGCTGTAATGTAGATGAAGTGTTGATTTGCACAAAAATTCATCAGGGGTCGAAACCTTTGTAGGGTGTTCGGAGTCATGCGAGGTTCAACTTCGATGGATCTTTTCAGCTGGAGGTAATATGTGTGAAAAACAGTGTTCGACTGCCACTGTTTGCTCATATAGCTTGAGTACCAGAGCGTGGTAAACTTCACAGCAAGTGGCTCGAATGGCTCAATGTCCGGGAAGGTCATACCTTTCGACATTTCCCAAGAAACAAATGCGATGAGAATCAGGAGCTAGCTAAAATGGAATTCATAGCCCTGATCCTGTGCTTCACGATAGTCCAATTCAAGCTGATTAACTAGGTACTTTGCCTAGTTCATCTGTATACCTTCCACGCACTTCCCTACAAGGTCAACGACAAAGCCTGTGACCTGCGTGGGTTCGTTCTTCCTTACTAGCTTTCCTGCAATTAACTAGCATGCTAGGTGCACTACGCCATTCTGGATGGAAGCTACCTTGTAGCCTCGTGTCCCCTTCTCAACATCGCCGTATGTATCCTTGATATTCTGTGCTAGTGCATGATTTGTGGCTTTTCCTGGATAGAAGTCCTGCGGATTAGGTCCTTGCATACTCAATACTGTGATCCTATGGATCAACGTCAAATCGAATGTGATACGATGGTCTAGCCATAAGTAGCCTCCATGGTAACATGAAAGTAATAGCTTGACACATGCGTTAACTTCCTGGTGACTTCCGAAGTGTGGGATTTTCATTACATTCAACAGGGTGGACTGCACGAGGTTCATCATCCACGACTGGGGGATTATCTTCGAATTCTTACCCTTTGTCTTGGTCAAGTATTTATACAGGGCGAGCGTGCTATGGTTCTTGCGATCTCCGAGGTTGAAGTTTCTAAAATTCAACGCCGCGATCTTGTCCTGCTGTGCTCTTACTGCGCGTATCCCCTTCGGGAAGTATGCAATAACCATGGTGTACTCAAAATCTGTTGGCACACTATCTCGACTCACCGCGCCGACCAGGGGCGGGATGTAATCGAGAAATATGGTCGAGATTAACTTTGCATTTTCTAGGTCATCTCTGTGCTTGGTTCTCTTCTCTACTATTGGTCGGGATGGACCGGATCCGCAAGCAGGCGACACAGAGGCTTGCACTCCTCTCGTCGATGACGCTTGTACACCCACATACATTACTCTTTCAGACATTACTCTTTCAGTCATGAGGTCAATGCGTGCCTCCTTCAGAGACTCTTCGATTGCGCTAAGTTCTTCAGACATACGCGCTTGTGGTTGAATCTCTCGTGTTTGAAGAGTAACTAGTCAATGCAATGGAACGGATGGTGATAGCGCGATGATCACTGTGCGGAATCAACTAATCTATGGACTTAGATTCATGGTTAGCAAAAGTGTTCTTGATGCAAGGTTCGATGAAATAAATAGATAATGAAGTAATGAATCTCTCCAACGGGCGATAAGCCTCCATTAACTCAGTTTTGTCCGTTACGACGCGGTCCCAACGGTCTGATGGTGAGTTGTCTGACCATAAATTCCTTTCTACCCATTCGAGGTGTCGGTCTAATGGCTGTACTGTTCCCAACGACTATATTTCTTCACCATGGTGAAGTGCCATCTGACGTTGTTATGATATTCCAACGAAGTTCCTATTTTGTAAATTTTCCCTTTGCAAAGTTCCCTCTTCTTGCTGAGCTTTCAAGCCTTCTTTCCAGTGAGCTTCATCTTGTTATTCCTCTTTCCTTTCCGATTCTTGTCTTCTTTTGGCATAGAAACTTCGCGTTTTTGAGATTCTTTCCTAAGATTCAAGGGTAATACTTCTTCTCTATCTAGGATAGGTACTTCAGTCTTCTGCAAATCTTCTTGTGTTCTTGTAACTTCAACATCCAAGTCTTTGGTCCTAAATAGCTTCGATCTGTTCTCTTGTTCTTCAATCAGTTGTGCGATCCTCCTAGTCAAGAAATATTTCAAATCTTGCTTCTTCTGCTTTAAGACTTCTTCTTCCTTCCTTCTGGCCTGATCTCTTTCAATCCATGGTTTTCCTAATAACATAGCAAATGGAGCATTGTTGTCAATAAATTTAACAACCTCAATATCTTCCTCTGTCGAAGTTCCATGAGCACTTATAGATATCTGTGTAAGTATTCCACATAGGGTTATCAATTTTCCTATGAATAATCCTATTCCTTCCAATAAAGGTATCATAGGAGGCTCCCCTAAAATTTCCCAAGTTCTTTATGTCATGATATTCACCTGTGTTTCCTCATCCAGAACATAGTCAATGTCGAAGTCTCCTATTCTTTCTTCAATGCACTCTTTTTCTTTGAAGATCTCTGATAAGATTATATGTCGGTGGTCATTCAGGGTTTCTTTCATCAGTAGCAATACTTTCTCTGATTCTTTCTGGGGTTCCGCCATAATCTCATTTTCTGGATTTGCCTTAGGGTTTTCTTGGTTCATATTCATTCTTTCAACCTTAGCAATCATTCTAGGGCAATCCAATACTTCATGGTCCATAGCTCTACAACAAATACAACTAGATCTTCTACCAGGGAATTCCTTAACTAGATGTCCAGGTCTTCTGCAAATGTAACAAAGGGTTAATCCTCATTTTCTTTTAAATGATCCCCAACCTTTCCTATACTGCGCACTAGGATCATAGTAGCTAACCTGAAAAAAATTCTTTCTAGGATCCTGCATCCATTTGTTAGTCCAAACATTCTCTCTATGCATAGGTATAGCATATATTTCACTATTCTTATCAGATCTACTTATATCAAATCTTCTTTGATCTATCAGTGCCCTAGTTTTCAAGCTAGGACAAATCTTATGAAACATACCTAGATTCATACTTTAGAAAAAAAAAATTCCACTAATCTTATCTTCAGCAGAGCACAAAGCTTCAAGATCTAAAACTTTTCACTATTCTTACCTTTTATCAAAGCACAGAGCTTGCAGATCTTACCTCTTTAAGAAAAAATTCTCACTTTTACCTTTCTTAGAGAACAAAGCTTTCATATCTTACCTCTTTTCTTCAAATATGACCCTTCTTCTTGGAACAGAGCTTCACATGTCAAGTAGAATACTGCGCACTAGGGCAACAGATCTATGCACATAGCTTTCATAGTCTTAGGTCAGATCTTCACACAAAGCTTCTTCTTCCTTAGTTCCCAACAATCACAGTTTCAGTCCCAACAACGGAACCATTTGTTGGCACAGGGGCAGACCTAGGGTTCAATGCTACAAAAATGCACCAACAAAACCCTAACTACTATCCCTTTCGGCAACACCTGCGAAGTAGATGAAGTCTCACCCGAGGTAGAGGCAGGGGCGGTTGCAGGACTCTAGTGTCTGCAACCTTAGCTGGGACACAGATCTGTGACTAAAACACCTTAACATGGCACTTAACAATTATAGTTCATCAATATCCAGTCTTATCTTACATCGCAGTTAAACCTTAATTATAGAGCATTGCAATATTTAACCAGATCTACTATATTCAAGCACTAAGCACATCCACATAGGCCATATCTAGTATTCATCCATACTATTAAGCACATAACATGAACATATCTATCTACCATTCATCTATATCGAAGCACTAAGCAAATTAACATATAAACAGATCAATAAATCACACAAAGCAGAGCAACACAACATGTACGTGGTTCACCCCCACCCTGAGGCTACGTCCACCAACTCTTCGTCTTCTTTATTAGCTTCTTCATTTAGTTACAAGCACATAGCCACAAAACCCCTACTCCACAGAGGACAGGAGATCTGCAACCTCGCTAGATCCTCCTTCCCCGGGCTAGGTTACAACACTAAGCCTCTTCTCAATCTCTTACACTCGCTTGCACTGAGATCTGCAAGCCTCATACAATATGCACAAAAGAAATCTCTACTCAACACTTTCGATCACATAGCTCGAACTTCAGCACTTAGCACACTGGCCTCCTCTTACATCACCTAGCTACTTATTTATACATTACAAAATGGGCCTAAACATGGGTAAACCCATGGGTCGACATTCCCATACCCGTTACATAATCTCGAATCCCAAAAAGGGCCCTAAAAGGGGGCGAGATCCCACGATCTCTACTTTGTCTTGCGCTCCGCTTTTGACAGCCTATCGAAGTCCAAAAAATAGGTCAAAATTGACCAAGGATCCTCAAAACTTGGTCAAGGGCCAACAATCATGGTTTATCAAACCCACTGGCTCAAAATGGTGATTCAGTGGAAAAGGTGGATGGCCACCGAGCTCCATCTGGATCATGCGTCTCCACCGAATGCGCCCCTCTAACTTGGGCCTACTTCTCACTTTCATGAAACCGACGTCTTCCATGGGCGCCCGCCCCTTCGACATGCTCTGTTAGCGTTGGATGTCACCCCTGGATTGCAGCAGGAGCAGAGCCCGACGCCCATTATTTTATGTTACGATTTGTTTAATGGGGTGATCGAATGGAAGTTAACTCAAAATGATGTGGTTTTAACTCCGAAGCTAGGCCAGGCATGCATGGGCAAGTGAGGTCTTAGATAACTTCAGACAGTGAGTTGTAGTAAGGGTGAGTAGGGGGAAGACTTGTATAAGAGAAAAGCAGAGGTCTGTTGTAAACATCAGGTTTCTAACAGACTGTAGGGGAAAACATCTAAACGCAAGATCTTCTTACATTCGAATGTAGAAAAATGGAGAATACAACAATGCAACGATAAATCCTTTATCATAACATAATTGCAATCATTCGCACGAATCAGTCGATCATGAACTCTCTCAGTGTGAGATGAAAACTAGATGGAGTGAGAAGACTGTCTGTCATTAAACAAGAAATCTTACATACAGATGCATAACCAGAGAAATAGAGTGTCTGTTAAAACTTTACAATCGGGAGCTTCGCTCTAGCATCTATAGATTACAAAATACAAAGACCGAGTCTATATACTCAGAAAATTCACCTAACAACGGCGTGCTCAATCATCCAAGGCTTGGTGTCCTTTCAGCCGAATTCGGGCAGATATCCTTCGTTAGACACCATCTTAACTGCGCATGGCTCCTATAAGGGGAGTAGCTGAGTTATTAAGAGCCAAGTTAGCATGTGCAGACCTCCTCTGGATAGTCGAGGACTAGGCATGGCCTCTTTGGAAAAAATGGTACACAGTACCCTCTCGAGCAAATCGTTGACCAGGCTCTCCATATCTTGCACTTAATGCATGAAGGGAGGTTTCAACCACTCTTTATTACCTTCATTTACTTCAAGCGAAAACAAGCTTGAGGTCAGATCAAATGGCACTCAGAGAATGCGATGAACCATTCGAGACTGGACCCGATGCCTTTTGCCCCCTTTGCACAGCTCTTTTACTTCCCAGGTGACCACAGGCTGTGACCCTATGTTTACTCTCAAAGGAGATTTCGACGTTCTTGAATAGGAAGGGGCTGATCCCTGTCCCTTGAAATCACGATGAGCGAAATGCCGAGATGGCTTGAGTTGGTGATGCGTGTCCCCCTAGAGATGACGGTTCTGAACTCACCCGATGATGCTGTGGGCCCCAAGTTTAGGTGCTATCGGCACTTCGGGGTTCGGGGTTTCGAGGTGTACAATGACATAAAACCTTCACCCTTTGAACTCGCGACTGCCGAAAAGTCGACGTGACCAGATCTCGTGCCACGTGTCCTTTGGGATGAACGACTGTCATCCATTCCTGCACATGATATGGGCACTATCCATTGCGCTAAGCTCGACGCAACTTTGATAACCGCTGTTGTTCCCGAGTCTGTACTTAAGGCTTAAACGTACAATGTCAAGGCATCCGAAAGTGGGTGATAGGTGTAGGATATGGAAGCGTAAACCTTTGGTGAAGGAAACTAGGGAAGATTTCTACGTTGGCGCTGTTTAGCTTCCAACTATTCCTGGGTAGTTATGTCTCGTTCAATGGCTGTCCATGATTGTTCAAGTTCGGCCCGGTTAGTTGCCGTTTTAAGAATGATGTCGAAGATATTTAAGGCAATGTGCATTTGATTCGAATCATGGGGGAACAATAAAGGTAAGAAAGACTTTAAAAGCGATTAAGTGATGTCTCAGTTGGGTCGCATAACAGAGAATTTACGATTAGAGAGATAAAATATGAATGCAAATACAAGGCTCTTTCCCGTCACTGTATTATATTTTAATAAAAGGTGTGAAGCGGGGGAAAAAAATTCAGCTGTATATAATGCAAGACTCCTGTCAAAGGGAAATCTGACATGTAAACAGAAGAGGAAAATAGTAAGGAAACAACCGACGTAGCATAGAATATATGTAGAATTCTGAAAATGCAGATTGGTCTTACACCCGCTGATAGCTGGTGCAGAGGAAAGACAATAAAAAATTACAGAAAACCAAAATTCATTCATTATAGTAGTGGTCGTACTAAAGTATAACGAAGCACATCAGTTAAGAATATGAAATGAAATGGAAAATTGAGATACAAGGAAGCAAACTTGTAACATAGTAGTGACGGAATCGAGAATCTCCATATCTGCTTGTATTAACTTTCAATGTAAAAACTCTATTACAAATGACTCCAAAAGGTCTAGCCTTGTTTATTTCTTTCTGGGATATATTTATACAACTTTTACAAAGCAGGTAGAATCTCAATAGTCACAAAATTTCGGTTATGACCGAGAAGAGAGCAATCGCTCCATTTCGCCTACTCTGTCCTCACTTGGTGCTAGGTGTTTGTCGTTGCGCGGACTCGGTGCAGGCGATACATCTTTCCACTAGCTGGGATATGAGCCATGATGGTTCTGCTTGATAGCTGGCCTCGTCGAAGTAACATTCTCGGGCTAACTGTTGCAACTTGTCTTCCATTTGTGAGACGATGATGTCGAGGGCACTTAGTTGCGCGCTGGGCTTGATCATGTACTTATCAACTTGGACTATGTCCACCATATTCATCTGAGAGATATCAACCAAATCTCTTTCTTCCTTATCTCTCAGATCAAGTGAGATCTGTTCCACATTTAGTTGCAAGGACCGATTTTGGTTTAATTAAAGGTAATCGAGATTTGGAGCTTGATTAAATTTATAATTATTACTTTCGTCATATTGCGACTCGGAGCTTCGAAGGTAAGTTTCTGTGAGATTTATATGCCGAGTTGCGAAACCGCGAGATTGCGATAACAAGACTTAATTAAGGGGAAGATAATCTTGGATTAAGTGATTAATTAATCATGTTATAATTATCATCGTGACTTCGTGAGTCGGGTTTTAGAAGCCGTAACTTTCGAAAAAGATAGTGCCAAGTGGCGAAATGCCGAGAACAACTTTAACCACAGTTATCTTTTTTTCCTTTAATCCTTAACATGGGTTATCCAGAAGGGACCTCATGTTCTCGGCTCTCGGGGCTGTAAAAATAAAAATTTGGGTTTGGCGAACGCCGAGGCGTGAAACCCCGATGATGGCTAATCATGAGGCAAAACATTTTTCCCTTGTTAGTGTCTTGAGTGAAAACTTAAAATGACTTCGCCGTTTCATGACTCGGGACGTGTGAATTCATGAATTATAGTATCTGATTTGCGAGATCCCGAAGTAGAGTCGAAAGAGGGAACATTCTTACGAAATGTAGGACTTGTTTTGAGAGTAGAAAAAACGTCGCTGCTCACGCGATAGAGTTTCAGAGGTCTCAATATCTCAGAGGGAAAAATAAAATTGTCTTTAGATTTCAAACACTAAAATGAAAATTGGGATAGGCTAAAAAATGAGGGTGGCTCCAACATAGGCTCCAACTAGGGATCCCGCCTTCTTGCGAGGCGGGAAGAACAGTAGGCCACGTGCCAATATTGGGTAAATGGAGTGGAAAACTCAATTAGGCGGAAAAGTTCCAAGGAAAGAGGATCGAAGGGGGGAAAAGACTCTGTTCTTTACCTTGAGAAGTTTTTTCAAAATCAAATAGTCTTTTTAAACACAGCTGTAGTCCCTTTCACAATTTTCCCTTTCCCACTACTAACTTTCAGTATGTTTTAAGACAGTCAAAACAACCCTAGGAGACCCAACAGATCTTGTGGCTCTCGGCTTGCATCAAAAGAATGAGATTATATGTTTTTTAATCGGGAAGTCCCGTCTGAATTTGGGATGTGGATCAGGTTTTTAGAAAGCATTGGTTACCAGAGTAGAGTGATATTCATGTATAACAACCTTACAGATATCTCAAACATTGCTTCACTGCCAGCGAGCCTGTTCAGTACCTCGGTGAAGTTATCTGGCCCCTTTCACTGAATTTCCTTTCACCATTTCAGCATATATTTATGCATTTAAATGCTGAGACGAGGGCAATCATTTCTGAATTTCCTTTCATCGTCTTCTTGGACTAGGTGGGGGCAATCATTTATGAATTTCCTTTCACCACCTGTCTTATAATTTACTTTTTGAGTGCGAAGATGGGGGCAATCAGTTTGTATCAGGGCTGATATTTGTGTAATAATTTTTCATTAGAGGTCTGTCAACTTACTTTGATTACTCGGTACCAATCTTCCCTTGACCTTCACAACATCTTCGTTCTTAGGGAGAAAAGGAAAATAATTTTTTAGGGGGCATCCCATTTGAGCAAGCTTTAATCTTCCGATGCTGTTGAAAAACCTAGGAAAGTTAGGATCGCTCTAAGCGTTCCTTCGCTTAGCAGGGGATCAAGTAGTTGTGAAGACTCACTTTATTTCCATGATCTGTTTTGAAACTCACGAGGCTAAAATGAAAACTTTTATCCCTTCGTAATGGAACAAGAAGCTGGTGGCTTGTCAAAAGTTAGACCCGAAGACAAGCAGGGTGCCAGGTAGCGATAAAACAACTCGAGACTGACTCTTGTAGATATCTTTGGGGATAGTTTACTTCGACTGACCGTTTTTTGATTGGGTGTATCATTCAAATTATCTTAAATCAAAGATTATCAAGCCAAACAATGATCCTATTATCTAACATTTTAGCCGATATTGCAGTTTGAATGATGTTACCTCGGTTTCCTTTACTAGTCTTTCATAACATACATTTTTGAGAAAGTTCCTTTTTACCTTTTCATTTCACTTTCTTTGCATAATATGAAACTATTTTAGGTATCACCTGTTTTATGCCGCTCCATTTCTGACACCGACCTGCAAATTACTTTCCCTGCTAGTTTTCGTATGCAGCTGGAATCCTGTAAAAAGAAAATACGAATCTTATTGGAAATGTGTCGAGAGTTTATGAACAAAAACCGAAAATCAAAAGGAAATGTTTAAATGAAAATATATGTATGTACAAAACAAATATAATGAAATTTATTTATTTACGATTTTTTTTTTTTTTACTGGTGACTGTTTAGATACCGCCCGTTGACAGGGGCGCTGGGGATTTCTTCATCTATATTTTCCAGAAGGAAGGAATTTTTCCCTTATGGAGCCGAGACTTTGAATGGTCCATACCAGAGGTGGTCAAATTTACCATGCTTCGCGGCTTCCTCTTTTCTTGCATCCCATCTTAGCACTAAGTCACTTGGAAGGAATTCCCTGTCCTTTGCCTTAAGATCGAACAATTCTTTCATATCATCTTGGTACTTCTGCATCTTTTAATCAACTTCAACTCTATGCTGTTGAACCTCAATCAACTGATTAATTCTCCTGGTTACATGATCGGGTTCTTCATTTTGATCCTGCCATAACTTCATCACTGGCAGTGCTAGGTTTATGGGTGGGAACGCATCTGTCCCATAGACCATTTGAAATGGCGAAATGCCGATAGACCTTTTAGTGCTGATGTGGTTTTCCCATAATGCGTATTTCAAGTGCACATGCCAAGACCTTTTATTTTCATCCAGTACTTTCTTGATTATGTTCACCAGGCTCTTGTTAGATGATTCAGCCAATCCGTTCCCCTGGGGGTAATATGCAGTGGAATGGTCGAGAACGATATTATATTTCTGACAGAAGCTGATCATAGCCATAGATTTAAAGGCCTGGGCATTGTCGGTAACTATCTTTTGGGGGCAACCGAATCTTGACAAAATATTGTCTTCCAAGAAATCGATCACCACTAAGTCTGTTGCCCTTTTGGTTGGAATGGCTTCCACCCACTTAGTAAAATAATCTGTAGCTGTTAAGATCCACTTATGTTGAGCACTGGAATGGGGATTAATCTCCCCTATAAAGTCTAGACCCCATTGTTGAAATGGAGCTTCAGATTTGACTGGAACGAGTGGCAGTGTAGGGAGTTTCTGTTTACCAAAAAATATTTGACAAGGGTTGCAGGCACACACTTTGGCATTGACGTCTGAAAAGAGTTTCGGCCAATAATATACCGCCCTCAAGATTTTGTAGGCTGTAGCTCTCCATGCGTGATGCCCCCCACAAAATCCCTTATGAAATTCATCTATAACCCGCTGGGTTTCTGATTCTACTAAACAGACTAGCAGGAACCCGAGTGGATCCTTCCAATATAGCTAGCTTTCGGATATACAATATTTAACTGCATGGAGTTTTAAGGTTCTGCATTTAGACGGTGATAGTTCGTCTGGGCGTCTTAGGTTCAACAAGAAAAACACTATGTCTCTGTACCAACCTGATGATAAGAACTTCTCTTCGATCTGGTTTGGACTCATTTCTTCATTTGGTTCATTTAGGTCTGTGTCTTCGTCGCTTCCTTGCAGACAATTTATATCAAGAGACCTGAGATTTGATTCAACTAAGAGTCTGGCTAGGCCTTGCCCCTTTATCAATTTGGTCGGTTTAACTTCCAAATCGAATTCTTGGATTTTAGCAAGCCATCGCCCTCTTTTTCCATCACTGTCTGGCTGTACCAATATATCTTTTACAGAACTGGTAGGCACGTACGCGATAATTTTTGAATGTAGTACATAAGTTCTGAATGCCTTTAGCGCTTTTACCATGGCATACGCCTGCTTTTCTATTATGTCATACTTCAATTCTGCGTCTCTGAGGCTCTTGCTAAAAAATGCGATTGGCCGTTCGAACCCTTCGTCATCCTTTTGTAGGAGCACCGTGGCGATAGTATGTTCAGAAGCAAACAAGAAGATAAGAAAATCTTTCAGATAATCTGGGCTTGCTAACACAGGTGCCTCGCTTATGACTTTTTTAATATGCGTGAACGATGCTCTGGCTTCAGTCGTCCAATTTAGTCCACTATCCTTCTTCAACATGCTTGTGATCAATTTGACAATCTCAGCGAAATTGGGGATAAACCTTCGTAAAAAATTTATAGTTCCTAAGAAAGATTGAATCTCTTTTACATTTCTGGGAATATTTATAGTATTTATTGCTTCAATCCTCTTAGGATCAATCCTGATCCCATCTCTAGATATGATATGGCCCAGAAGCTTACCTTCTCGCATAGCGAAATGTGATTTCTTTGGATTCAAAGATAGACCAAACCTGCGACAATTCTCGAAAGTCTGTTTCAGATGGATCAAGTGTTCTTCATCGGTTTTAGAAAAACCGTCAAATCGTCGAGGTAAATGACTACGAACTTGTCTCTTTCTCCTACGAAAGCGATGTCCATAGCGCACTGAAATGTAGCCCCTGCATTCATCAAACCAAACGACATTTTTTCATACATAAATTTACCCCATGGTGTGGTGAAAGCAGTCTTTTCCCTATCTTGTTCATTCATGGCGATTTGGTTATAACCAGAGAACCCATCTATCATAGACATTTGGTTTGATCCAACTACTTTTTCTAGTACATGGTCCATCTTGGGCAGCGGATAATTATCTTTGAGAGATGACTTGTTTAAGTTCCGGAAATCCACACACAGTCTGATTTCCCCGTTCTTTTTCCTAACTGGGACTAGGTTAGCTACCTAGACCGAATATCTCAGAGGTACGATTATTTTCACGTCCAAGAGTTTTTTAACTTCTTTTTCTATCACAGGTAACAGAATGGGGTTAATTTGCTTAAGCTTTTGCCTAAACGGTTTGACCCCAGGCTTCAATGGTATCTTATGATCAATAATGGAAGTGTCATACGTTTTCAATTCATCATAGGACCAGGCGAAAACATCTTTATACTGTATGAGTAAGTCTCTGTACTTGACCTTTACTTTGGGAGGGAGGAACTTGGATATCTTTACTACCTTGGATTCTTTTTTAGTTCCTATATCACAATCCTCCACTTCTTCTGGTTGGGGCTGCAAAGTAGATTTCACAGGTACGTCGTTCTGATCAAAAAGTCTTTCTAAAGAAATCAAGCCTTTCAGAATCTGATTACTTTTAAGGATCAACATACGGTGATCCACAATTTTTTCTCGGAAGGTTTCAGGGTCTTCCCCTTCTTGCATGATCCACATTGATTCATTTTGATTTTCTTGGTTAGCATGAGTTTCAGAGAATTCGCCTACTGCTGTAAGGAATTTCTTAATTTGTTCGTCATTTCAAAGACTTGCCAGTGTTGGATATTGTCTAGTATGAAGGGTTTGTATCTGATTTCAATGTGATACTTCAGTTTGAAGGTCGTGGGGGGAGAGAAGGTTGAAGCTGCTTTTGCTAATGCATCAACATGTAGATTCTCTGCGCGAGGGATAAAATGGATATTTACGGATGAGAATTTTCTTTCCATGAGATCCCAAGCACAATTTGTATACGTTCTTAGTCTGGGATGCTTGGCTAGGTACTGTCGATTTACTTGTTTGACTATTAATTCGGCGTCACCATATACCTCCAAGTTTCTTATATTCATCTTATTGGCAGCCTCTAATCCTAAGATCAATGCTTCATATTCGCATACGTTATTAGTGTAATCTATGTCCCACTGCAAACGGTAAGAGAAAGGAACAATGAACTTACCTTCAGGTGCCACTAAAAGCACTCCAGTACCTGCCCCTTCAGAAGATAAAGCACCGTCAAAATACATTTTCCAGGCACCAGTACTACATAGATCTTTTGTCATGAGGTTTAACTCTTCTTGCTTTGTATCGATTTCTTCTGGACAACCATCCAGACCATCATCAAAAGACAAGATGCAATTTCCTAGATCTTGGTCTGCAATGCAAATAGGGAAGTTATTTGGGTTTTGAGGGTCACTGACCGTATATGCTAATCTTGTTTCTCTGTACAACTGAGTGAACTAACCACCGAACACAGGGATTGTGGAATAAGTCATGTCCAACTATAGAGAACCTCCCAACTTGGCTCCCCATGACCTAGATAACAACATGCCATACTTAGGGGGAATATCTGGGATAACCACATCCATTAGGATACTCTTAACCGGGACCTGCACCAGGGTAACTACCAGATCTTTTATCATCCCCATGCATTTAACCTTCCTCGAATCAAAAGAGTACATATTTTCATAAGGTCTTGTGATCTGGAGACCCAGCTTCTCCATTATAATCTTGGGCATAACATTATGGGAAGCTTCAGAGTCTAACATACAATTATGCAGCAACTGATCATATACATTCAGAGTGATATAAAAGGGAGCGATGTTGTCTTTAGACCCTTCAAAATGGGGACCAAAAGTGATGTTAGGTCTATCATCTTCCAAGTTTATAACATCGGACTGGCTTTCTAGTTCAGAGACACCTATCATTTTGGTAATTTGTTTGCGATAAACGAGGTTTTTCGCTAATTCCACCAAAGGGATTGGTATCTTAATTTTGTTTAACTCATTTTCAAAACTGAAAGATCTGCTCACCTTGTCTGTTTCTCCGGTTGAGACTTCAGAATTCTTCCTTTCTGACTTATTTGTCTGGACAACTTTATCATTCATGGTCCTAGTTGAAGACGTAGCTTTATTTACGGGTTCGGTTTCCTGTGTTTGAGTTCCAAATTTTTCCACCTTGGACTCTTGAGTGCTTACTCTTCTAGTTTTGTTGTTGGGTAATGGGGTCTCGTCCGAAGGAGGCTCATAAGCTTGGCCTCTTTGAAGGATTTTCTTGGGTTGAGTCGTGGAGGTGGGCTTATTCTTAGATCTTAGGTTGTACTTTGGTTGAAAATCGGCCATCATTATCTCGGTTTTTGGTTGAGATTCACAAAGATCAGTGTGATCACATTCTTCACCTTCATTTGACGATTGTGGTGTGTGTAAAGATTTTTCATATTCCTCGCGAGTCAGATATGGTTGACTACAGTCATCACCGAAGTTCGTGACGTCATTGTCTGAATCTCCGTAGTCTTGAAAATCGTTCGCTCCTATAAAATTTTCAGTCTTTAAAGGAGCCTGTATCTTTTGATCCTCATTTTTTATTTTTCTTTGTTGATTAGGACGGTTTTGATTCCTCTTGAAATATGTTTTGGGGTAAGAGTCAGCCTTGGCCTGTTCGAGTTCCATTCTGGATATTTTATTTGACATTTCTCTGATCACTCTAGCCATATCGTCCACCCTATCGTCTGAGGATCTATTGTACCCTGAAGGACCCGCTTGTTCTCTGAATCTCTTGGTCTCTCAGTTTCCAGTCTCTAATCTAGCCTTAAGTTTACCCGAAGCCATCATATTAGATTCTATCTCTACCGCATCATCCTACATATGGTTTAAGGTGGCTCCCCTTCACTCTCGCAAAAGTAGTGCGAAATCCAGCTCGAAAGCTCCGGCGAAAGTCACTTTGGCCGCGGGTTGAGATGGTTTGACTTCAGCTGGGATTTTATTGTACAGTTTGTTGAATCTCTGAATGAATTCCATGATTGTTTCTGAGTTCTTTTTCTTCAAAGACCCAAATTCGGTTAGATAATAGAGATGGTCTTTTCGCTCGCCCCATTGTCTGAGGAAAGCATCTTCCAAAGTGTCATATGATAGGATAGAAGCTGCGGGTAGGCTCCGAAACCAAGTTCGGACCTAACCTTCAAAAGTTTGGACAAGGAGTCTCGAATATACATCCTCGTGCTCGATATTGAAGATATCTGCGAATTGGTCGAAAAAATTAATATGTTCGGCCGCAGTCAGATCCCCTTCTCTGGTGATTTTCGGTAAATTTTTTATGTAATTTTCTGGAAGATCGTGTAGGGGGACGGGCAATACTAATGGAGCGTATCTGGCTGCAACTTTCGTGAAAACTCTGGGAGGGGGGGCAGGCCCCTGACCTCCACCTCCTCCTAGAGAGACTCCTCCACCTCCCCCTAGAGGGACTCCTCCCCCTCCTCCTCCGATAAACCCTCCTCCTCCTCCTATAAACCCTCCACCTCCTCCTCCGGCGGCTGCCATCATTGTTTGTGGAGAGTTATAAAGGGTGTTTTGAAAAATTAAAAGGGAATCTTTATTTTCTTCGTGAAGAGGAAAATCTGATGAGGAAAGATAAGGGATGCGAGGATTCGGTTCCTCGGATTTGCAAGAGACGAAATCAGGAATATCGACGGGTGTGAGAAACGAGTGTGTAACACACTCTTCGGAATTTGGTGAAGTCGGGAGATTCAAATGAAGAAAGGAAGGTATTTTAAAATCCGGCAAACTTTCAAGCGGGTCCTTTCCCTTGTGTGCTAATGGGATCGTTGGGTGAATCTCACTCCTAATTTCGAAACAGATTGGTGTGGAATCTTTAGTGCCAAAGCGAGGACTAAGCGAAGTTGAGGATTCAGAAGGACTCTTAGCCTTCAGTGATGGGGTTTCAGATTTGTAAACTGAAGCGGTTGGCTTAAAAGAGCCTCTCGCCCTTAGAATTTTTTTGGGATCGGTAACGGACGTAATCTGCGTACCATCCGGGTTTTGTTTGGTATTCCTTCGACCGAATGCCGGTTTATTTCTCGTGGAGTCGCCAAGTGAAAGATAAAAATCCTTAAAAGGTGTGTACTCATTGTTCAGTATCAATGGGTAACACTTTCAATGAAAACAAAATTGTCGTTTTCCCAGGGAAAAAGATTTCGTAACTTCGGTCCCCGGCAATGGTGCCAATAAGATGTTGTTCCTGAGTCTGTACTTAAGGCTTAAATGTACAGTGTCAAGGCATCCGAAAGTGGGTGATAGGTGTAGGAGATGGAAGCGTAAACATTCGGTGAAGGAAACTAGTGAAGATTTCTACGTTGGCGTTGTCTAGCTTCCAACTGTTCCTGGGTAGTTATGTCTCGTTCAATGGCTGTCCATAATTGTTCAAGTTCGGCCCAGTTAGTTGCCATTTTAAGAATGATGTCGAAGAGATTTAAGGCAATGTGCGTTTGATTCAATAGTCCGGGTTCAATGTTAGGTTGAGTTGGTACAGGAACTGTCATGGGGGAACAATAAAGGTAAGAAAGACTTTAAAAGTGATTAAGTGCTGTCTCAGTTGGGTCGCATAACAGAGAATTTACGATTGCAGAGATAAAATATGAATGCAAATACAAGGCTCTTTCCCGTAACTGTATTATATTTTAATAAAAGGTGTGAAGTGGGGGAAAAACATCCAGCTGTATATAATGCAAGACTCCTGTCAAAGGGAAATCTGACATGTAAACAGAAGAGGAAAATAGTAAGGAAACAATCGACGTAGCATAGAATATATGTAGAATTCTGAAAATGCAGATTGGTCTTACACCCGCTAATAGCTGGTGCAGAGGAAAGACAATAAACAATTACAGAAAACCAAAATTCATTCGTTATAGTAGTGGTCGTACTAAAGTATAACGAAGCACATCAGTTAAGAATATGAAATGAAATGGAAAATTGAGATACAAGGAAGCAAACTTGTAAYACAGTAGTGASGGAATCGAGAATCTCCAGATCTGCTTGTATTAACTTTCAATGTAAAAACTCTATTACAAATGACTCAAAAAGGTCCAGCCTTGTTTATTTCTTTCTGGGATATATTTATACAACTTTTACAAAGCAGGTAGAATCTCAATAGTCGCAAAATTTTGGTTATGACCGAGAAGAGAGAAATCGCTCCATTTCGCCTACTCTGTCCTCACTTGGTGCCAGGTGTTTGTCGTCGCGCGGACTCGGTGCAGGAGATACATCTTTCCACTAGCTGGGATATGAGCCATGATGGTTCTGCTTGACAGCTGGCCTTGACGAAGTAACATTCTCAGGCTAACTGCTGCAACTTGTCTTCCATTTGTGAGTCGATGATGTCGAGGGCACTTAGTTGCGCACAGGGCTTGATCATGTACTTATCAACTTGGACTATGTCCACCATATTCATCTGAGAGATATCAGTCGAATCTCTTTCTTCCTTATCTCTCAGATCAAGTGAGATCTGTTCCACATTTAGTTGCATCAACGCTTCGGCATTACCTCCACTGTGAATGCCCAACAACTCGCCATCTATAGAATTAAAGGCTTCTTCTAGGGAACTGGTTACCTTTTGGGCTTGCTCCTTGCCCATGGCGATGTTGTGCTCCCACTCCTTCAACATAATATTTCCTTGGGTTTTCTCCAAAATGGTGAACCTGGGAGTACCTGCCGAAACCCGGTTGTTCGTGGCTATTACCGCCTCCTGGAAGGCGACCCGAGCCGCTCCTGCATCCCTTTCTCTGATCGATAAATTCTCAGAAACTTGATTGATCAACAAACAGTATTCCCGGATCGCTCCCACCTTGGTGAGCAAATTCTGCTGTGTCGAAGAGTTTCTCCTCCGAATCTCGCTCGCTTGGGATTTAAATATCCCAAGGTCTAACATTCTGCTCTCGGCGATTTCTACCCGTGCCTGCAGCTATTCAATCAAACTACTCTGTTGGCTCGCCTACGTCCGACCATCCCGGACCACCAACTGTGCTTGCTCAAGCTTAGCTTTGAGCACCTCTATTTCATTTTTGTCGGCCAATCTGGCCTGTTCTATTTCCACGCTCGCTTGACCTTTAGCATTCTCCGTGGCGGTGGCCAATCTAGCTTCAAGAGTCCTGATTAGGCGATTCTTTCTTTTAAGTTGGTTCTTCAAAATTCTGACTGAGAATTGATTCGTTGAGGCATACGCCCCTAGCGTCCCTGCGATTTCAGTGGCGAATTGCTCGTTCTTTTTATCTTTTCCATCTGTCATAACCTTATACTTTTTGGCAGTCGACTCTCCTTCCTGGTAGAATTCTCTTTTTACTACTGCTTTTCTCTTTTTATCAAAGAAAAACTCGTTTGGAGGGAGTTCTTCTGCTCTTATGGGCCTCAGCTCCTCATTAAATATCCATCCTTCTTCTATGTTTCCCTGCGTCGACTGCAAGGGGGTGACATATGTGATGGGTGCTCCGATCTGTTTCGCTGATTTTCCTAGGGTGTCGACCGGGTTCTGCTTCTTTGGTGGTTCTGGGGTCTTTATCTCGGTCTCCAGATTCTATTTCTTTGGTGGGTTCGAAGTCTTTTTCTCTGCTTATGGACTCTTTGTTTGTTCCTCCTTGTCCTGGTGTTTTCCCTGGTCAGGAGTTTCATCTTTAGAACCTTCAACATCCTTTTGTTTCGTTTCCGAAATATTGGGACCCTCACCGTGCAGTACAACGGGGAGACAGCTATGTCAGTGTCCCTGGAACTTCAATACCTCGGCTGTATCCTTTGGCGCCAAGGATTGAATTCGGACTAGAATTTCCTCATAAGACCTCGCTCCTTGAAAAACATCATCCGGGGGTGAATTCTCATGTTCAAATCTTTTTAGCCCGCAATTTGCCAAATGATTGCTCATGACCCTCTATGGATCGTGCTTCTTGTATTCGATGGAGACCAAATTTAGGTCTTCCAGGGCAGTGACCTCGGCTTTGGCATGCCCGAAATCTAATAAAGAATAAGAATTTAAACGAATGGGAAAAGACGACCACACCTTCTTCGAATACCCTTTGAGCTCTTTACTTACACCGCCAATTACTATCTGTCGGGCGACCTCACGACAAGCCAGCTTGTCAGGAATGAACAGTGGTAGCGCATGCGGGGGAACAGAGGCCCCGAAAAATCTGAGGTATGAAAACTATGCCTCCACGTACCAGTCCGCTATGCTACTCAGATTTGCCACAATGTTGTCCGAGATACGAGGTGGTGGGTGACCAAAGATGGTGATATGCAGGGGCACCATCACCCAGTTAAAAATTTCATATGTGAACTTTTCTGCTTTGTTTTCCCATAGCTTTTGATGGTATACATGTATGGGTTTGTCTTCGACCGGAGTCCAGCCCCAACTCATTAATGTAAATGGTGTCATAGAACAGATTGCGTCCATAATGTATGTGGACATGAAGAACGATGACACCTTCCCACTCTCCTTTTGCTCCCGATACTCTGTGACCCGATTTGCCAAGCTATCCAAAAGCATCCTTGCCCAGTTAAAAGAACAACCTTCTGCGACCCAAAACATTAGAGGCACCCACGCTAGGTAAAAATGCGATGTGTCTCCTCTCTCTTATAACCGACATGTCATCATGGCCACATATTTATACTGCGGTTCCAACGAAGCGATTGAATAAATGCCTTGGTCATTAGCTCTGAACTTCGCGGTGTGCGAAACCCAATCCTTTATCAAACCGGACATGGTTTTATCATATTGTGTGCACTCCTTCTCTTTGAATTCCTCCAGGAACTCGGTGCCATATGTGTGTTCGGGCATCGTAGGTAGCTTATACATGGTTTGCAGATGCTCAGGCCTAAAATTCCCTATAGTGACTCTCCGCTCATTCATGATAGTCCTGGTCGGTATGTCCACATGATCCAATGCCCATCGGAACATGTCATAATATGGAAGCAACCGTGGCCGGGCTGCTACTCTGTGCATTCCAGATTGGACGACTATTTTGTACTTGGTATTTAGATCATCTTTTTCGTTGTCGTCGGAGTCATCTGAATAATCCACCAATTCAGATTGCAGGATGTCTGAAACAAATGACCAGTTAGGGACCGAGTCGACACTTCAGAGCGAAGTATCAGAGACATTGTCTGAGCTTTGTCCTGCAACCTCAACATTCGCCTTCGCTACTTTCCGCGGAGCCATGGCTGAAGCTTGCGTCTTAGTTCTTCTGCGATAGAACTGCGTATACATACAAAAGTTAGTTTACTCAAAAGTGATGAGCTCTACGTGCTATGAAAATGCATTTGTTACAATGAATTGCAACTCTTACATATATTTGAAAAACTTGGTACCTTTCAAAACAAACCTGTCAATTCAAAATTAGAAATAAATTTATGCCGTAAAAATCCGATCTTACACATAGATTTACCCTATTTCCCCATTAATGTCATAAATTTTTGTGGTTTAAAAGTCAGTTGGCGTATAGAGTGAAAGGCTTCCCCGAGAATCGTGCAAGCATAGAAACGTGGGATGTGTCTTGATTCAGCTTAATTACCCCAATCTCGCCAACGGTAATTAATATCTCGCTATTCGTTATATCGGGTATTTTCCCTTAACATTTTGAGTCTCCAACTCTCGAGAATGCAAGGACCGATTTTGGTTTAATTAAAGGTAATCGAGATTTGGGGCTTGATTAATTTTATAATTATTACTTTCGTCATATCGCGACTCGAAGCTTCGAAGGTAAGTTTCTGGGAGATTTATATGCCGAGTTGCGAAACCGTGACATTGCGATAACAAGACTTAATTAAGGGGAAGATAATCTTGGATTAAGTGATTAATTAATCATGTTATAATTATCATCGTGACTTCATGAGTCGAGTTTTAGAAGCCGTAACTTTCGAAAAAGATAGTGCCGAGTGGAGAAATGCCGAGAACAACTTTAACCACGGTTAGCTTTTTTGCCTTTAATCCTTAACATGGGTTATCCAGAAGGGACCTCGTGTTCTTGGCTCTCGGGGATGTAAAAATAAAAATTTGGGTTTGGCGAACGCCGGGGCGCGAAACCCCGACGACGACTAATCATGAGGCAAAACATTTTTCCCTTGTTAGTGTCTTGAGTGAAAACTTAAAATGACTTCGCCGTTTCGTGACTCGGGACGTGTGAATTCATGAATTATAGTATCCAATCTGCGAGATCCCGAAGTAGAGTCGAAAGAGGGAACATTCTTACGAAATGTAGGACTTGTTTCGAGAGTAGAAAAAATGTCGTTGCTCACGCGACAGAGTTTAAGAGGTCTCAATATGTCAGAGGGAAAAAGAAAACCGTCTTTAGATTTCAAACACTAAAATGAAAATTGTGATAGGCTAAAAAATGAGGGCGGCTCCAACAACCGCGATTTCCCGCCAACCGTTGATCTGATCCTTTGGATGCATCCTGACCATTGGAATCAGACTGCTCGCTCGCTTGATTTAGGCCCGAAATGGATTTCTTCTGTGAGCTGCGCTCGATGCTCATCGCGCCACTTGCAGACCTGATCGCTCTTGTGCTTCGGACGAGAAATGTTACTAACATGCTCCACCCACACTTGTTGACTTCTTTGTTTTTGCATCTTGGGTGCCTAGGTCAATACTCCGTCACATCTTGGTCTATTTCTTGCAAGTGTCCGCGACTCTCTTTGTTCGTTGGGTAACTTCCCTTGGTGCGCGCTCAAGTAGTGGAGCATCACCAACTCATTTGGTTGGCTCCCCCTTGGATCGCCCAAGGCGTCCAAGTTACTCTTTTGCACATTTGGTCGGTTGGGCACACATCCCTTTGACGTGCTCCACCCACACTTGTTGACTTCTTCGTTTCTACATCTCAGGTGCCCAAGTCAATACTCCGTCGCATCTTGGTCTATTTCTTGCAAGTGTCTGCAACACTCTTCGTTCGTTGGGTAAATTCCCTTGGTGCACGCTCAAGGAATGGAGCGTCACCAACCTCATTTGGTTGCCCCCCCCTTGGCTCACCCAAGGTGTCCAAGTTACTCTTTCTCACATATGGTCGGTTGGGCACTCTTGCTTCCAATGCGCCCATCCATCCAACCCTTTGCCTTTGGTGAGGGTGCCCATGTCCACCATGGGGCACCCACCTTTGTTTTCCTTCAGTTTCTTTGGTGAGGGTGCCCATGATCACCATGGGGCACCCACTTTCTCGCATCCTTCAACAAGTCTCCACACATAACTCCTTTTTCAAGTCATGGGGGTGCGGAGTGATCTTTGGCATGAAAATGGGCCTAAAGACTCCCACTTCATTTATAAAGTGACCACGCGCCCTCCAGCTCTCCCAGTTTTTTCATCTCATCACGTGGAAGGAGAGCACACACTCAGGTCTAGTCCCGAGGTGTTACATGCTCCCCCACTCAAAGTGTTTACCGTCCTCGACAATCCCAACATACTTCATCTATTGCAATTGCCAAAGACAGTCATCTATACCTTAAAATGTCATCCGCATCCACACACCATGTTTCACATTGATCTGGGAAAAGCATCACCTTTGGCCTCAATGTTACATGTCGTTGTTGTCTGTTGTGATGAATACCAAGTTTTCTTAAGTCTTGAACTTCTCACAAGATTTGTTGTATCCAAAATCCAACCCAAGTCCATGTTTCTGCACATAGCTATAACTCCCACATCTTAGACTAGTAGGGTGATCATTCTGGTCGTTGCGTCTAATATGCAAGTATTCACTTCTCCACGTCCTCAAATTGTTTCTATCCACAACTTGTGTCTCTTGATTCAATCCTCAAATTCCAGGCAAAGTTCCTCACATTTTCCAACATTTCACCAAGTCTTCAACTCGGCTTCACAACTGTTGTCTACACCTTCATGTATTGACTTTTGTCTTTTTGCAATCAAACTAATCTTTGTCTTCACTTCAAGTTTTTCTATGCCACCTCTTCACCAATGCACCAAGGTTGCACTTCCTACTCCCTAGAAGCATGCCCATCCTCCAAGCTCAACAGACTAAGTATTCCCAAAAGTCACCACCAAGGCTCCAGGAAAACGATGTGTCTGATCTATGTTCTGTCTGCAAGTACCTCAAGACCAATCTGACTTCCTTCGGTGAGCAACCCAACTTATCAAGTAATTTTTCACTAAGCTCGAAATCATATATCCCCATCGCATGTCTACAATAGTTCAGGATCGCTGCAAGATCTCGATCTTTCATGCCCACTTCTTCCTCATCCTCCAAGTCTGGTTGAGTGAGTGCCTCCATACATTCCTTCGTCTCAACACTCAGAGTTTGTGATGCAAGTGACTTGCCTGACCAAGCCTCCTCAACCTCATCGTAAACCCACTGGAAACAAGGTGATTCGGGTTGTGTTTCCTATGCAGTGACTTCTACAAGTGTTGCGATGGATGACTTCAACTCATCCTCCCTAACTTTCTCTCGGTCATGCAGATTGCGCAATCGATCTATCCTCTCCACAATAGACTTTGACAAAATATCCAATGTTGTCAACCTATGTATACTTCATTCTCTCTGTTTCATGACACCCAAAGAACATTTGATTGAAGTCACTCCTTGTTGTTACTTCATGTCATGGGGTCTATACGCACTTTCGCAAACTCCCTCAACCAACCTGATTGTAAAACTTCTAAGCTTCCATCCAAGCTTTCTCTTCGTCATCATGGGCACACTTGGCATTTTGGCTTCGTCCAACAACACCAAGTAACCCTCATGTGACAGAGGAACTGCCTTGGCATACTTGAGAAAGTCCTGCCCCAAGATCATCACATGATCATCCAATGGAGCCAGCATCACATCCGAACTTCCAAACCAAGTTCCAACTCTCAATGGTGTTGAACAAACTACTCCTTCCACCGGCTTAATCTATGAGTTGACTACCTTGAACTCAACCATACTTCCCTCGGCCTTGCGATTGAGTGATGTCACAGTTTGTTCACTAATAAATTTGTGAGTTGATCTAGTGTCAACCAATGCTACCACCTTCACCGCATTCATTGTATTATCCACAAAACAAAGCCTTCCATCCTTTTCTTTCGATCATTGTCCATGGTTCGACATCTTGAACTCATCTAGATGCTTTGTCGATTCCTCAAACTCTTCCATCATTGCCTTTGTCGGTTTCAACAGTGGTTGGCTTACTTCACCCAAGACAATGAGCTTCTGCATCGCAATTTTCTCTTGGTTTTTGACCATTTGTTCCAACGTTTCCTTCAAAGGAAAATTTCGTGCGAAATGGTTAAGGTTGCATAAGAAAAAACAAATTGGATTACCTTTACGATCAAGTAATTCAACCTGCTTCTTTGCCTTGAATATGCCTCTCTCATGGGTGTCCCCCTTCGTGAGTGACTCCACCCTTGTTGAGTTCAAACTTCCAATTCCTTCCTTTGATTCTTTGTGACATGGTTCTTTCCGTTCGCTAGTTTGTTGTACTTTTGGGCAATACCCTGTGAAATGGTGACCTGAACCTTCTTCATAAGTGATGGAATTGATGCCTTCAAACAAACCCTGTTGTTCTGTGATGTCAACGACGGTGGATGTGGCTTCCCTTTCCTCGGGCATGATTGTCACCAAGACATCACAACCTTCGTTCGTAAAGAGAGGTTTATGTCCTTCATACCACACATCCCATCTTGATGTGAAGGATCTCATCCTCTCTAAACTTTCGTTGGCTGCTATCATCAACCTTTGTGTTTCCTTGTCAAAGTTCAAGTTTATTTCGTCATCATTCATTGTTCCCATCATGCGTTCATCACTCTTTTCTCAATTGTATTCCTTATGCAGTTGTTGTTGCAACTCTACATTTGTGCACCCTTCCGTCACCACAGAACTGCTTTCGCAACCACTTGTTATGTCAACAAGTGCGCCCCCTCCTTCGCAATTGTTCTAACTATAGTAGTGAGGATGGGATGAGTTTTATTTGATACCATCTGTCACAGGGCTGGGGATCTTGATTGAGTTGTAGAAACTCAACATCCTCAGCTCTGTGCGATATCGACACCTTTCATTCGACGACACGACCAAACCGAAGTACTTGATGAGGGCTACACCTAATGCTTAGTCTCATTTCCTTACTTAAGTTATGTGTGCAAGTCTTATACTTAGTTATCTTCAACAACAATAAAAGAAACATTCATACAAGTACAAAAAAAAACTTTTCTTGTGGGTGGGCTAACTGACCTTACACTCAAAATTTGATATAAAACATAAGTGTGTCGAGCTCAACTCGTGCCACACAAAGAAATTCCACAATGGGGAGCTTTCGTTAAGGTACAAATAACTTGTTGCGAAAACTCCAACTCTTCCTCGTCAAGTTAACCAATGCACGCACTTCCTCCGCAACTGCATCTAGAAGGCTTGTGAAAAAATCTCATCACCTTGCTTCATATTTTAATAGCTTATGTCTTGCCTTAGACCAACCAACCTGTGAGTCACACAACTAGTTGAACCTCATATCACTCTTTCTCTTTGTGCCTTGTCTATGAAATCCTTAGATCTAGCTAGTGTTCCCTAACTGAATGACTTATTTCCTTTGTGCTTGTCTTCGAATGGCTTGTCTTGCTTGGTTTATATAGGACTCCCAATGGGCACACCCTCCCTTTTCTCCACAATTCTATGTCCACATTTGTGAATCCGACTTTCGTTGTGGGCATGCGTCTCCACTAAACGTGCCCCTCTAACTTGGTCTGACTTCTCACTTTCGCAAAACTGACATCTTCCATGGGTGCATTCCCCTTCGACGCGCTTCACCCACACTAGCTGACTTCTTCGTTTTCGCATCTCAGACAACCAAGTCAATACTCCATCGCATCTCGGTTTGTTTCTTGCTAGCTTCCACAACACTCTTCGTTCCTTGGGTAACTTCCCTTGGCGTGTGCTTAGGGAGTGGAGCATCTCCAACTTTGTTTGGTTGGCTCCTCCTTGGCCCACCCAAGACGTCCAAGTTACTCTTTCATGCATCTAGCCGACTGGGCACTCTTGCTTCTAATGCACCTGCCCATCCAACCATCTATCTTCGATGAGGGTGCCCATGTCCACTATGGGGTGCCCAAATTTGTTTTCCTTCAGTTTCTTCAGTGAGGATTCCCATGATCACCATGGGGCACCCACGTGCTCTTATCCTTCAACAAGTATCCGCAAATAACTCCTTTTTCAAGTCATGGGTGTGCAAATTCATCTTTGGCATGACAACACGCCCAAAGACTCACACTTCATCTATAAAGTGATCGAGCGCCCTCCAGCTCGCCCGATTTGTCCATCTCGTCACATGGAAGGAGCACATGCACTCAGGTCCAGTCCTGAGGTGTTACATATATATTGAAATATAGAGGGACCTTTCGTCAGGTAGAAATAAGTGGAAAATAAGTTTATAAAATGTTTGTTGAGAATATTTTATAGCGCTATAAACATTATTTCCACATTATCATTAGATATAAACATATGGATTCAAATTGCCCACGTACACCCCCTACAATAAGAGGCCCGTGAACTTGGATAGGATTTGGGATTCGAACTGCCCACTGTAGAAAAAAATTACCCCAACACATGGCCATTGCCATTATAGACTGCCTGCAATACGAGGCCCATGAGCCCAGACAAATGTTAATGGTAGTGTCCTCACTTCCTGTACCTTTATACAATCTAAACCTTGAGCTCCTACACACTGATAAACATGCATATGCACTTTCCTAATTGAATTATTAGAAGTCAGCTCCATTAGGCCCCTAACACTCACCAAAGTTTGAAACTTTTTTGGAATATGTGGGTTTTCACGATGTATAATAGTTGGATGTTACCAGGGGCCAATGTTTAAAACATTCTTGGAAGATGCAAGTTTTGACAATGTATAACAGTTGGATGTTTTTCCTGGCCAAGTGGCTGGCGGCTTGAAATATCTGGCCATTTAAGATATTAAAGATATAAGGGAACAAACGACATTGCACTGGATTTAAACAACTTTCAATTTCAACAACTTCTGCTTCAAAGGATTCTGGTCTGTCCCAGTCATATTGTTCAAAGTCACATATCTTCATTGTGATATCTGCATTTCCCAAGATTTCCTTCAACCTCCCTAAAAAAATGAGTGAGGCATGCGTAGTAGTGTTAGAAAAACAGGACTGCGGAGCACTAAAATAAAACAAATGCGGAAACAAAACACAGAAGATACACAATACAAGAGAGACACTGATTTATGTGGTTCACCCAGTGTGGGCTACGTCCACTAGAGAAATTTCCAGGTCCTTTCTTTATTATTATCTAGCAAAATGAAGGGATACAACCTACAACAAAACCCGCTGTAACTTCCTCTTCTTTCTCTCACAGTCTCCTCTCTCAGAATACAATACTCGCCAACCTACATAGCCGCAATACATTTCCCTCATAAACGAGGGTTTCCTTCTAGGGAAAAAAACCCTAACATAATCTCTATCATTAGATCTGCGACCTTATAATGAATGGTCCAGATTTACAATGAAATTACAATATACTTTTACAAGGCAATTTTTTCTTCCGAGGCTTCGCCCCCGAACCCTTGATGGGGGCCCGCTTGCCCCCAGACCCCTCAATCAAGGGGATAGCCCCCACGGACCCCACAGAGGGGGTACCCCCCCTCTGCACTCCCCCGCGTGGAAGAGTGTACATACTTATGGGGTGTAAATACTTCATGGGGTATAAACACGACTGAAAGTAAAAGACCTCTAAATCAGGAAGATAATCAGGCTCCACAACCAACAATCTCCCACTTGGAGACTGATGTCAACAACTCCACCACTGCTGTATATGCTAGACTCTGAGCCTTCTTGGACCTGGCAAATTTCTCATCTTCATCTTCATTCTTGAAGACCAATTTAAACTGAGCAGGAACTCAGTTTCTCCCTGGTTACTCCCTTTGTTAACATGTCTGCAGGATTCTGGCTAGTGTGTATCTTTTCCAGCTTCAATTGTCCATCTTCCAAGGTGGATCATATGAAGTGGTACCTCAACTGTATATGCTTAGTCTTCGAATGGAAGGCTGAGTTCTTTGCAAGGTGAATGACACTCTGATTGTCACAGTACAACCTGCTGTTCTCCTGCTTCTTTCCCAATTCCTCCATAAACCTTTGTAACCAAATCATCTCTTTACTAGCCTCTGTAGCAGCAACATACTCTGCCTCTTTTGTTGAAAGTGCAACAACCTTTTGTAGTTTCAAAATCCAACTTACTTCCGCTATTCCACCTATAGTAAAAACATACCCTGTGGTGCTCCTCCTGCTATCTTTATCACCTGCCATATTTGAATCAACATGTCCCTGTAGAAAAGTGTCTGAACCTCCAAAACATAATGCATGTGTAGTAGTACCTCTCAAATACCTGATAATCCACTTTACTGCCTCCCAATGTTCTTTACCTGGATTGTTCATATACCTGCTCACAACTCCCATTGCATGTGCAATATTTGGTCTTGTGCAAACCATTGCATACATCAAGCTGCCAATTGCTGATGAATATGGGACACTGGACATGTATTCTATCTCCTCCTGTGTCTTGGGACATATTTCCTTAGTTAATTTGAAATGGCTGGCCAAAGGTGTACTAACTGGTTTTGCATTCTGCATTC
>ML779840.1:882956-903742 GCA_009831015.1 Picea engelmannii | reverse complement strand
GCCCTAACCTCATCATCAAAGTCCACTTTTACAGAACTTAGTTGATTAGTAACTGTATTAAATTCATTTAAATGATCTGCAATAGACCCACCTTCTGACATCTTCATATTAAATAATCTCTTCATTAGAAATACCTTATTGGATGCTGAGGGTTTTTCATACAATTTGGCCAACGCGTCCATCAAACCCTTCGTTGTCTTTTCTTTCGAGATATTGAAAGCCACCAACGCCGCCAGGCTCAACCGTATCGTTCCTAGAGCCTTTCTGTCAAGAATCTCCCATTCTTTGTCCTTCATGGCCGCCGACTTCTTTGCTACTCCGTTCAATGTTAGGAATAGATCCTTCTGATATAAATAATCTTCCATCTGCATCTTCCATAATTGGTAGTTTCGGCCGTTAAATTTCTCGACCCTAAACTTTCCATCTTTCGACATTGCTCCCACTCGAACTAGGAACCCTCTTTTCCTGCAAGTTACCTTACACTCTGATACCGGTTGTTAGAAAAATAGGACCGCGGAGCAATAAAATAAAACAAATGTGGAAACAAAACACAGAAGATACACAATACAAGAGAGACACAGATTTACGTGGTTCACCCAGTGTGGGCTACGTCCACTAGAGAAATTGCCAGGTCCTTTCTTTATTATTATCCAGCAAAATGAAGGGATACAACCTACATCAAAACCCGCTGTAACTTCCTCTTCTTTCTCTCACAGTCTCCTCTCTCAGAATACAATACTCGCCAACCTACATAGCTGCAATACATTTCCCTCATAAAAGAGGGTTGCCTTCTAGGGCAAAAAACCCTAACATAATCTCTATCATTAGATATGCGACCTTATAATGAACGGTCCAGATTTACAATGAAATTACAATATACTTTTACAAGGCAATTTTTTCTTCGGGGGCTTCGCCCCCGAACCCCTGATGGGGGCCCGCTTGCCCCCAGACCCCCCAGCCAAGGGGATAGCCCCCCCAGACCCCGCAGAGGGGGTACCCCCCCTCTGCACTCCCCCGCGTGGAAGAGTGTACATACTTATGGGGTGTAAATACTTCATGGGGTATAAACACAGCTGAAAGTAAAAGACCTCTAAATCAGGAAGATAATCAGGCTCCACAACCAACAAGTAGGCGGCACATGATTCATAGCTGCTTATCTCATTCATAATATTCAGAAAGGCTACAGAATTCTCACTATTGTTGACAATCTAGTTATTCTATTTATACCTTACATTCATATGCTTCTGGAATTATAACAAGATTGTTGTCAACCACCAACCATGATTTATTTTAGTTTATGTGGTGATTTATGTGAGCATTTGGAATATGTGAGTGTGACCAAATAATGTGGAGAATTTTAGTAATCGGTGGGATCTACTGGGTGCGAAGGACAGACTGAACACCGTGAGAGAAAATTTGTTAGAAGAGGGCAATTTTGATGTAGTGATGGAAGGTGTAGATAGAGTATTCCATATGCATCACCTGTCTTAGTCCCATATAACAAGCGCTTGAACGTATGTAGTATTTATTAAGTGTAGAGAGGATTAATTGTGTGTGCAGATGACTATTATTTTGGAGGAGTCCATGAGGGTTTGTTACACAGTGAGATAGGATAAGCAAGACGTACATTGGGGGTGTTCATCAACATAGTGGGCATGCACATAAATCCTAATATATGTGGAGAAGATGACGCCTATGAAATCAAACCAAAACAATTCCACACGAGAAATAACTTATAATCAAGACATACAACGGGGGAATTCCTCAACATAATGGGCATGCACGAATATCCTAATATATGTAGAGAAGATGACGCCTATGAAATCAACCCAAAACGATTCCACATGAGAAATAACATAGAAAGCTTGGAATTCTATTATTTGTTAGGCCATTATGAACCTCTAGGTATGGTCTCTTGTATCAGGGCATTATATATATATACGATACCACATTTTTTAAGAATGAAGAAATAAAATTATTTTACACAAATTTTGTTTTGTATTGAAAATTTGAAAATTTATTTACTTAGTGCACTTTGTAAGCCTCATTAAGATTGAAAATAAATGATGGGGCACTTACCCGCTCAAAAAGATTAAGTTACACTATATATGTTTTTGAATGACCTTGTAAAAGAATTTATAGTTAGAGTTGCAGCTACAATGACAATTGCAGACTGTTTGTTGGGTTTAGAGACATTGGCATTACCTCTTCACTAGGTAGTTGGTGGTCTAAGAACAACTATGCACTAGCCTTTGGAGACATCACAGAGTTGGCAAGTAGGATGGGGAGTGGCCTTAGTAGAGTGAGTCGGTGTAAGTCTTAAAGCTGCATAACACAACCATACGAAGAGGCCTTAAAATGTGCTCTGCTTGGCCTCAGGTACAAGATCTTATGCATAACGGCATATACCCATATCTAGCTCAACGAAGAACTCTGCTCCCTCTCTCCCCCTTCCAGCGAATGCAAATGTTGGAGTAATCTCATTCAAAGAGAGATGGTAGAGAAAAAATGTTGGGCGACATTGTAAATTTTTTGAAGTACATAAACATTATCCAACTTAAACAATGCCTTTTTCTTGCAAAGGCGATCAAAGTTTGCAAAGGCAGTTTGCAAAGGTGGTGAATATCGTGGTAATAAGCTAGTTATATTTTGTAGGTTGTCTTGCAAAGGAAGTTTGCAAATGCGGTGAATATCGTCATGGTAAGTTGGTCAAACTTGGTAGGAGATAGATGTGGTTGTAGGTATCATAATTGTAAGAAATGTAATTCCACTAAATAATTTAAAGATCAAAGATTATATCAAGTGAATTAAACAAAGTTTTGCAATGTCTTCAAATTTGTTTTGACAAAGTTTTACCCATTTTTCAAGATTTATTATTATTGCTTTGCTCCATTATTGTTATTGTTCAGGTAACATGACAAAGACGTTTAAAGTGCGAGTCTAGATGTTGAGGGGATGAAGATTAAACTAGCAACAAGATGGCAACAAACCGACATCAAGAAGGTGGAAGGTTAAACTAGCAACAAACATGTTATAGGATTAAATGGGAGGTTATATTTCCAATGAGGCCATCGTCCCTTGGCAATAAGACTTCAAATCTCTCCACCAATAGGATGAAAAAAAATCAATTTTAATATTTTACAAAAATAAAGAATTTAAACATAATTTATTTGTCTAATGTAAAACATTATGAAGTGGGAAAATTTTTATAGTCAAGGCTCAACTAATGCAAGGTTATTGACTAACTCATCGCTATAGTACCACACCTTTGATAGGTACTAATAAAGTGATCCATCCAATACAACAATCAATAACGACATAGGCTAAAGGCCCAACGATTTGGCCCTCTGTTGACTCCCGATCAAATTTGAACTCGTTCGGTGCTTCTAAGAGTATTGGTACATGAGAGAATCGTTAATCAAAATTGAATTTTCCAAAAAAAATCTAAAATTTACACTTCTATTTAGAAAGGGGAGAATTAATAGCAATGTTTAAAGTCATAGTCTAAACGTTCCACGAAATGCCTATTTTCTAGCGATATTTTCAGCGGACATTTGCCCAAAATCCGACGAGAAATTATTAAATCTACATATTTAAGTGATTATTTCTGTATAATCTGAGTGCCCTAGAAGTTTTTCGGCATGGTGAATCCATTTCTGCACTCACAAATGGATTTTAAACAAAAAAAAATAATGATTTCGTATAGATTTATGTTGTCGGATTCTAACGAAAAAACCCATTTCGTAGAATAGTTAGACAACGCCATGTTTAAAAAGAAGAATGATTGTGTAAATGAGTTATCCATATTAGTCTCACATAATCCATAAATATTTTAAATCTAATGCATTTAAAGTTCTCGAGGATATCAAATGTGATCATTATTCACTCTCTGGGTAAGTACTAAGAAATGCAACTTGTGCACTGTGTAGACATTGGTGGTCTCAAGTATGGATAATGCCTTGCCCGCAACCCGATTCTCAAACATCATTGCCAAGTCGTCATTGTTGAACAAATTGTGGACGAAATTTAAATAGTGTTTTGTTGAGGCAACGTTGGCCAGTGGCAAGTTCCCCCATTAGAAACGTTTATGGAAATTCAAAATAATTAAAGAAAAAAGACGATCTATAAGCTATGAGATTTTCCCATTGCACATTTCTATATCTAGCACCATGCTAAATCTATAAACTTAGCTACATGAAAGAGACATGAGATAATGTAATTTTGTGTTTTGTAATATGGAGAGGCATTATTAGTTTTCATGCTTTGTAATGACAATTTTGAACTTTGATATGCATGGGGAAATCACCGTTTGATCCCCCCCCCCACACGCACACACAAATATATAAATTGGGCATTATTTAAACATTCTTAATTTTTGGCATTTTCACTAGAATTAGACCATATAAACTTGGGTGAAATCGTAAAAATTTGTTGTTTAAATTGCATTTTTGAATGCATAAATGGATTTTTAACTTCCTAAAAAACCCCCAAGGCACTCGGATTATACAAACTAAACCACTTAAATATATGATTCCAACAATTTATCGTAAAATTTTAGACAAAATTAATCGGAAAATATGCTTGGAAAAGAACCAAAACGTAGAACGTTTAGACTATGACTAAATTAAACTTTAATATTAGTGTAGAAATCACCGTTTAACCCCCCACATACACACATACTATGTCTTTTCTAATCATTTTCATGAACCTCGTAGTTCATGGTGAATGCAATCCATTTCTTTTACTACTCATTTAAGCCATTGAACATCTATGTGGATTGACCCTTAAAGGACTTTACCACATACTCCTCCATCACCCATAATCATAACAACTTGTTCACATCTATGCCTCTTCACATTTTGAGGGTACCCACTGCCATAAATAAGCAATAAAAATATATGGCATTAAAAGCAATTTTTAACACTTATGACACTGTTTTCTTTCATACCAAGTTCCCACTCTCCCATTGCAACAAAAAGTGATCTTAAGTGATCTTTTGAGATACATTAAGAATGTGCTATTTGGTGGGTAATTTGCAATTGATTAATTTGATAATCATATAATGGGACTCCCCAAACAAGGTGTTTAACATTGGTCAATGGTGGGTAATTTGCAATTAATTAATTTGACAATCATATAATGGGATTCCCCAAACAAGGTGTTTAACATTGGCTAGCCCATGTGGAGAGAGAGTCCTCGTCTCAAATCGAACCCATAAAATCACGAGTTTGATACAATTAATATGAATGAGATGTCGAATGAGTAGTTTATTTTGTGATCTTTCTAAAAAAAACAAATTCTACGAAAAGAAAGATCTCACCAGTCACATGACAATGGACACATCATGTTAAAATTGTGCTCCTACCCAACCCGTATGCGTTGCTTCAATTTCTATCCAAGCTCTATCTCTCTTATGTTTTTTTGCATGATTGAACTTGCAAGAGAGCTTCTTTTTTTGCATGATTGAACTTGCAAGAGAGCTTCTTCTTTTTTTGCATGATTGAACTTGCAAGAGAGCTTCTTATACATGATTCAACATGTCGATTCAACATGCCGGAGCATTTAATTTTTACTAGTATTTTTCAAACTCTTCTATGGTTTGTTTATTTACATAATCAATTATTTACCACATCAATCTCTTATTATTTACTGATATTATTCACTACTATTTATCATGCCTTTAGGTATAACAAGTGATGCATGACAACATAGTCCCTGTCTAAAAGTTAATTTACGCGGAAAAATTAAAAGTTAATTTGTTGAGTTAAATAAAAGTAAATTAAAATTAAATTTACCCAGAAAGATTATCCTCAGCTTATAGTTGCAGAACAAGATTATCCTTAGCTTAATTGTATCATGGACAAGTGCAAAATATGCTCACATGTATTAATTTAATCCCATTTAAACTAAATAGTTCAAATTTGTTTGTGGCAATGCCATAGCCAAAAATACATCTCCACAACCAATTTCTATCAATGCTTTCTTTTTATTTACTTTTCAACATTGTAGTTTCTCTTAATCTTGTTCATGTTTTGCTATTTTTACTAATTAAATATATTTAAAAAATGAATATTTATTAATATTAATATATCATGGACAAATGCAAAGTTAATTTAAGATTGAAGATTATCATCAGCTTATGGTTGCAGAACAAGATTATCCTCAGCTTAGTTGTATCATGGACAAGTGCAAAATATGCTAAGATGTATTAATTTAATACCATTTAAACTAAATAGTTCAAATCCGTATGTGGCAATGCCATAACCAAAGAATACATCGCCACAACCAAATTTTATCAGTGATTTCTTTTTATTTACTTTTCAATGTTGTATCTTGTTCATGGTCTACTATTTTTACTAATTAAATATATTTAAAAAATGAATATTTATTACAAATAAACATCCCTTTAATACAAATACAAATACAAATAAATGAAATATTTATTATTAGCTAGATCTATTTCTATTTCGATGCTTTTTGAGGGATAAACATAAACATATTTATTTTTCCCCTCTACTTTCGCTTTCTGGTTGCTTTGCTTATAGGTTTTTCCAAAAATGTCTAGGTGCGTGGGTTGGCAGACTCACGGGTTCACATTTATAGTCATGCTTTTGTATCACGAGTCCGACCGACGACTTCCTCATTATAAAATTGACCATTTTTTCGATCACGGGTTTCCGAGCTGGCAGACTCAAAATTGCGCTTCTATTGTTCTGCGTCCTCAAAACAACACACAGAGTTCCGCGATATACAAATTGACAACCGGACTCTTGGGCTGGCGGGATCAAGATTGCGCTTATATTATAAATTTTGAAGAAGCCTTAACAAATAATTTAGTTATAAAAATAAAAATGTTATTTTATATTATTAAGGTTTGATCATGTTAAAATGAAATGTTCATGATACCATTAACTTTAATTATTGTAATTCTTACTTTATTTTCTTAAAATTTATTTTTTGAATTATTATCTCAAGCTTCTATATAACCATTCACTTACATATTTTAATAAACTTTAACAAAATTTAAAATTTATGGTCTCAAACTTCCACATAACCATTAGCTTTCATACATATTTTAATAAAATCTAGATAATTATTTTAATTTTAAACATGTATTTTTTTAAAAATAATTTAAATTAAAATGAATAATTTTTTTATAATACTTTTATTTATTAATAATTTTATTATTATAAAATTCATCTTAATTTATAAGAATATAAAATTTAATATAGTTTTGTTTTTTTTTAAATATTTTCATAATTGAATTTTAAGATTTTTAACAATTGTTTTTAAGTTTATGGTAAATACACTCTATGTAAAAATCAAAATTTATTTTAAATAATTTAAATTTCAAATAAAATTAACAAAATTTGAAAATAAGAATAGTTAATTTTAAGTTAAAAAAAAACTTTACTGTGTACTTTTGATTATAACTTTTTATTGATGTCTAATAAACGTTCTCATCTATTTAAACTTGGTTGTATTTTTTGGGTGATATCTAATAAACTTTGAATGAGATAAAAAAATTGTATTTATTATTATTATATTTTGCATGTTTGTATTAGTAATATATTAATTGAATTTAAAAGGTGTGATATATTAAATTATAATGATAGGTGTTTTTTATTTTGAAAATATGAGGGAGGGTGTAAGATTGGATTGTGGGATACACCCAATAATGGTCTTCGTTTAATTTTTATCCTTTAATGAATTAGTTATTCAACTATTAATTAGTGAGGAGAGATATTGTTGACGGATGGTGATCCCTATCAACTATCTAACATTATCTAAAAACATTATTTCCAAATATTAAATATTAATATTGTACAATTTAATTACATAAAATTATTAAAGGATGTTGAATCCATTTTTTTTTAAATGTATGATCAATATAAACTTCGTTCTCTTTTATGAGGTGATATCTAATAAACTTGGAATGGGATAATAACTGTGTTTATTATTATTATATTTTGTATCTTTGTGTTTCTTATTATTCGTTTTTCGGAAAATGTCTAGGTGCCCAGGTTCGCGAACTCACGGGTTCACATTTATAGTCATGCTTTTGTATCACGAGTCTGATCGACGATTTCCTCATTCCATACTTAGCCACTTTTTGGATCGCGGGTTCCTAGGCTGGCAGGTTCAAAAATGCATTTCTATTGTTCTGTGTCCTTCAAACAGTACCCAGAGTTCCGCGATATACAAATTGACAGCTGGACTCTCGGGCTGGCGAGCTCAAGATTGAGCTTATATCATAAATTTTGAAGAAGCCATAAAAAATAATTTAGTTATAAAAATAAAAAAGGTTACTTATTATTATTAAGGGTTGATCATGTTAAAATGAAATGTTAATGATACCATTAACTTTAATTATGGTAATTCTTACTTTATTTTTTTAAAATTTAACTTTTGAATTACTATCACAAACTTCCATATAACCATTTGCTTACATAGATATTTTAATAAACTTTAACGAAATTTAAACTTTATGGGGTCAAACTTCCATATAACCATTAGCTTTCATAGATATTTTAATAAAATCTAGATATTTATTTTAATTTTAAACATGCATTTTTTTTTAAATAATTTTAATTATTCAAATTAAAATGAATAATTTTTTTATAATACTTTTATTTATTAATAATTTCATTATTATAAAATTTATCTTAATTTTCTAAGAATATAAAATTTAATATAATTGTGTTTTTTTAATATTTTCATAATTGAATTTTAAAATTTTTAACAATTTTTTTTTAAGTTTATGGTAAATACACTCTGAGTAAAAATCAAAATTTATTTTGAATATATATATATATTTTTAAATTTAAATTTCAAATAAAATTAACGAAATTTTAAAATAAGAATAGTTAATTTTAAGTTTAAAAAAAACCTTTACTGTGTACTTTTGATTATAACTTTTTATTGATGTCTAAAAATCTTTCTCATCTATATAAATTTGGGTGATATCTTTTTTTTTTCTACAAATTTTTTTGCTTTATATTCATATTGTAAATATAAATTGTTCATTACAATATATCACCAACTGAGAGGGCCCTAATACAACCAAGATGGATAAAGAAAGTCTTGCAAAGACTATCAACCAACAAGCCAAATGCCAAAATAAAAACCCAGCCTAGCTTGGATCTGCAATCCAAGACAACCAATAGGTCCATGAGACTCCCCACTTCGCCTAGTAGTCTACCAAAACAGGCTCCCAAAAATACAGATAACACAGATTAGAAAAGTTCTAAGTACATATGAGGACCTTCATGGTCCCCAACACATTGATAGTACCCAATTTTCCTAGGAGGCTAAAGAAGCGCTTACTTAGATAATGCATCTGCTGTTGTATTATCTTCACAGTAAACATGTTGAAAGGAAATAGAATGAAAATGTTTTATAAGATCAAGAATTTTGTTCTTCCAACACTCCAAATTAAAAACTTGAAGGTGTCCCTTGCCTCGAAGCCAGTCGATGACAATCTTAGAGTCGCCTTGTACAAAAAGCTCCGAGATATCCTGCAGGACAACAAGTGTGAGGAGAGCCCACGTTCCTAGTAACTCTGCTTTGGTGTTTGTCCCTGGACCACAATTAAAATACCATTTAAATATTGTGTATTCGATGATCCTGATAATCCCTTCCGCACCACTATTCAACCTTGATGACATAGCCACCCCATCGAACCAACCAGAGGAGTCCCTTGCCACAGGACCCATGATCAACCTCCTCGGCTTCTTAAATTTTGTAGATGCTTTATAGTCTCCCAATACAGATAAAGACAGATAGGCCACCTTATGGATCGATGGAGATCCCTTCTAAAATAAAGCACGATTCCTTTCTAACCAGATATTCCAACAAATGTAGGCCGAAAGGGAGGGGTAGGAAGTATTGAGGTGTTTCCAGTTTTTAAAACAATATGAAATGGAGCAACTAGACCACCGACCTGAGAGTTTTAAGGAATGAACTTTGAATGGGATACAAAAATTGTATTTATTATTATTGTATTAGTAATATATTAATTGAATTTAAAAGGTGTGATATATTAAATTATAGTGATAGGTGTTTTTTTTTATTTTGAAAATACGAGGGAGGGTGTAAGATTGGATGGTGAGATACACCCAATAATTGTCTTTGTTTAATCTTTATCCTTTAACAAATTAGTTATTCAACTATTAATTAGTGCGGAGAGATATTGTTGACGGATGGTGATCTCTATCAACTATCTAACATTATCTAAAAACATTATTTCTGGAAATATTAAATTATCAATATTAAATATTAATATTGTACAATTTAATTACATAAAATTATTAAAGGATGTTAAATCCATTTTTTTTTAAATGTATGATCGATATAAACTTCATTTTATTTTATGAGGTGATATCTAATAAACTTGGAATGAGATAATAAATGTGTTTATTATTATTATATTTTGTATCTTTGTGTTTATTATTATTAGTTTTTTTTTTTCTGAAAATGTCTATGCTTATGTATCACGAGTCCGACCGACGACTTCCTCATTCCATACTTAGCCACTTTTTGGATAGCGGGTTCCCGGGCTGGCAAGCTCAAAATTGCGTTTGTATTGCTCTATGTCCTCCAAACAACACCCAGAGTTCTGTGATACACAAATTGATAGCCAGACTCTCGAGCTGGCGAGCTCAAGATTGCGCTTATATTATAAATTTTGAAGAAGCCTTTAAAAATAATTTAGTTATAAAAATAAAAAAAAGTTATTTTATATTATTAAGGGTTGATCATGTTAAAATGAAATGTTCATGATACCATTAAATTTAATTATGGTAATTCTTACTTTATTTTTTTAAAATTTAACTTCTGAATTAGTATCTCAAGCTTCCATATAACCATTAGCTTACATATTTTAATAAAATTTAACGAAATTTAAAATTTATGGTCTCAATCTTCCATATAACCATTAATGTTATCGCACAATTTGTAGCTAGGTCAAAAGGCTAGAAGATAGAGGCCAAACTGGCATAACAGAAACCTACCCCACCTAATGTCACCACGATGGGGAGGTTCTTTCTCTTTAGGGAGGTTAGGCCCAGGGGAGATGTCCCCGGTAACCTGGAGTTTCGAAGAGGCTAAGGTATAAAGGTCAAAATGAAATTCCCTCTTCACAGGTCACCACCAAGAGAAGATAGTCACGATAAACAACCAATAAGGAAGTGTAGGCCCAAATGAGAACACCTGCTCGGGACAAAGCAACAACAGACTAATACATGTAGGCTATGATTCAAAGGGTTAGTACTTCATATAACTATCTGATAGCAATATATAAGCAATAGATATTGACGAGATCAATGTTTATTAATACAACAATGAAATAATATCAATTCATCAATAAATACCAAGATGCTATAGCAATCAGTGTGTCCAATCAATCCCTTATTCAAAAAATGCTTTAAACCACCATCTAAATGCCTATAAAGAGAACTTGCTACGTCAAGATGGAATAACCAAGGATGACGTCAGCATTATTAGGGTTAGTAGTTAGTTAGGGTTTCAATTTAGCAAAGGTTTTGAGAGTTTGTTTGACCACTGTCACTTCAATGTTGGAGGCCTAAGATCAATGCCTGAGGGTAAATGGAGTCAAATTAAGGGAGGACGCAAAGGTTGAAGGAAAAAAGGCTAAGGACTAGAGGGAAGGGTTCTGAAGTGCTGCAATGGCAGGGCCCTAGAAACAAAAACCCTAGGGGAAAGAGGTTTACTCCAGTGTTGCTTAAGCAAGGCCTCGTGCTCTTTCCTCCTTCCTTAGGTTTAACTTGGAAAAACGGCTAGCATAAAAGATAAATGAAGACACGAGAGTGTGGTGAGGGAGAGTGTTGCTAAGGCAAGGCCCTATCACCAAACCCTAGAATCCGGATGGCCCTAGGTGTAGATAATCTAGGCCTGGGACGTCTCCTCCTTCTTGACTTTTAAAGGCATGACTAACACAAGGGGAAGAAGCAATAAGAGTGTAACAATGGCTAGGCTCTTCCTTCCTTCTTTAATGGCTGAAAATTTCTCTTTTAGGGGACATGAGACAACGACCTACTTGTGTGTTTGTCCCCTAGGGTTTTTAAATCAACAAAGTTTATAAATAAATGCAAGAATATAATACTACAACCATTCAATCAAGAAGTTTTGCAGAAAAAACACTTACATATCACCATGAAATAACATTGCAAACCCTAGTTGTAAACCTTCCTTCAAGAGAAATGCCAAAAATGCCAAGAAATGCCCTCCTTCAACAAGTGCGCCTCACTTAAAGAGAAGAAATAAAAAAGTAGGGTGCAAAAATCAGATCTCACTAGGAGAGTGAGTGATGTCTTATGTCAAAATGAGGATAAAACTCCTCAATATATACTGTATCAATGACCTTTAATTAATTTTAGGTCATAAAAAATAGACGACAAGGCTTTAAACCAAAATCATATTGTTTTTACATTAAATTGTCAAATTAAAACCATAACTGAGCTGTAATAAAGGAAAAATCCCCTTCAAGGGAGGTGCTATCCCCTTTTAGGGAAAATGAGACATCCATGAGAAAAATGTTAGCCCCCTAGGGGCTTCTCCAACATGCCACACGTGCCACTGCTGCTCAGTCTACCTCCAAGAATGACCATGAAGCTAGATGATGTCATGGTAAGGATGGGGGTTCTCTGAGCCTTCCAAGGCCAACGTTCCAGTGAAAAGGGGTCATTCCCCCTAGGCCGGGCTCTGCTAAAGTGCCTCTGGTGAAACATCCTATTCTTCTCCGATGCAAAACCTTGATCAAACAATGTCCTGTCTCTGCCCCTCTAATGGGGTCTCAACTACCATTTGATGGGCTCTTCAGCCTCATGGAGGTCTGAACTAATCATCTCCCCATGTGTACCGATCCAAATGGTACCTGTCCATCGGGCATGGTCCTGCACATCAAAAACTACGCCCTCCATGGGCTCATTAGTCACAGGGATCATAGCAATGTTAATCACATTTCATCATTAATATTATCAAACATATGCATAAAAACCCTGATATATCATTCAATATCTCAAAGACTCTACAAAAACCTACAATACAAGGTTGAGAAAAAGGACAAAACACCCTATTGGGCAAGTATCCATAAGGAAAGGAAAGTTTCCAAGGGGTTTCATCCAAGCCATGTAAATGAGGTGATGTGGCTAAGGGATGTACAAACATACAGGTAGAGTGAGAGCCATGGATGCATGATATTACTTGTGGGTGCCTTTGTAGAAGGCGAGCTGTACCCGTCATGGATGCAATTTTTTCCAAGCCCTTTCTTGCCTTTATTATTTTCTTTATTTGACTTTTCTTCTTCTTTTTATTTTTATTCAAGTGCTAACCAGAGGACACTTCCTTGGTGTGGTGACCAGAGCTGACAATGTTACCCACAAGTACTTTCAAAGATATGATAAAGCTGGCTCGTGATGAGACCCCCTTTCCCTTGGCCATGAAACCAAAGATCACTGCCCTGGCGTGGTGAGCAGATGGTGGCAATGTCATGCTGTTAGGTACCCATGAACATAATAGGCTGGCTCGTGATGAGACCCCCTATCCTCTTGATTAGGTCTTGTTTGTTATTTTTTCGGGTCCCTCTTGTTTCTTGCTGAGATGCCTTTTATTGCCTTCTCGAGGATCCCTGGGTGAAGCATCTCGAGGTTTTATTTATAGGATTTTATCTTTTACCAACTGCTTTTACCTTCTATGCCTTTAGCCCCTTCTTCCCATGAGATAAGGTGCAACCCCACAAACAGATCATCCTAATTCTCGAACAAGGGGAATGGGACAAATGAGCAGGAGATAAGATGGAAAAGTGGTGGTATGATGGGAGCGGACAATGGCTCTTCAGAAATCCCCCAGTGGAAAACTAAAACCTATGGGTACAAGCTTGATAGGGCACCCAGTGAATCTCCCCAAGCATGTTCAAGTGGGCCAATGTAAGATCCAAAAAGTTGTTAGAGATAAAAGGGATCATATGCATACATTTAAAGGTTATAATGATCAAAAGTGACACATACCATGATACCCAGACCAATTACCTCATGGAGCAAGAGCCTTCTTCGATACAAGACCAAGACGATGGTGATGGATGCTGCTACTGCTGACAAGACGAATCTAACGAAATAAGAAAAGGATGGGCCCTCCAAGGCCATGCTCAGGTCAATCCTGCTCTTGGTACTCCATGTCTAGGACCTGTGGGCCTCGAGACATGATCTCCTAGTTATCCCTAGAAATCGAGGATAACATCTGGCTCCAACTCAGGGACATGTGCTCATCATAGAGTGCATGAGAACCTCAACATCTCTGGCATAAACTCCAGATCTTCTCAACTCGATAGGGGCATCAGTAAAAAAAATGGGGCGGTAATGCCACCCCAACATATATAGACACACACACACACACACACACACACACACATATATATATATAAACTGAAATAAAACAATCAATATGCAAATGTGAAAGCAATCTAACATGAAATGCAAACGGTATAATACACAAAGAATGCCTACTTACCTGTACTTACCAGTGAAGTCAGGTCCCCCCACCTTGGTGGGGTTTAAGGAGGTTCCCGCTGATAGGTAATGGGCACCTTCTTCCTTCTAAAGTGGATAAGTAGTATGAGTTATCAACTGATTCCATTCCAACTTTGAAGGGTCCAAGCCATGACTGTGTGCTTCCTTTTACATTAGTTGGCTCTCCTTTCTGTGTATCCCACATCCATACCATATCTCCCTCCTTATACTTTCTGACTTTGTATTTGGTCATTCCCTGAACAACCCTGATGTATTGTACTGAGGGAGGTGGGTGGGCTTCTGCTGTACAAACTTCTTGTTGAGACGGGTGGATCTGTATGTCATCTTCATGTTTCTTTAATATCTTTACCGTCTCAATTTCTTTGTTCTTAAATTCATCTAGGAGTTGTTGGTATTCTTCTTTCTTGGGCCATTCGATTTGATCAAATTCTTCCTCTGTTGCAAAGGGAATGTCTTCTGGAGAATATTTTTGAAGAGTTTGTATCATCTTGTTTTGCGCTTTGTCATTATTGAAGGGATGAATAATATCCTGCACATGGTGCCCAGTTAATGGCACATTGAGTAGACATCCCACCATTCCATTTTTCAAAGGCAATCACAAAAATGTGAGGTCCATCTCAAGGGAGCCACCTAACATTGCACCAAACTTCCTAGATAGTAACATTCCCCACACATCTGGGACATCAACCACCACAATGTCAATGTGGATTGTCTTCTCCGGATACTCCTTCAGGTGCACTCCAACGTTTTCAACCACCCCATGTGTGGGTATTGCTTTAGATTCAAAACCACATACATTCCTGTAAGGCCGTGTGACCTTCAAACCCACTTGTTGCATGACTTTAAGCGACATCATGTTGGCACCAACACTTGTATCTAGCATGCAATTGTTGAAATTTTTGTCGTTCATTGTCAAAGTCATGAACAAAGGAGGGTTTTCACCATATTGGACCCCGAAATGATCAACTTGCAACATAATAGGGGGGTCCATAGGTTCATCTGATCCCAAAAAGAAAGTATCAAAGCATTCCTTGATGGACGAGATCTTGATTGCTTCTCTCAGGGGGGAATTTACACGCATCTTTGATAATGCCCCTTTGAATTCAAAATTTAGGTCAACCTTACCAGCCTTGGATGTCTTGGGAAGAAGTATATCCAAGGGCCCGAGCTTTTCCTGATTAGTAGCAGGTTGTTTCGAGTTCTTCCTTCTGTATACCTGGAATTCTTGTTTTTTTAGCTTTTCTCGTCATTCCTGATCCAGGTTGTTTATTACCACCATCCTTGCTGCTCTGGCTGCTTCCTTCACGGCTTCTTGATGTTCTATATCTGTGATATTTATCTGAGAAAACTCCATGGAACAATCCATGTTGTTGACTTGTTTATGGCCAACGTTATAAGGACATTCATGCTCCCAATGTGCTTCACTGCACTCCAGGCACCAGGGATTTTCATCAACAATGTTTGTAGGAGCCAAGGTATTTGGAAATTCATGCTCATTCTTTGGTTTGTAAAATTGGCTCCCTTTCTGGAATTGCCCTTTGTACGGGGCCCTGGGTGCTTGGATCTGAGACTTTTCAAGTATGACAATCTTGCTCATCATTTCTTCTTGATTCTTTATGATGCCATCCATGGAGGCTTGTAGCTTGCTGATACTGGTACATAGATCTGAAGTAGGCTCAACATTGTGTACTATTTTCTGCTTAGTGTCTATTCTCCCCCTTGGGTTAGCAAAAGGCTCAATTTTAGATGAAAGGAGGTTCCCTTCTATTATGGTAGCAAGCTCTTGGGCTTCTTGAATGGACTGGGGGTTTTTATCTCTAAGAAGATACCCTAGTTGGCCATTGAAAGATCTGGTGTAAATATGGACAAGGTAGTCATCTTTCAGGTGATGGCTTGCGGGAATTCTTTGTAGCAATGTCTCGAATCTGGTGTGAAATTCCCGAATGGACTCATTTTCATACTTAGCAAGGATATTTAGTCGTGTGAGAAGCATATTAGGGTCTTCTTTGATACTCCATCTTTTGAAAAAGGCCTCTTCAAGTCTATCCATGGTCTTGATGCTTCCATCGGGGAGGCTTAGGTACCAATGCCTTGAGGCATCATAGAGAGTAGCGGAGAACAACTTCATAACCAAATATTCAGCATCATCACTAATGGGGTGAAGCTAAAAGAATGCCCAAAAGTTGCTCATATGCTCTTCGGCACTGATCGCATCAGTACCGGTGAATTTAGGCAACCACTTCTCATACTTGGGTGGCATTTGCCTAGGGTAGCCTGGTATGGCTGACATGTCTAACGACCTGAAAAGGGTAGATGACCATTGTCTTTGATTGTTGGCTGGGTTTGTTGTAGCGGTCTGAGAGATAGACATGATTCTTAAAGGAAGGCTCTTCCCCAAAAGTGATTTGACAACATGAGAGTTTAAGGGAGGCTTCCTTCTGAAAGACAAAGGAGGATTATTGAATCTCCTTTTAGTTTGTGGAGTCGCTAGATAGTTTACTTGAAACCACCAAAGAAAAGGGGAAAAAAACCTTAGTGGAGTCACCAGGTAAGCTTGTAAGAAAAGGTCTCTGAGGCAAGGCTTACCCAAAAAGATTTTGTGATTTGAGGAGAATTGACTCAGTGTTCCCTGACAACAGGGCCAAAATGTTATCGCACAGTTTGTAGCTAGGTCAAAAGGCTAGAAGATAGAGGCCAAACTGGCGTAACCGGAACCTACCCCACCCAATGTCACCACGATGGGGAGGTTCTTTCTCTTTAGGGAGGTTAGGCCCAGGGGAGACGTCCCCGATAACCTGGAGTTTTGAAGAGGCTAAGGTATAAAGGTCAAAATGAAATTCCCTCTTCACAGGTCACCACCAAGAGCAGATAGTCGGGCTAAACAATCAATAATCAAGTGTAGGCCCAAATGAGAACACCTACCTAGAACAGAGCAACAACAGACTAATACATGCAGGCTATGATTCAAAGGGTTAGTACTTCATATAACTATCTGATATCAATATATAAGCAATAGATATTGATGAGATCAATGCTTATTAATACAACAATGAAATAATATCAATTCATCAATAAATACCAAGATGATGTAGCAATCAGTGTGTCCAATCAATCCCTTATTCAATAAATGCTTTAAACCACCATCTAAATGCCTATAAAGAGAACTTGCTGCGTCAAGATGGAATAACCAAGGATGACGTCAGCCTTATTAGGGTTAGTAGTTAGTTAGGGTTTCAAGTTAGCAAAGGTTTTAAGAGTTTGTTTGACCACTATCACTTCAACATTGGAGGCCTAAGATCAGTGCCTAAGGGTAAATGGAGTCAAATTAAGGGAGGATACAAAGGTTGAAGGAAAAAGGCTAAGGAATAGAGGGAAGGGTTCTGAAGTGTTGCAATGGTAGGCCCCCAAAAACAAAACCCTAGGGGAAAGAGGCTCACTTCGGTGTTGCTTAAGCAAGGCTACGTGCTCTTTCCTCCTTCCTTAGGTTTAACTTGGCAAAACGACTAGCATAAAATATAAATCAGGACACAAGAGTGTGGTGAGGGAGAGTGTTGCTAAGGAAAGGCCCTATCACTAAACCCTAGAAGCAGGACTACCCTAGGTGTAGATAACCTAGGCCTGGGACGTCTCCTCCTTCTTGACTTTTAAAGGTACAACTAGCACAAGGGGAATAAGCAATAAGAGTGTAGCAATGGCTAGGCTCTTCCTTCCTTCTTCAATGGCTGAAAATTTCTCTTTTAGGGGACATGAGACAACAACCTACTTGTGTGTTTGTCCCCTAGGGTTTTTAAATCAGCAAAGTTTATAAATAAATGCAAGAATATAAGACTACAACCATTCAGTCAAGAAGTTTTGCAGAAAAAACACTTACATATTACCATGAAATAACATTGCAAACCCTAGTTGTAAACCTTCCTTCAAGAGAAATGCCAAAAATGCCAAGAAATTCCCTCCTTCAACAAGTGCGCCTCACTTAAAGAGAAGAAATACTCAAGTAGGGCGCAAAAATCAGATCTCACTAGGAGAGTGAGTGATGTCTTATTTCAAAATGAGGATAAAACTCCTCAATATATACTATATCAATGACCTTTAATTAATTTTAGGTCATAAAAAATAGCCGACAAGGCTTTAAACCAAAATCATACTGTTTTTACATTAAATTGTCAAATTAAAACCCCAACTGAGCTGTAATAAAAGAAAAATCCCCTTCAAGGGAGGCGTTGGCCCCTTTTAGGGCAAATGAGACATCCAAGAGCAAAACGTTAGCCCCCTAGGGGCTTCTCCAACATGCCACACGTGCCATTGCTGCCCAGTCTGCCTCCAAGAATGACCATGAAGCTGGATGATGTCATGGTAAGGATGGGGGAACTCTGAGCCTTCCAAGGCCAACATTCCATTGAAAAGAGGTCATTCCCCCTAGGCCGGGCTATGCCAAAGTGCCTCTGGTAAAACGTCCTCTTCTTCTCCGGTGCAAAACCTTGGTCAAACACTGTCCTATATCTACCCCTCTAACGAGGTCTCAACTACCATCTGATGGGATCTTTAGCCTCATGGAGGTACAAACTAATAATCTCCCCATGTGTACCGGTCCAAATGGTACCTGTCTGTCGGGCATGGTCCTGCACATAAAAAACTATGCCCTCCATGGGCTCATTAGTCACATGGATCTTAGGAATGTTAATCACATTTCATCATTAACATTATCAAACATATGCATAAAAACCTTGATATATCATTCAATAGCTCAAAGACTCTACAAAAACCTACAATACAAGGTTGAGAAAAAGGACAAGACACCCTATTGGGCAAGTATCCATAAGGAAATGAAAGTTTCCAAGGGGTTTCATCCAAGCCATGTAAATGAGGTGATGTGGCTAAGGGATGTCCAGACATACAGGTAGAGTGAGAGCCAAGGATGCATGATATTACCTGTGGGTGCCTTTGTAGAAGGTGAGTTGTACCTGTCATGGATGCAATTTTTTCCAAGCCCTTTCTTGCCTTTATTGTTTTCTTTATTTGCTTTTTCTTCTTCTTTTTCTTTTTATTCAAGGGCTAAGCAGAGGACACTGCCTTAGCATGGTGACCAAAGTTGACAGTGTTACCCATAAGTACTTTCACATATATGATAAGGATGGCTCGTGATGAGATCCCCTTTCCCTTGGCCATGCAACCAAAGGTCACTTCCCTGGCGTGGTGAGCAGATGGTGGAAATGTCATGCTGTTAGGTACCCATGAACATAATAGGCTGGCTTGTGATGAGACCCCCTATCCTCTTGATTAGGTCTTGTTTGTTATTTTTTTGGGTCCCTCTTGTTTCTTGCTGAGAGGCCTTTTATTGCCTTCTCGGGGATCCCTGGACGAAGCATCTTGAGGTTTTGTTTCTAGGCTTTTATATTTTACCCACTGCTTTTACCTTCTGGGCCTTTAGACCCTTCTTCCCATGCGATAAGGTGCAACCCCACAAACAAATCATCCTAATGCCCGAACAAGGGGAATGGGACAGATGAGTGGGAGATAAGATGGAAAAGTGGTGGTATGATGGGAGTGGATGATGGCTCTTCAGAAATCCCCCAGTGGAAAACCAAAACCTATGGGTACAGGCTTGTTAGGGAACCCATTCAATCTTCCCAAGCATGGTCAAGTGGGCCAATGTAAGATCCAAGCAGTTTTTAGAGATAAAAGGGATTAGATGCATACATTTAAAGGTTATAATGATCAAAAGTGACACATACCATGATACTCGAACCAATTACCTCATGGAGCAAGAGCCTTCTCCGATACAAGACCAAGCCAATGGTGATGGATGCTGCTGCTTTTGACAAGACGAATATGATGAAAGAAGAAAAGGATGGGCCCTCCAGGGCCATGCTCAAGTCAATCCTGCTCTCGGTACTCCATGTCTAGGACCCGTGGGCCTCGAGACATGATCTCCTAGTTATCCTTAGAAATCGGGGATAACAATTAGCTATCATAGATATTTTAATAAAATCTAGATATTTATTTTAATTTTAAACATGTATTTAAAAAAAAATAATTTTAATTATTCAAATTAAAATGAATAATTTTTTTATAATACTTTTATTTATTAATAATTTCATTATTATAAAATTTATCTTAATTTTATAAGAATATAAAATTTAATATAATTGTGTTTTTTTTTTAATATTTTCATAATTAAATTTTAAAATTTTTAACTAATGTTTTTTAAGTTTATGGTAAATACACTTTGAGTAAAAATCA
>ML779840.1:857008-882876 GCA_009831015.1 Picea engelmannii | reverse complement strand
AATTTTAACTTTTAAAAACTTCACTGTGTACTTTTGATTATAACTTTTTATTAATGTCTAATAAACTTTCTCATCTATATAAACTTGGTTGTATTTGAAACGCTAGCACGCGAAAATGGAGACTCTTCGCCCTGCATCTCCTTTCCACATGCGGGAAAGAATTGTTTCAAACCACTCTTACCCTGCAACTGGTTTTAGCTCCCACCTCTCCCTACTCGTGCACCTTCTCTTAACCACTTTTTACACAGAGGTTGTCCTAGCCTCCCTGCTTCACTTCCAGTCTTTTCACTTGTGTCTCTCGTGCCTGCCTCATCAGATCTCATTCCTCAATTTTTCTCGAGGGCTTCCATCCTTCCCTATCATACTCTCTGCCCCCCCCAAATTTGCTACCGTGTCATCGGGTTCTTGAAAGTCTTAGGGAGAAGATTCCATGGAGGCTGAAGTCAGTGCTCTCATGGGCACAAATGGCAATGCAATCTGGCACAATATAGAACTCCCCCCCCTCGACTCTTGCACGCACAAAACCATCTTTTTTTTCTCCTAGTCTATAGTAGATTCGTGGCCCTCCTGCTTACCCTGACCCATCTCCCCACTCTTTTCCCCCCTCGCCCCATCCTACAACATTTCACTCTCCCATTGCAACTTCTAGTCTGCCTCCACTACTCCCCTCCACCTTCCAACTCTCCACTGTGCCATCAGAACCTGCTCCACTATATTCCTCCTCACACTTCGGTCCACTTCATACGCCACGAACTAGTGCCTTGACTGCTCATACCCCATTTCCACTACTTTAACCTGTGCCCTAGCTAGACCGCACCTACTAAAGGGTCCTGTCCCTCCTCTTAGTGGTAAGAAATCTCCTCTTCGTCCTTGGCACCCAAAGAAATAAAAAAAAGTGATTGGTGCTAGGCGATGACGCGGGACTAAAAGACACAATCAACTTGGCCTTATGCACCTTGGTGGGTAGGATCTCTTATCGTTTTCTTTGCAAGATAGACATTGAAGTCTGGTTTCAGTCGAACTGGAAGCCATTTCTTGGCTACACACTTGAGATCTCCTTCCTAACACATGGGTGGTTCGGCCCTCATCTACACTCCCCAGAGGACACAACTCTGCTACTAACTGGTAACTACTTACTAGACGGAGGGAGCCTCATGCTCAAAAGGTGGTGTATTGGTTTTAATCTAGCTCAAGATCATTTTTGACTTTTCCGTGTTTGGGTACTTCTTCCTGGACACCATCTCTACCTCTGGAACTATAAAGCATTGGAGGCCATACACACCTGTCGGGGCACTGTCCTAGCCGTCGATATGAAAGTTTTAACTACTCCAAACAAAAAGGTGGGCAGAATATTTATGGAACTGGACATCCATGAAGGCCTTTAGGAATTGATAGACATCGAATGGAGGGGACACACCATCTGACAAAATATCGACTACCTTGGTATACCCTTCAGGTGCACACTTTGTAGACAAATCGGCCACCTCCGTAAACACTGCCCCGATAGTGTGGCAGAGGAATTCTTAGAAAAGACTTTGCTAGAGCTCTCTACCAGACATGACTCTTCTGGTGAACACACTTCATCCCTACATTCTGACTCCCAATATTCATCGGCTCTCATTACTCCAAACACCACCACTGGTAAGTTGAGATTATTCTTCCCTTCAGTATAATTTTCCTTAACTTCCTGTGAAAGAGATCTCCTAGACAACACACCTACCTATGTTTCATCAGCCACCACACCTCCCTCCTACGACCCACACTTGCCTTCTCATAGTATTTCCCAGTCACTACCTGCGAGTGTCACCCCTCAGAGCCCTGGACCTCAACTCCACTCCACACAAAACCCTTCACCTCCTACTTCTCCAGTCGTCTCTCCTTCTGTGACTCAGGCATCTTTTCCCAGACAATAGCTACTTCTATGACTATAAATCTTACTTGTGAAACTTTCCCTTCCTCTATTGAAACTTCCTCAGGTGAGATTGGGGTGTCTACGGACCGTCTTGCTGACTCACCTATGGGCCAAAAAGAAACTGAACCTGAAGACGATACCCTCACTGACATCTTGGACAACCTAGTCCCTTCCTATAGGGAGGTTCTCTCCCCAATTCCCTTACCGACTTACTCAGGGAAAGCCATCCTCAGCTCTTTAGACTTAGCCTCGACATCAAACACTTGTTCTACTTCTGAAGATCATTTGGACAAGGAATATTTTTTATTCAAAGGGTAGGGGTTTTTAAGTCTCCTCATTTAAAACAAGGAGTGCTAAATGAAAAGAAGCTACTCTGGAAAAGGTCCCTACCATTTCTCCTGCAACTACACCATTGGATCTTGGGGTACTTAGAGGCATTAAATCCCTGGCAATGTCAAAATAATGATCCTGCTCTCCCTAAACATCAGAGGGGTGGGGGGGACCCTAAAATTTTCCTCCTTCAGACACCTACTCCACAAGACAACTCAGGATATCATCTTCCTACAAGAAGAACTTGTAGTTGGCTCAAAAGTGAGAAATTTTCTTTACAACTTCCGTCCAAATTGGTTATCAGCTTCAACAAGTTCATTGGGTACTTCGAGAGGATTAGCTGTCTCTTAAGATCCTTAGAAGTTTTATCTTGTCCCTATGATTTGCAGTGGTGGCATCCTCCTGACTAACACCTGCCTTTGGAACAATCATTCGATTACTCTTTTAAATATGTATGGCCCATGCATTGATCGAAAATCCTTTTGGGATAAGGTGGTTGGACACAGACTTCTGTTAGGTAAAAATTTGATTATAGGTGGTGATCTGAACTTCACAACCAGCCTAGGGGAAATCTGGGGATCCACTACTTCGATGGACTCTTTGTCTTCTTTCTTCTCCACCCTCCTTCATTCATATAATATTGTGGATCAAAATCCAACAACTACTGTCCCTACTTGTCGCAATGGGCGCATTGGACCTGGTGCAATATCAAAAAGATTAGACCATTTCATTCTCTCAGTGGATTGGACACAATAGGAAGATTTCATAAGGACCTGGGTTGACCTTCCTTTCTTCTTAGATCACGCCCTGATCATACTTCAATTGGGTCCTCGCAGAATTATCTCTCATCCTTTTAAATTTAACCCATGTTGGCTCTAGGAACCAAACCTTCACTGACTAGTCAATCATGTTTGGACAAACCCTATTTACTTTTTAGAGGAGAATGTCCAACATCGATTGGTCTAGAAATTAAATACACTCAAGCACATGGTACACAAATGGGCCATGACCCTCAAACGCAATAGACTTCAATGACTCCACAATTTGGAATCGAATTTGTAGGACCTTTCCCATAGAGCTGGTGGACTGTCACAGATGGACCCAGTTATAAACCGTCTTGAGACAGAATGAAATGAGATTCTCCTGGTTGAAGAGGCACAATGGCATCAACATAGTAGAGCCACATGGATTAAATGTGGGGAAAACAATACCAAGTTCTTCCACGCCTTTGCAAGAAATCACAGAAATAAAAAATACATCTGGACTATTACTGATGACATTGGTAATACTATTAAGGATCAACAGTATTTAAAAACAAAAACATCTGAACACTACAATTTTTTTTATGGAGATAGAACTGATCCATCTAGATTGCAGTCGGTCAGACTAGCAAGCTTCTATCCTTGTTTGGCCACTGTTGAGGACATTCTCCTTATGGATGGTCCCTGTACCCTATAGGAGGTAAAAGACATCCTCCTTTCATTTTCTTCTTATAAGAGACCTGGTCCAGATGGCTGGACTGTCAAATTTTTTCTCCACTATTTTGATCTTGTAGGTATTGAGCTCCTTGACTTGGTTGAAGATTCCAAGCCGCGGGGAAAAGTTTCAGGTTCATTAAACTCCACTTACATGACCCTGATCCCGAAATAAAACAACCCCTTGTCCTTTGGAGATTACAGACCTATCTCACTTTGTAATTTGTGTTATAAACTAATTACAAAGCTTATAGCCAATCATTTAAAGCCTGTTCTTTCTTGCTCTTTGTCCAAAGAACAATTGGGATTTCTCCATGGCAGACAAATCCTAGAAGCAATAGGTACTTTTCAAGAATGTCTTCATAGTATAAAGGCTAAAAAATCAAAGGCACCGATTCTTAAACTAGATCTAAAAAAAGTTTTTGACTACATCGACTGGGACTTTTTGTGGTTGATTCTGGTACAATTAAGTTTCAACTTGAACTCTATCAATTTGATCATGGGTTGTGTCACGACTGCCACCTTCTCATTTCTGGTAAATGATGAACCCTCTCCTTTCTTTCATAGTGGCAGAGGCTTGCACCAAGGCTGCCCATTATCTCCATTACTTTTTATATTTATCATGGAAAGCCTGAGCATTCTTCTTAAACGAAGCCAGTTGCAAGGAAAACTGATAGGTGTAAAAGTGTCAAGGCTGATAAAGATTCTTCCCCTTCTTGATTATGTCCAATGAAAAGGTTGATGATGTATTGATTATGTCCAATGATTCTATAGAGGAATGACGGGAAATAAAAAACATTCTACTTGTCTTTTGCAGGGCCACCGGTCTCTAGATAAACTGGTCCAAGTCCTCATTTCATTTTTCAAATCTTACTGATCAGTCCCTAATCCTTCTTCAGTCACTCTTCCCTCATATCTTTACAAACCTGTCTGAAGGCATCAATTACCTTGGATATTTTATAAAGGAAGACTCCTACATGATTCCCGACTGGAACTGGCTTCTATCAAAAGTGGAATTTTTTTTTGGCAATTTTTGCAATCGTTGGCTCTTCCTCAGTGGGTGTTTTACTCTCTTAAAAGTAGTACTAGAAGGTCGACTTTTTTATTGGATGGCATTGGCTGCTCTCCAAGTAACCATTCTCCATAAAATTCACAAGCTCTCCTTCAACTTTCTCTAGTCGGGTTGTACATCCACCCCCAGTCTCCACCTCTATAGCTGGGATATAGTTGCAAAACCAAAACAAAAAGGTGGTTGGGGCCTTCGAAACATCCTTTTCTTCAATCTATCACTTGCTGCAAATAATCTATGGCATGTTTTTAATTTTTCCAGGGATCTAGCACTCAGTCATCTCGGACAAATATCTACCTTATATTACAACTACATATTGGCTAAGATCGCCTCCTCATATCCCTAGCTCCGCCTCCTACACCTGGAGAAACTTGGCCCGGATGACCCCTCTCATTTCCCACTGGCTCTCTTAGAATCTGGGGTCTGGTCATTCCATATATATTGGAAGGGATCATATCCTGGGCATGGGAGCCTCCTCCACACTTTTGGCTCAGTTGCTAGATCACCTACACTCCTCTCATATCTACTTCCTCTTCCAAGCAAAAGTACTGAGTGACTCTGTATCTTTCTCCAACTATTGGCGCTCCAGCGAGGACCTCGGACTACAAGCTGCTCTCGCCATTGAATGTGATAATTACACATTTTCTCTTACTGCTTCAGGTATAAAGCTATTGGAAAGGGAGGACACGATCAAAGGAGATGCCTCTGGTCACCCATCGGTCACAAACTTCTACACAACTATCACTAACATAAAGTGGTCGCTCCCATCCAATCGCTAGAGAAAAAAAATCTGGAAATGGCATCTTCCGATGAAGATAAAACTCTTCATCTGGCTCACCATTGATTACAAAATCAACACCTGGGATATTATTTGAAAGAAAGGGTGGATCGACCCCAACATATTCCTTCTCTGCCGCAGGGAAGAGGAATCAACATTCCACATTTTTATTGCCTGCGCATTTACTAGATCTACATGGATCAGTATTTTAGATTCCCTTCATTTATCTCCAACCTAGTCAGGGCCATAGATCCTAGAATGCTTCAAATCGTGGAACATCGACCAACGATCCCATCTCACGCTTCCTCCATTCATTTGCTGGTTCATGTGGTTGGAGAGGAACATCACAATTTTTTCAAATTTGACTCCCTCCATCTCTGTGGTGGTCATCATATCTCTTGGATCATTTGCGTGCTGATCTGCTTTTCATCAAAGAACACATCTACCTAAGTGCCCTCTTATGATTAACATCTATGAAAATCTTCCTACCGTGTGGTTTGACGGAGCCGCTCAGTCCGACGGGCTCAACTGTGGGGACGAGGGTCACCTTCGTGTATCAAATAACTCCTACTATTGTTGGACTCTCAACTGTGGATCTAGTTCCAACACAAAGGCATAATTGTTGGGGGCCTGGGCATCCCTTCTCTTGGCATCTAGGCTACATTTTCAGGATCTACAACTTCTTAGGGACTCTAAAATAATTATAGACTTGTTAAACTTTAGAGGTAAGCTTCAGGTCTCTTCTCTCCTTGGCTGGATGGACAGAACTCGAGAGCTTCATCAACAATTCAGACACATCACTTATCTTCACACCCTGAGGGAAAACAACAAAAAAGTGGATGCCCTCTCCAGGATCACCCTTCAGAAACAAGCTGGCTTACTCTCCTACAATAACTGGTTGAATAAACACGGGGGACCTGCTTCATTCATAAACATCTTTTAGTCTTTACTAGTTTTTCGAGTCACTCACAAACACATCCTGTTTCTCTTTATTTGTATCAGAATCTTTTGTTTTCTCTGTCCTCTCCTTAGGTAATAGGACTGCCAACTCTTTCAGCCTTGTATCTTGGCTAGTTTTTATGTAATGGCTCTGCTTCCGGCCACTTCATCGGGGCCTGGATCATAGACAATCATAAGGACATTTTGTTGCAGAAAGAACACTTGTTTACTCCATGGAGATGTAAAACAAAATTATATTTCATAAATATAATTGGGAAATTTTTCTACTGGAAAAAACTTGGTTGTATTTTTTGGGTGATATCTAATAAACTTTGAATGCGATAAAAAAATTGTATTTATTATTATTATATTTTGCATGTTTGTATTAATAATATATTAATTGAATTTAAAAGGTGTGATATATTAAATTAAAGTGATAGGTGTTTTTTATTTTGAAAATATGAGGGAGGGTGTAAGATTGAATGGTGGGATACATCCAATAATTGTCTTTGTTTAATCTTTATCCTTTAATAAATTAGTTATTCAACTATTACTTAATGATAAGATATATCGTTGATGGATGGTGATCCCTATCAACTATCTAACATTATCTAAGAACATTATTTCCAAATATTAAATTATTAATATTAAATATTAATATTGTATGATCGATATAAACTTTGTTCTCTTTTATGAGGTGATATCTAATAAACTTGGAATGAGATAATTATTGTGTTTATTATTATTCTATTTTGTATCTTTGTGTTTATTACTATTGGATTTTCCGAAAATGTCTAGGTGCGCGGGTTGGTGAACCCACGGGTTCACATTTATAATCATGCTTCTGTATCACGAGTCCGACCGACGACTTCCTCATTCCATACTTAGCTCCTTTTGGATCGCGGGTTCTTGGGCTAGCAGGCTCAAAATTGCGCTTCTATTGTTCCGTGTCCTCCAAACAACACCCGAAGTTCCGCGATATACAAATTGACAGCCAGACTCTCATGCTGGCAGGCTCAAGATTGCGCTTATATTATAAATTTTGAAGAAACCTTAAAAAGTAATTTAGTTATAAAAATAAAAAGGTTATTTTATATTATTAAGGGTTAATCATGTTAAAATGAAATGTTCATGATACCATTAACTTTAATTATGGTAATTCTTACTTTATTTTCTTAAAATTTAACTTCTGAATTACCATCTCAAGCTTCCATATAACCACTTGCTTACATATTTTAATAAACTTTAACAAAATTTAAACTTTATGGTTTCAAACTTCCATATAACCATTAACTTTCATATATATTTTAATAAAATCTAGATATTTATTTTCATTTTAAACATGTATTTTTTTAAAAATAATTTTAATTCTTCAAATTAAAATGAATAATTTTTTTATAATATTTTTATTTATTAATAATCTCATTATTATAAAATTTATCTTAATTTTATAAGAATATTAAATTTAATAATTTTTTTTTTTTAATCATTTCATAATTGAAATTTTTTTTTTTTAATTTTTTTTTTTTAAGTTTATGGTAAACACTGAGTAAAAATCAAAATTTATTTTGAATAATTTATTTTTTTAATTTAAATTTCAAATAAAATTAACAAAATTTGAAAATAAGAATACATAATTTTAAGTTTTAAAAAATCTTACTATCTACTTTTGATTATAACATTTTATTGATGTCTAATAAACTTTCTCATCTGTATAAACTTGGTTGTATTTTTTTTGGGTGATATCTAATAAAATTTGAATGGGATAAAAAAAATGTGTTTATTATTATTATATTTTGCATGTTTGTATTAGTAATAAGTTTGAATTTCAAGTGGGAAGTTGGATTTTAGGTGCACATTCTTGTTATTGGGAAATTTACTCTTCCATTCTCCAAGAAAGGAACTCTTGACTTGCCCACCTCGTAAGACATAATTTAAGCCATTCAGTTTTTTGTAAGACAGTTAAAAGTTGTTCAGTTCGACTAGTATTTCATGCTATTTTATGAATGTGATTGTTAATTAAATGAATTGTTGATTTCTAGTTGTGAGGTAAGTTAGCTCCTAGCTAGCAGTTGGCTTTAGTGTTTGTAAGTTGTTTTAGTGTTTGTAAATTGGATGGAGCCGAAGGAGCTTTGGGCGAGAAGTTTTTTTGAACCTGGTTCTTGACCATTATCAGTTTCTCGACTATCACCTGCAATGGCTAGCTTATGCCTCAGGATTCAACTGTGAATCTTACCTTTCTTAAGCATGTTTCTTGTTTTTTAGCGCTAGATTTGTTCTTTGCGACCTGCATTATTTTTAAACTTTCTCGTCAACCACTGTCTCCCTGTTTTCGATTTTTTCGTTTTACTTTTAGAGCCGATTACGTATCTGCTTTGTGCTTTATCTTAGAACCTTCTCTTTGACCACTGTATCCCTATTTCCGAGTTTGTCATTTTATTCTTCTTGTTTTCCTACTGGCACTTGTATAGGAGCGAGTTTGTCTCCTTGGGTCACAGACCCATATGAGATCTTCAACTTGGTATTGAGTGCTTGTCAGTTTCTGTAGTGCTAGTGGTGGCTGGATACCGGTGGGCTTAGATGGGTACCTTCTCCATTAAAGATATGGAAAGAAACGTCAAGACTCTTATGAGCCCAGTTGACAAGGAGACCTGGAGGCAAGTGGGGATTTTTGACAAGGTTGACGATTTGGAGAGTGGGCTAGCGGGTTTTTCAACTATTTCAAGCAAGATGACCCCTTCTACTGGTTTACTCTGCAATCCTTCTTCACTACCTCTGCTGAGCTCTAGATCATTAGTGCCTTATCTCCCTCCCTCTGACATACCCTGGACGGGCCCTCAGTCAAATATTGCTCTCCCAGGCCTTTTACACAGATCTTCTTCTTAGGGGAGACACAAGAAACCATGTGATCCGATTCAGTCTGCCATCTTCCGTCGAAAGGTGTGGAAAGCCAAAAGAAAGGCAAAATGTTTGGTGTTAGGAAATGATGTGGGTTTAGAAGATACTTGCAGAATGGTGCTCTGTGGTCTCATGGGTAGGATCTCTTATAGATATCTTAGTAAAGAACCTATTAAGGTTTGGTTCAAAAACCAGTGGTCACCTCTCATTGGTTACTCCCCTGAGGTTATCTATCTCACAAAAGGGTGGCTCGGTTTTATCTGCAATTCTCAGGAGGATGCTTCACTATTATTGACCTTGTTGTGGGTTTTTGGAGGAAGTAGTATTATGCTAAAAAGATGGAGAATTGATTTAAACCCTGATACAAATTACTTCCAGTTTAGGAATCTCTAGGTACTCTTACCGGGTCTCCCACTGTATCTATGGAATGAAGGAGCCTTGCGAGCCATTGGTGATTCACTGGGTAAATTCATTGCTCTGGATTCCAAGTTACTTAATGCTCTTGTGCGGAAAATGCGTAGATTTCTTGTTGATATGGACATTTTCTGTGGTTTACCAGAAACCTTAGAGATAGAGTGGAGAGGACAAAGGATTGCAGAGTCACTTGATTATATTGGGTTGCCTTTCCGGTGCAACCTATGTCACCACACAGGTCACCTTCATTGTGACTACTCTGGAAAGGTAATGGATGATTTTTCTGAAGAATCTGAGCTACAGAGAAATCCACCAAAATACATGGAAGTATATGTTTATTTGAGCTTCATGGAGGATACCCCAGGAGCCTTCTCTCCTCCTTAGTAGGAACCTAGGGAGACTTTATCTAGTAAGTTAAAATCCCTTTTCCCTTTCTTGTATAAATATATGTCCATTGGGGAGAAGGAAACCATTAATAAGTCAGGCTGGTTATTATCCAAAACATTGTCGAAGACTAGTAACCCTGGAAATGATGATACTCCCTTTGAACCCTCAACCTCAGATCCCTCCCCATCCTCCTTTCCCAGCCTTCCTACAGTGAAACTTTGTCCTTATTTACCCTCGACGAATCACAAGATTGAAACCCCCTAGCAGCCTTTCCCTTCCCACATCTCGAGCCATTCCCAGAACCCTTCTCCATTTAGTCCTCCTCGACCTCCTACCCCTCCTTTGGACTCGGTCAGTTTCCCCCCAATTATGCTAGGCTACAGAGAGGCCGAGGAGGAAGACTCAAGCCTCTCTGCTATTGTAGACTCCTTATTACCTAGCTTAAAGAGTCCCCTTGGCCCTGTGCCATTGCCCATCTATCTAGGTAAAAATGCCTTATATCCTAAAGCGGATATAGGTACCTCTTCCTCTCTCAATCCTGGAAAGGGGAGTAAGGCTTTTGCTTGGTCTTGGGGTATTGGCTCCGAACTTTCACCCATAAAGACATGAAGCTCTTGAAAGAAGGTGGTTATAATCAAACAAATTGATGATAACATTCTTCCCTCCTCGGATAGTGGGGCCCTTAGAGCAATGAAGGCCCTGGCGAGGGCAAAGTGATGTTATTTCTCTCCTTGAATATTCGAGGGATTGGAGGCACCCTCAAAGCTTCCTCGATGGATAGACTTCTGGAATGCACTTGGCCTGACATTTTTTTTTTGCAAGAGACTCTTTCCGAAGAACAAAAATCCAGATATTTTTTGCACCGCCTTCGCCCTTCTTGGGCTTCGACTGCTGTAAAATCCATAGGAAATTATGGTGGCTTACTGGTCTCCTGGGACCCAAATTTATATGACTTGGATCCCTTCCTGATGATCGGGGGTATTTTGTTAACTGGTAGTTGTATTCCTACTAAAAAGGAGGTTGCGCTTCTTAATGTTTATGGGCCGTGTAAAGACCGTAGGATTTTCTGGAGCTCCTTGGAAGATAAGGATATCCTTTCAATCCATAATATTTTTATTGTCGGTGACCTAAACATCATTTTATCGTCATATGAGCATTGGGGGGGTTCTTTCATACCTGGTCCGACTGAGGATTTTTATAGAGACTTATTTTTATCCAAGAAGCTAGTTGATGTTAAGCCGGCCAAATGGGTCCCTACCTGGCGAAATGGTCAATCTTATCTTGATGCTATTGCTAGAAGGATTGACAAGTGTTTTGTTTCTGAAGGATTCTTGTCCATTGTTGGCTTATCAAGATCTTGGGTGGAATACCCCTATGTTTTAGATCATGCACCCATTCTTATCCAACTAGAGAATTCTCCATTGTACAAGGCGTTTCCTTTCAAATTTAATGCGCTTTGGCTGCAAGATATTGATTTCGTAAAGCTGGTCCATATAGTTTGGAAGGATCCTCGTTTCCTGTTGGAGGGTAATAAACAATTGAGACTTGTTTGGAAATTAAAATAACTCAAAAGTCAAACAAAAATCTAGATTAAGATGTTAAGGCGCAAGAAAACTTTTTCATGGAAAACCTGAAAACAAAAATCGAGCAGTTTCTATTAAAAACTATTGAGAAACCCTTATCCATGGAGGAGGATAGGTATCTCTGTGAACTGGAAAGTAATAGGAATAAACTACTTCGCAGGGAGGAGGATACATGGAGAATCTGCAGCAGGGTAACATCAATCAAAAGCGGTGATTCTAACACTAAAGTTTTCCATAAGATGGATAGCTTTAACAATAACTAGAAACATGTCTGGTAGATATTCAATGGTAGTGGAGTCAACCTAACCGATTAGGAGGCGAATAAAGAGGAGGCTGTTAACTATTTTAAAAACTTTTTTAAAGCCAAAGAAAGAACCAACATTAATGATTTGGTCAGGATTACCAGCCTCTATCTGAGGATGGTGGATAAGGAGGAAGAAAAGTCTCTCATCAAACCTGTAACTTTGAAAGAATTAAAATATGTTCTAGAAAACTTTAAAAAAGAAAGGAGCCCAGGCCCTGATGGGTGGACAACATAGTTCTTTATCTTCTTCTTTGATCTTGTGGGAGGTGATCTTCTTGAGATGGTGGAGGACTCGAGGAGGAAATGTCACCTTTGTGGAGGTTTAAACTCTACTTTTCTGGCCCTCATCCTGAAGGTAAACAAACCGATCTCCTTCGATGACTACCGACCAATATCCTTATGTAATCTTATTTATAAGGTGATCTAAAAAATTATTGCAAATAAGCTAAAGCCGATTTTGTTAAAATGTCTCTCTACAAAACAACTGGGGTTCCTATAGGGTAGAAGGATTTAGGATGTTATTGGTATGACCCATGAAAGCCTACATAGCATAAAAAAAAATAATATTAAAGCGCTGGCAATGAAACTAGATTTAAAAAAAGCCCATGACAACATAGACTGAGAGTACTTAAGGTTGATATTAATCATAGTGGGCTTCAGGGTTAAGCTGACGGAATGGATAATGTGATGCGTAACTAGTGCTAACTTTGCAGTGTTGATAAATGGCAAGGGTACATATTACTTCAAGAGTGGGAGAGGGCTTCATCAAGGGTGCCCATTATCCCCATATCTGTTCATTATGATAATGGAAGGGCTCAACCAGATGTTATCCAGAAGCATTTCTGAACACAATATTTTAGGTATAAAGGTTTCTAAGCTTTTAAAGATTGTTCATTTAATGTTTGTTGACGATGTTCTTATAATGTCAAAGGCAGATCCTTCTGAGTGGAGAGCGATCATAGACATTCTTTAGGCTTTTTTTTTAGTCTCAAGTCTGTGCATAAATTATTCAAAAACTACTACTCAGTACTGGGGGCTAGAGGAACCAGAGCTCAGTCCTTTAAAAGTTTCCATCCCCTTTACCTTTGTTTATTTGAGTTCAGGTTTCAAGTACCTTGGTTACTATCTAAAGCCGAGTGTCTAAAAAACTGAAGATTGGTGTTGGCTGGTGGCAAAAATTGAAAAGAAAATTGGGCTTTGGTGTAGTAAGTGGCTCTTGCTCGATGGTCGATTTATCCTGGTAAAAGCAGTGCTGGAGAGTCAATCGGTGTTATGGATGTCCTTGGAGGTGATTCCGTGAACTATTCTAAAGAAAATTCGTAAGTTAAGATTTGCCTTCCTGTGGAGTGGGCATAGGGAAAATCATCAATTCCATCTTTGTAGATGGGGCATCCCGTCCAGATCAAAGAATTGTGGGGGTTGGGGGATCAAAAACCTCACATCTTTCAACTTGGCTTTAATTGCAAACACTATTTGGAGGGTGCTGACGCATGACCGTATTTGGCACATAATTTTATTGGATAAATATCTGGGTGATACACCAGTGGTTGTTTGGCTGTGAAGGTCATCCCACCAGTAGCAAAGGGCGTCCATATTTTGGAATGGACCGACCAAAAATTTATTTGTGACTCTCCACTGGCTGCGATGGAGCCCTGGATCGGGCCATTTAATTTCTCTTGGCAGGGACATGATCATCGGTATGGAGGACCGATCTCTTCTCTCCCGTTCTCTACAATTTCACCTGCACAAAAATCACATAACTGTTCTAGCCCAAGTGAGAGACACAACCACTAAAAAATCCTTTCTAGACCGATGGATTAACAACGATTTGCTGGGACTCAATGGAGAGGCCGCTACTGAATGGAAAAAATTCAACAATTCTTTAAGGGGCGCATGCATTCTTCTTATAAATATGGAGGATACCCTGGTGTGGACCGAAGGGGACGCCTAAGGTGTCATTTCAGCCAAAAATATTTACAATGCACTCATAAACTCGCTTGACTACCCATTTGACAGTGGATGGATTCAAAAGTTGTGGAAGTGGCCGATTCAACTCAAAATAAAGCTATTCCTATGGTTGGCAGCGAACGATAAAGTCCTCACCTGAGATTCGGTTTAGAAGAAAGGATGGGAAGGTCTGGGGGTGTGCAAGCTTTGTAACTGCAACTCCAAAAACATTGACCATATATTAATCCACTGTTCATTCACAAAGGCAATGTGGTTTCACTTATATCACCTATATCATTTAAAAACTCAGTGGGAGGGCACCATGGTCTCAGATTGTTTTATCGGTTGGACAAAGGAAAAACCTGACCCAACCAGTTTGGCCGCTACTGCATGCTGGCACATTTGGATTGAGAGAAATAAGGCATTATTCAAAGAGCATTCCCCCTCTCATCTCTTAGTGGTGCATATGATCTCGGTCTCCTTCTCTTGGCAACCAACTATCCCAAAATTCTTGCCAAACAGAGTTTGGAATATAACCTAGACCGAGGGATTCACTTTGGCTTGCTTCGATGGCGCAGCCCTATCAAACGATGAGTGTTGTAGAGAGAGTGGCTTCTTCAAGACTCACATGTTGAGGGTTACTAAATGGTTCATAAATTGCGGAGTTGGAACTAACACCAAGGCGGAGCTCATGGGATTGTGGGCGACTCTCACTTTGGCTACACTCTGGTCGATTGAAAAAATCCAAATCCTGGGGGATTCGAAAGTAATTATCGATTGGATAAATCAAAAGGGACAACTCCATGCGGTGAACATTGAAATATGGAAACTAAAAACAAAGGAACTGGCAAATAATTTTAAAGATATAAGTTTCCAGCACATCTACAGGGAACACAACAAAGAGGCCAACTTAATTTCAAAGAGGGCATGCAAGGAACTTGAAGGAAGACTGTTCGTTTATCACTGGGACAATGGGATAGAAATCCCTCATACGTAGCTAAAAATATTTGAAGTATGAGCTGGGTGAGAAGCATGTGGAGTGTTAGCGGAGTAAAGCTAAGATCAGAGTTTTTTGCTGATTTTCTGTCCTTACTTCAGTACTATTTTGTTGTTTTTTTGTGAACAGTTCTTTGAATGAATTTGTAACAAGCACAACGATTAAACTATCTTTTTGGCTGGTCAAGTTTTGTATCGCTCAGGATCAAAACTACTTTGTAAAAGAAATTATACCATTGTATAATTTTGAGATATTTTTCTATTGGAAAAAAAAGTTAATTGAATTTAAAAGGTGTGATATATTAAATTATAGTGATATGTGTTTTTTATTTTGAAAATGTGAGTGAGGGTGTAAGATTGGATGGTGGGATACACCCTTAATTAATTATTGTTAATTTATTCAACTATTAATTACTGTTGAGAGATATTGTTGACGAATGGTGATCCCTATCAACTCTCTAAAATTATCTAAAAACATTATTTCCAAATATTAAATTATTAATATTAAATATTAATATTGTACAATTTAATTACATAAAATTATTAAAGGATGTCAAATCCATTTTTTTAAAATGTATGATCGATATAAACTTCGTTTTCTTTTATGAGGTGATATCTAATAAACTTGGAATGGGATAATAATTGTGTTTATTATTATTATATTTTGTATTTATGTGTTTATTATTATTCGTTTTTCCGAAAATGTCTAGGTGCGTGGGTTGGCGTACTCATGGGTTCACATTCATAGTCATGCTTCCGTATCTCGAGTCCGACCGATGACTTCCTCATTCCATACTTAGCCACCATTCACTTACATATTTTAATAAACTTTAACGAAATTTAAACTTTATGGTCTCAAACTTCCATATAACCATTAGCTTTCATATATATTTTAATAAAATCTAGATATTTGGTGGTTTATTAATTGTGGGATTGGTACAAACACCAAGGAAAAGCTTATGGGTGTTTGGGCCACTCTTATTCTAGCAAAGCAGTGGAATGTACAAAAGATTCAGATATTGGGAGACTCAAAGGTTGTGATTGATTGATTAAATCACAACGGTAAGTTACATGTTATCGACATCGAAGGATGGAAGCTCAGAACAAATGAATTAATGTTAATATTTCAAGGAATCTGATTTCATCATATTTTCTGAGAATTCAATAAGGTAGCTGACAACCTATCAAAGCAAGCACTTTTGGAACCCAAAGGAAAATTATCATACTTCACTTGGGATAGTGGGACGACAGGTCCTCCAACACATATATCACTTTTTTAAGGTTCTTGGTTTTGAGTCGGTACTAATTTTTGAACTTGGCATAAGTTTTTGTATTTTTGTGGAGACCTCGTCATTATGTGTTAGATTATCTTTTCATAGTGTGTATGTAAAAGATCCTTTTTGGTACATGGTGTCTGAATAGTTTAAGACTATTATGGATCCTTTTGGATGATAGAAGGTGATTAGATGGATCAATTGTGATCGTTTTCATGAAGAATTCTTGCATATGTAAAATATTATACTCTAATATAATTTTGTGCAAATTCTCTATTGGAAAAAATAAAATCTAGATATTTATTTTAATTTTAAACATGTATTTTAAAAAAAATAATTTTAATTATTCAAATAAAAATGAATAATTTTTTTATAATACTTTTATTTATTAATAATCTCAAAAAACATTATGAATAATTTTTTTATAATACTTTTTATTTATTAATATTTATTTATTAATTATTCAAAAAACATTTACCCATTTTTTTTTGACTGAAACCCTAAGCTGACTGTCTGAGGCAGAGCCCCGATCGGCGTCTGGCCTCAAGGCCGAGTCCCATCTCTGGCTCTCTCGTCCGACATCGACCTTCCTAGCCAGCAGCGTGGAGAAAATCAGAGCAAGAATCCAGTGGAGGATTGGTGAGCGGACACCAGCAAAAGAAGCGCCTGCGCTGGAAAATAGGCGTAGGGCCGCGCTGAGGTTTTAAAACTCGCAGTTTTTTCAAAGGAGCGCCGAGAGAAAGCCAACGCTCCCCCTTCCGACCAAAGGAAGTGCCAGGCCACTACTGGACTTATGAATTTCTCGTTCTTTTGTTCCAGCGCGCCTGAATAACCTCTGAATGAGCACTGACAAATGAAGGTTCAAGAATCGTGCCTTTGAGATTTCTACGCCCTCCCATCCAGCCTGCGTCTTTTCTCCAGACCATGTCTGCCTCCGGGGAGCCCGATCCGCCTTCGGAGGTTCTAGCATTCAGAAACCTGATCGCTGCTGGCCCCAAACGCCCTCCTTCCGCGGCCCATCAAAAGTTTGTAAAGAAATTGGACACAATCCCTTCGGTGGCTCTCCCAGAAGAAGAAATATGCAAAGCGACCTTGAATCTGGCTGAGAGGGGCCTCATAGGATAGTTCACGGGCCTCTAGCCCTCACCCAAAACGGTGGAAGAGTGGACTCAAAGGAACTGGAAGCCATTGATCAAAGAAGGAATCAAAAGCTTTTTCGTAGGTAAGGGTTTCTTTGTGTTTGTTTTTGAAAACCCGGAGGACAGAGGAGTAATCTTCAGGAATGGGCCATACTTTATGGGACCCCAGGGCCTTTACCTAAACAAATGGATGCCAGATTTTGATCCTACACAAGATGTCCCTTCTGCTGTCCCGGTTTGGGTCAGGCTTCCACATTTACCTCTCCACTGCTGGAATAAAAAATCCCTCCAGATTATTGGCAATGCTTTGGGAAAATACATAGACCAAGCAGCACGAAAGGATCAGTATTCTTGTGCTCGTATTTGCGTTGAAGTGGATCTAGAAGAGGGATTACCAGAAGCAATCAAGCTCAATGTAGCAGGGTGGACGCATGTTCAAGAGCTGGACTACGAGCAACTACCTTTTAAATGCAGACATTGCCATGGGCATGGACACTTTGCAAAGCATTGTAAGAAGAAGGCTGAGGAACAAGTAGATAAACAAAATGGGGAGCAATGGACCCTAGTCCAGAAAAATGCAAACACAAAAAAAGGCACAGGTAAAGGCAAGGTGGCCGGAGGACCTAGCAGCTCCAGAGCAGGCCAAGAAGCGGAAGCAAATCCAAACGAGACAGTAAGTGCGCAGAACAATCAAACAAATTCAACCCAAGAGAATATGGACCAGACAGACACGCCACCTTCAAACAAAGAGGGAAGGGATCCAGTTCAGACTGAAGCCAATCAAGGTAGCCCCTCCAATCCCTCGTACGCAGAAATTGCAAGGAAAAAACCAGTGGAAAGCTCAGGTTATTCAGAGGATGAAACATATGAGCAACCCTCGAAAAAAGCAGGAAGGAAATCCCGCAGAGAAAAGAGGGAGGAGGAGGCGGAAAGACTCAAAACACAAGGACGCCAGTCTACAATATAAATGTCTATTGGGCGAAACATCAGGCCAAGGCCATCCAAGGGAGGCCTTAACCTCCCCCCCATAAGTAAATAATGAACCTCGTCTCTTGGAATTGTAGAGGACTGGGGAATCCCTCCAAAATCGAAGCAGTAAAGGACCTTTTGAAAGCAGAACCCTCAGATATTCTCATGCTCCAAGAGACCAAAATAGAAGGGCAAGCCCTTCTAGAGATCAGCAGTTCAAAGTGGAATAAAAGATCAGGCAAAGCAGTCAGCTCAAGGGGAACCTCTGGAGGCCTGGAAACTCTTTGGTCTAAAGACCTATTCCATTTAAATAAGCATCATGAAACCCAGCACTGGATATTTACGGAATTGAACCACAAAGCAAGTAAGTTGTCCATCTCTCTCTTCAATCTTTATGTTCCTTTTTCCTACTCTGAAAAACGAGAATGTTGGAATTCTCTCGCTGTCTTTTTAGAGGAGACATCTCGTAGCAATATCATTATAGTAGGGGACCTAAATATCGTAATGAAAGCTAAAGAAAAGAGGGGGGGCACCAACACTAGAGACCCCTTGCTGGCCAAGGTGGAGGAGATCACACAGACTTGGGATCTTCTAGATTTCAGCCCAGTTCGAGGCATTTATACTTGGTCCAATAATAGAGTGGGACTGGAGCACATTTCTGCTCGGTTAGACCGATTCCTGGTACAAAGCTCCATAATGATGGATAAAAAGATCATCACCACCAAAATCTTGCCTAAACTCACCTCAGACCATAAGCCAATACAGCTTCTCTTGGAAGAGGAAGAAGCCCTAGGCCCTATTCCTTTTCGTTTCAGCCCTCAATGGATCGAGAGAGATGGTTTTATAGAGATAGTGAAAACAAATTGGGCCAGATCCTTTTCTGGATCCTCAAGTTATGTGTGGGAGCAAAAGTTGAAAGCTACAAAACAAGCCCTCAAGGAATGGATAAAAAAACCAGCCCCTACTCCCACCGAAAAAAGAAGAGAAGCAATGCAGTCACTGCAGACATTGCAAATAGAAATGGAAAGCAAAGACATCACAGGAGAGTTGCTGGAAAAAGAAATAAAAGAGCAACGATCCACATATCAATCTTTTCGGAAGGAAGAAGAATACTGGAGACTCAAATCCAGAAGTCTCTGGCTGAAGGCCGGGGATAGGAACACCTCCTTCTTCCATCGACAATATAGAGCAAGACTGTCCAGGAATCACATAGCAGAAATCAAAATAGTGGAGGGCCAAGTTTGCAAAGGTTTCAATCAAGTCAAAGCTGCTGCAGAAGCCCACTTCAGGAATTTATACAGAGAAGGTACTCAAAGCAGCGAAGAGGAGACTACTGACTTCCTCTCCAGCATCCCTTCCCTCATCAGCCCGGAAGATAACGCAATCCTCTGTAGACCAACAACAGAGGAATAAATCATTAATGTTGTTTGGTCCATGGATGCAGACAAGGCACCAGGGCCTGATGGATTTACAATCCATTTTTACAAAACTTGCTGGCATATTATCAAAGAAGATCTCCAGAAAATGATAAGTGGGTTTATGAAAAAAGCCAAGGTAAGGGGAGGAACTAACTCCACTTACTTGGCTTTAATTCCCAAAGACTCCATCCCCGATTCATTTGCAAGGTTCAGGCCCATATCGCTGTGTAACACCTCCTATAAGATTCTGGCAAAACTCCTAGCAAATAAGATCAAGACACTGCTAAAAAGATTGATCTCCATCCCTCAAGGTGGTTTTGTGGAAGGTAGGCACATTCTGGACAATGTAATCCAAGTCCAGGAGACAATACATTCAAGTAAACATTGAAAAGAGAAAGGAATGTTGATAAAATTAGACATGGCGAATGCGTTTGACAGAGTCAATCGCTCATTCCTTTGCAAATTTCTGCTCACCTTTGGCTTCTCACCTCAATTTGTTCAGCTAATTAAAGCCTGCATTGACAGTCCATGGATGGCCCTACTAGTCAATGGCCGCCCAACCAATTTTTTCCAAGCTCAGAGAGGAATCAGGCAGGGGTGCCCTCTCTACCCTTTCCTGTACATCTTAATGGCTGATTCACTCAGCCGAAAACTCACCGCTGAAAGATTAGTTGGTAACATTCCGGGTCTCAAGCCTTCTGCTGGAGCAGAACCACTGAATCATGCACTCTTCGCTGACGATTCCCTCCTCCTTGGGGGAGCCTCCATCAGAATTTCTAAAGCTTTTGACACACTCCTCAGAAATTATTGCAGATTATCGGGAGCTTTAGTGAACGAAAGAAAAAGCGAAGTCTTCAGCTGGAATATAAGTCAGCACGAACTCACTGGCATCACCACTCTCCTGGGGTTCAAAGGTCATACAAAATGGGACAGGTTTAAGTATCTTGGCCTTCCCATAATTTCTGGCGTTAACAAAAGATCGCTTTGGAGCGATGTCATCTCCAAAGTCAAATACAAAATTTCAGCGTGGGGAGGCTACTGGTTGACTAAGGGAGGCAAAGTAATCTTAATTAAATCCCTGCTGTCCGCGCTCCCAATCTTCCAGGCGACATTTCTCCTAGCACCAAGAAACGTGATGGAGCAGATCTCCAAACTCCTTAGATATTTCCTGTGGCAGGGAGGGAAGGGCAATGCAAAGAAAATGCATTTGGTGAGCTGGGAAGTAGTTAAAAAATCCATGGCAGAGGCCGGGCTGCAAATCAGAGACCCAACACTTGTAAACTTAGCGTTGGGAGGGAAGATTTTGTGGAAACTGATCCATGAGCCCACACACCTGGTCAGCGACACCCTGCATGAAAAATACAGGCCCAACAAAACTCTCAGCAACCTCCAAATCGAGAGCATAGTCAGCTGTACGCAGGTGTGGAAATTGTGTTGTAAAAGAAACAACTTCTTTAAAAATTTGCTCTACAGATCGCCTGGCAATGGAAAACGTACACATCTGTGGCTTGATCGTATTATGGGAAAGGAACCATTGGCTGAAAATGTGGATATAACAGATCTCAGAGACTGGTTGCAGAGAGAAGGAGTCAATAGATTATATGACCTCTCGAAGTGGGACGAGCATGGAGACTGGGCATGATGGGATTTCCATGGAGTCCCAGCCCGGTTATCACTGCAACTATCCACTTTTGAAGATTTGTTGGAGGACGCCGCCCCTGTCAACAGAACTATGAAAGATAGTTGGGGCTGGGGCCAAACAAGCGTATACACCACAACAGAAGGATACGGAAACTTGCAGGCTTCAAGAAACAGTAGTCAAACTCCGGCATTCTGGAAAAGCATCTGGGAACCGCTAGACATACCAAAAGTGAACTTCTTCTTCTGGACCCTGGTGCACAATAAACTTCTAACGGGAGATAACCTGGAGAAAAGGAACATTGCGGGGCCTCACAGATGTGTGTTATGCAACAATAACTCTGAAACAACCCAGTACTTATTCATGGAATGCAGCTTTGCTAAAGAGGTCTGGGGGCTCATCCTACAGGACCTTCAAATATCACTTCAGCCTCAGAATTCTGTTGCGGAGCTCTTTGCCTCTTGGAGTCTCATCTACCCCAACGAATCCCCTCCAAATCCTTTTGGCGTAAAATCTGGACAGCGATTCCCAAGTATGTATGTTGGCAGCTTTGGTTGGCACGTAATCAGCTGATATTCAAAGAGATGCGACACTCCCCGATGCAAGTAGCTGCAAAAGCTAAATCCTTCCTCCTGGAAGCAGCCCAACAACAATATTTTAAAGAGGATCCTTCGTTATTGCCCAAGGAAAGGAGGTGGCTAGGCCCTCTTGTGCCTTATTTAGGTAAGCTTCCACTCTCCCCCCAATCTGCCACAGCGGATTGGCGCTTAAGAGATGATGACGATACTTTCCAGTCATGGTAGCGGTCCCAAAATTTATCCACAATTTTCTTTGACAGGGCGTCTAAAGGAAACCACGGTGTTGCTGGTGCTGGGGGGATCATCTACTCCCCAAAGGGGTTCACAAAAGACTGTTTTTGCTGGGGTTTAGGACATAAAACCAATAATCAATCCGAGATTCTAGGGCTCATTAAAGCTTGCCACATTGCCAGAGAAAAAGGAATCAAAGACCTTCAAGTATTCGGAGACTCAGAAATAATAATAAAAAACTTAAACAAGGAGACAAGGTTCAACAACGCCAGCCTAAACAAAACCTTGGATAGATTGAAGAGAGTTCTTCAAGACTTCAACTCGTGCAAGTTTTATCACATTCTTAGAAAGTCAAACACTGAAGCTGATCAGATGGCGAACAAAGGCAACACTCTCATGAAAGGACTGCTAATTGTAAACAATGAACGATTCGTTCAAACTCCCTGAGAAGGCTGAAAAACAAAAGTAGCAGCAGTTAGAAAACTGTATTGTATTAAGGGTCGCTTCGGCTAAGACCCATTTTCAATTCAGATAAATAAAATCCCATACCCGTTATAGTTAAAAAAAAAAATAATCTCATTATTATAAAATTTATCTTAATTTTATAAGAATATAAAATTTAATATAATTGTGTTGTTTTTAATATTTTCATAATTGAATTTTAAATTTTTTAACTAATTTTTTTAAGTTTATGGTAAATATTGAGTAAAAATCAAAATTTATTTTGAATAATTTATTTTTTTTTAATTTAAATTTCAAATAAAATTAACAAAAATTGAAAATAAGAATAGTTAATTTTAAGTTTAAAAAAAACTTTACTGTGTACTTTTGATTATAACTTTTTATTGATGTCTAATAAACTTTCTCATCTATATAAATTTGGTTGTATTTTTTGGGTGATATCTAATAAACTTTGAATGGGATAAAAAAATTGTATTTATTATTATTATATTTTGCATGTTTGTATTAGTAATATTTTAATTGAATTTAAAAGGTGTGATACATTAAATTGTAGTGATAGGTGTTTTTTATTTTGAAAATATGAGGGCTGGTGTAAGATTGGATGGTGGGATACACCCAATAATTGTTTTGTTTAATCTTTATCCTTTAATAAAATAGTTATTCAACTATTAATTTGCGAGGAGAGATATTGTTGAGGGATGGTGATCCCTATCAACTATCTAACATTATCTAAAAACATTATTTCCAAATATTAAATTATTAATATTAAATATTAATATTGTACAATTTAATTACATAAAATTATTAAAGGATGTTAAATCCATTTTTTTAAAAATGTATGACCGATATAAACTTTGTTCTCTTTTACAAGGTGATATCTAATAAACTTGAAATGGGATAATAACTATGTTTATTATTATTATATTTTGTATCTTTGTGTTTATTATTATTCGTTTTTTTGAAAATGTCTATGTGCACGGGTTGGCCAACTCACGGGTTCACATTTATAGTCATGCTTATGTATCATGAGTCCGACCGACGACTTCCTCATTCCATACTTAGCCACTTTTTGGATCGCGAGTTCTCGTGCTGGAGGGCTCAAAATTGTGCTTCTATTGTTTTGTGTCCTCCAAACAACACCCAGAGTTCCACGATATACAAATTGACAGCCAGACTCCCGAACTGGTAAGCTCAAGATTTCCTTTATATTATAAATTTTGAAGAAGCCTTAAAAAATAATTTAGTTATAAAAATAAGGGTTGATCACATTAAAACCAAATGTTCATGATACCATTAACTTTAATTATGGCAATTCTTACTTAGCTTACATATTTTAATAAACTTTAACGAAATTTAAATTTTATGGTCTCAGACTTTCATATAACCATTAGCTTTCATAGATATTTTAATAAAATCTAGATATTTATTTTAAATTTAAACATGTATTTAAAAAAAAATAGTTTTAATTATTCAAATTAAAATGAATAAAAAATTATAATGCTTTTATCTATTAATAATCTCATTATTATAAAAGTTATCTTAATTTTATAAGAATACAAAATTTAATATAATTGTGTGTTTTTTTTAAAATATTTTTGTAATTGAATTTTAAACTTTTTAACTAATTTTTGTAAAACATTGGGAATAGCGAAGCTGACAATAAGACCTCAGATCTCTTATCCAATGAGATCATGACATATAAGGTTTTTTTTATTATATAAAAATCAGAGGAAAATGTATTGTAACACACATGTTAAGTAAATATTTAAGGTTGTGAGGCCTGTTAGGTAAACACTTAAGGTTGTCAGAACCATCCAAGGGCCTCGCGTTGTGTAAACATTTAAGAAATAATGCACCGTGGCAGGCCTGTTTATGTACGCAATAATAAAAAATCCTCTTTAAGTACTTAATAATAATAAATAAAAATAATAATTATAATAATAGTTCGAACAATAGAGACTATGCAAAAAAAATTAGTCAAAGGACAAACTAATATGAAGAATAGTAAAAATTCAAAAAGACTGTAGATGATCAAAAACTTTGGATATGCTAACATATAAAACATTGGGAATAGCGACGCTGGCAATAAGACCTCAAATCTATCCAATGAGATCATGACAAATAAGGTTTTTTTATTATATAAAAATTAGAGGAAAATGTATTGTAACACGCCTGTTAAGTAAACATTTAAGACTGTGAGGTCTGTTAGGTAAACACTTAAGGCTATCAGAATCGTCCAAGGGCCTTGCATTGTGTAAACATTTAGGAAATAATGCAGGCCTTTTTACATACGTAATAATAAAAGGCCTCTTTAAGTACTTAATAATAATAATAATAATAAAAAAAAAATAATAATAACAATAGTTCGAACAATAGAGACTATGCAAAAAAAAATTAGTCAAAGGACAAACTAATATGAAGAATAGTAAAAAATCAAAAAGACCGTAAATGATCAAAAACTTTGGATATGCTAACATATAAAACATTGAGAATAACGAAGTTGGAAATAAGACCTCAAATCTATTATCCAATGAGATCATGACATATATGTTTTATTTTTATTATATAAAAAACAATGTTTTTAGTTCTCTAGTTAGAACAATAGAGATTATGCCAAAAAAAATTAGTCAAAGGGAAAACTAATATGAAGTCAATGAATTATCGATCACCATAGTCCCTCTACGCCTTCGGCAAAGACTAATAAGAACTCACTAAGAGGACCTGTGAGTCACCGCCTAGTTGTATACAATGAATCATTACCAACAACATTAGTGCACAACAATGAAACCTATACTCATCATGTACTTGTAAAGGTAATTATTCAACTTAAGAATCCCATTTAATTAATCAAGTTAATATTAAATCTTGATATTATAAGTTAATAGTAAATCTTATAAGGAGAGATATTATAACTTAATATTAAATCTTATAAGGAGAGATATTACAATTTAAAAGTAGTTAAATTTTTTGAAATGACTCTTCATGTCTATCGAGAATATTTTGAACGAAAATAATATTTCTCTGCAGTTTGAACGAGAATATTACTTCTCTGCAGTTTTGAAATTAAGATTTCTCCACAGTTTGGAAGGAGCATACTAGATCTCTGCAGTTTTGAAATTATATCTC
>ML779840.1:815140-831240 GCA_009831015.1 Picea engelmannii | reverse complement strand
CCTGCATCGAGTGCAGTTGAATACCTCCGCATAGAGTGCGTCGAGGAGGCTAAGCAGTTGAACTTTTGTTCTCCGTTGCCCAGAGTGGGGTTGAGGTATTCGAGCCGTGCAGGTGAGTGCAGGTCGAATTCGAGTCTCAGTAGAAAGTATGAGGGAGAGAGAGTTGAAGCCGTTGCGAGCGTGAACGCACAGAACCCAGAAGACTTCAACACTTCTGGAAGTGATTGAAGATCGAGTACAGGGTGCAGGCTTGATAATTCCTTGAAGGAGTTTGAGCTAGTGAAAGATCAGGAGGGATAAGCCCTTTCGGTCGCTGAAGAAACCCGCCCAGTGGAGCCGCACAGGATGAAGGTGGCGGAGCAGAGATCTCTTCACAGAGGAAGAGAGTCGACGACTTAAATTTCGTCCTGGAGAATCGCAAAGTCCCGAGGATCGTTGGATCTGGGAGAAGAGGCGAGGGGGTTAACCCTCAGGCAGCGAAAGAGCCATTGGCCATCGCTTATCGGAGAATTGGGGTTAGTGGGTGCAAGAATCACATGCACGTTGAAATCGCGAGTCGCGATTCCCCGACTTGATCAGAGCCGTTGATTATAACGGGGACAGGTGGCACAGATCTGGAAGTCTCGGGGTTTCGGCATTCGGGGTTTCCAGCAGCAGGAGACTTGGAGTCACGGACCCGCGAGCCGCGAAGTCCCGACGTGACGTGGCAGTGTGGGACCCGGAAGTCAAGGGGAGACACGTGGAAGCACATCAGAACCTCGGTACTCGGGGTCTGGAGAGTCAAGTGATTGACATCGCCAGTGGAGATATCCCGATAGGTAAAAAGCCGATACCCGAGCGTTGACCGTTGACTATCAAAGATCGGGGATCGGTGTTTAAAGAGGTAAGGGGGAACGCTGTTGTGAGTCTCGCGATATCGCGAGGTCCGATCTCCTGAGTCCCGAAGGGAGAATCGCGCGGGAGTATATCTGTGGGTACATCATTCCCGAGGGGAATAAGAATGACTTGGACCCTTCGGGCCTAAGTGAGAGGAGGTCCTGGTGGATCAGCCACGCCAGTGAGGGCAGGTTGCGTCAAAAAACTAGAATGACTCTCGTGACAGAGGCTACAATGGCCTATTATCAAGACTCGGTCCCCTCCATTGCTAAGGAAGCCATGCAGTCTTTAGAGGAGGAAGTGAAGCTTATTTGGTATTACCAAGAGGATGAAGATGTGGATAAACAAGTAGGGGAAATAATCCCAGACCTGGGATGCTCCAAGAATAAAGATACTAGATTCGATCATACTGTTGAGATGTGTTGGCATGCTAAAACCATGGTAGCTCAGGGGATGTTGCTCAAGGAGCAATATTACATAAAATTTGGCCAAATATTGGAGGCTCTTGAGAGCCAAAACAAGTTGTTGTTGATGGTAAAACACAATGGAGGCTCTTTACAGTTGACTCGGGATAGTGGGCTGGCTTGGGGATCTCAACCATCTTCTTCAACTGTTGGGGTCGACATGAGCTTGTCCAAGGCTTCGCCCCAGGTTCATATTGTGGATGATTGATATTGTATTTGATTTATCAAACTAGGTCTTTGTGTTCTTATGGTCTATGCTACTTTCTCTAGTTTTCCTCGGCTCTTTATTATAATTTTGTTAGTTTAGGAACATTACCATGCTTCTGCAGACTTAGTTTGTTATGTCCTTTTTGATAATTGGTTTGGTTTCCTTATGGGCATGCCAGTAAACTCCTGGGATATTGATGATCATATAGGTTGAATTCTAACTATGAAGGCAATGATGTATATCATGTTGATATTTTAATAGAAAAACTCAAAAAAAAAGTGGGGGAATTTATAACATGTTGTAATATTAATAATAAGATTAAAGATTAAGTTTAAATATTAAGAATATTAAATGTAAATATGGATAAGTCATGTATGGATTATTGTTAGTATTAATTGTTCTTAGTATTACTAAGAACAATTTATGATTAGCATAAGAAGGTAATGGGTAGTAAATGTAAATAGAGTTAAATTTTGGAGTGTTGTAATAAATAAATAACTAAATATGTAAACACTAAGAGAAACCATGGACTAAGATTAAATAATGTAATCATAGACAAAGTGAGTTGGCTATTTTCAAAGCAATAGATGAAATAAACCATAGATGATAGCGCATTTAAATATTCAGTAATCAATTATAGAAACTGTGGATTGTGATTAAATCATTTAAAGAATGAGAAAGCTTATTTTGATTTTAAATAACAAAACCAAGGCCAAAACAAAACCAACTCCCATGAACAAAACCAATTTCTTTGAGAGGTGAAGCGCAACTCCTAGAATTATAGCAGGATGAGGATGAGATCAACATCACCACCACTGGCCACAACCTTGGTGTCACCCTCACTAATCTCTACATTGTTGGCATCATCGTCAATTGCATAGTGGCATCAATTTTTGGCAGCAGACATAGATTCAACTCTATTATGAGATAAAATTACATGACCAAATGAGAAAATAAAATTGAGGATGAAACTACCTTTCCTGGAATAAGATGTAAGGTTCATATAGCTCTGCATAATACATGAGTGAATGGGGTATGTAACAACCACGTGTTGTTATTATGTTATTGTAGATTTTCAATCGTAGTAATCTTCAACAACACAAACCATTACACTAAATCAAATAAATTTAGGAAAAGCTTCACATATATCAAAGTCGAAACTAGTAAAGAGGGACTTCATTGGAATCTTGCTAGCACGACATGTTTTATTCTTCATCCACATTCTTCTCGTACTCTTCTTCACTGTATATTTGTTGTGCTTGGTCTTCACCTATGATACCCACCATTGATGAAAACAAATTCATGACAATGAAACTCAAATGGAAAAAAATGAAGCACCAACTATTTGAAAGTATACAAACTACTCCAAAGAAAAGATGATCCAGCTCTCAACCTCGTTCAAGAGTGGAGCAACATCAGTCCAATTTTATTTTCAATGGTTTCAAACCACATAATAACTTGAGTGATTGTTAACGCTATATAAATAGGTATCCAACGAGCCAAGACGTAATATCAATGTCCCCAGGTATAATGAACAATTTGCAACTATATAACTGTAAATTATGTTACAAGATCGTTCAAAAACAAATATGTGATAGCATTGCACTTCACATCCAATATATGGCATCACATGTGTTTATTACACTAACATGAATTTAATGACCTTAATGAATAAATGTTGTAGTTATCTAAGATTAAAACTCCAAACTTAGGTTATTTAAGATTGGAAAAAAATTGCATTGTGTGCAAGTTCAATGATTGAAACTCAAAACTTAGGTATAACCTAAGATTGAAAAAATCACATTCTATTAGAGCTCAACAATAAGATGTTGAATTGGTTAGCCAATCGCATGTGTGATAAAAGTAATTTAAATATTATGAAAAAATAATAATTTTTTTAAGCATATGGCATTGGACAACAATAAAAATATTTGTAGTCAAAAGAAAACTAATGGATGGTCAACGATGAATCGAATGATATAGTCTTGGCCTTCGACAAAGACTAACAATGTATATAAATTTTGTTTAAATAAATTTATTAACTTACTGCATGTCAATTATTCCATAATGAATATAGTATCAATGTTTTATTCAATTAGCTTTAATAATTTATATACATGTTTACTCTAAAACAATTTTGTTTAAAAATGCCTCCCTAACTAAAAAACCAAAAGAAAGGGCCAATCCTATTAAAAACACCAAAGAAATAGTGAAGCAAAATTAAATTGTGCTTAAAAGGAACTACTTTATTTGTTTATTCTATTTCCAAATAAAATAAACCCTACTCATAATTAATTTCCATTAAAAAATCCATGTCAAATGATTTTTTTTTTCGCGGAAAACAACGTAATTTATATCATTAAAAATGATCAAAATTACATTTTGTAGATACACTTCAGGAGTGTATTCCTGTGATCTAGTATGTCTATATTACTTCAAAGCATGTTGAAGTTCTTCTGTCGTAGTTCTGTCTTCATAATCCCTTAGGATTTTACATAAAATTTACAAACCAAAAATGGTTTCCAATGTTGTTGTAGTTCTATCTTCTTAATCCCTTAGGATTTTATATAAGATTTTTAAACCAAAAATGGTTTCCAAAGTTCACAAAAAGGTTCTTTGTTGTTCTTGAATTTGTTCATTTAAGAACTCTAAAATCTTCCAGTGGCCCAATTCCAAGTGTGTGCCTTCTTTCGAGGCCTGGTTCGCTTCTTCATTTCTTTCCCTATAAACACGATGTCAAGAAAAAGAATAAAAAAATCTATGTAGTGTCTTTATATCTTCCACAATATATGCAAGTCTGATATTCTTGCATCTTTGAGTACCATTTATCTAGTTTATTACATTTTTTGAGTCTCCGTAAAATGTTATCTTTTTACAATCCTGTTCAATTGCAAAGGCCAAGAGTAGTTTGAGGCTCATAAGTTCAACATAATTATTTGTTCCATTTCCCAAGCTAGAAGTCAAGGTATAATAGTGCGCGTCTGGGAAGTATAGTAATCCTCCACCTCCACAAGTGTACTTTTGGGAGGCTCCATCAAAAAAACCTCGGGGCATTGTTTTTTCAATGGTTACTTCTCTTATAGTTATGATCTTGATTCTTCCTTCAGAAGGAGCAAAGGAGGAAAGGATGGCCAGATAGTTGAGTGTAGTTTTTTCAGATGCTAGAAAAACCTCATTGCAAATGACTTCATTCCTTGCAAGACACACTCCCCAAATGATCACCAGAGGTAGCATTTTGTATATTTTATAAGATATGTTCTCCCACCAATTCCTCCAAGCTTGTTCCAAAGAGTGGCCGACCCAGAGAAAATTTTTAACCAGAAATCTTGAGACTTCTATCCAAACCATCCTTATATAAGAACAATCTAGGAAAATGTGTTGTGTTGTTTCCCCATCAATCTTGCATAGTGGACATCTACCCGGGCTAGAAAAATTACTTTTTTGGAGTATGTCCCAGGTTGGAGCTTTGTTTGATAGCACGCTCCACAAGAAAAGTTTCGACTTTGCAGGACAATTTAATTTCCAGATCTTTTTCCACCACCAAATTGGTTTTGCATGAACTAGATCTTGAATTAAGAAGTTGTAGCCTTCCTTTGGAGTGTAGATACCAGAGGTAGTTCTATCCCAAACAAGTTCATCTTCTTGGTCTCTTAATCTGACCTGTGTTGATTTTAGGGTTGTGTGGTATCTTTCCAGTTCTGTTGTATATTCATAATTTAAATCAAGATCAGTGGCTGACTTCCACCCTTGAGTCCAGATTGTTGTGGAGGTCGGGTCGAAAAAGGTGTTTAAAGTATCGAGGCCTTTTATTCTTAATGAAAGAATAATATGATTTGAAAGAAGGTGCTTTCCCTCGCTACCCATCTAGGGGTCTGCCCCTAGTCTTACTCGATGTCCATTCCCCACTTTCCAAGCAAGTCCATCCCCAATAACTGGAAAGGATTTTAGGATAGCCTTCCAAATCACCAAAACTCCTTTCAAATATTTCTGAGCCCATCCGATCCACGCCTCCACTGAGTCTGGTTAAATGTACTTTCTTATAAATACCTTTGTCCAAAGACTGTTTGTGGTTAACATATGCCATCCCCCCTTTGCAGCCAAAGATTTTGAGAAAACATGTATATTTTTAGGCCCCAACCACCTAGATCCTTTGGGGATACAATCCTTTTCCATCTAACCCAAGGTGTCACCTGTGAGTATTTCTTTCTACTCCACAAAACATGAAAGAGAGCTTTCTAGCTACCTCCAAAGTTCCTTTTGGGATCCAAGATAGAGACATCCAAAAAATTGGAATAACTTCCAAGACTGATTTAACTAGGACTAGTCTACGAACCATGGAAATCCATCTACGACTCCATGATAAAAGTATTTTTTCCAGTTTTTTAAGTAGCCAGGTCCAATCCTCCTTCCTGTAATCATTTGGTTTAAAAAAAAAACCCAAGTACTTCAAACCTTCATCTATAGTTTTCTCTTCGAAGGGAAAATATTGTCGAAAACGTCCTTTTTCGTTTTCTTAGAGGAAATAGGAAGTAAGAGTGGACTTCCCTTCATTAATGAGCATTCCAATAGCTTTGGAGAATTTTTTTACAATGTTTTTTAAAATCTTGGCCTCCACTCTGGTCCCTGCGGTGAAGATAAGAATATCGTCCACAAAGAGAAGGTGTTTGATTTGAAGAGAAGTGGAGATATTTATTCCTAGGAAGGATCCATAACGCTTTTCCGCTGCAAGATCCCTACTTAGTCCTTCAACTACAAGAAGAAAAAGAAGAGGGGAAAGGGGGCATCCTTGTCTTAATCCCCTTTCAGATCTAAAAAAATGCGTTGTCGAGCCATTTATGAGCACTGAGAAAGAAACCATTGAAATACAACACATAATCCATCTAATGAAAGGGACTGCAAAGCCTAAGTGATTTAAGAGGAGTGGTATGTAGAGCCAACTTACTCTATCATAGGCTTTGGAGAGGTCAATTTTTAACACCACAATTTTTAAATTTCTAGTCTCGATGTTGTGTAAAGATTCTTGTGCCACCCCTATCGCTTCATGGATCTGTCTTCCCTCCAGAAATCCGAACTGTTCGAGTGATATCTTGTCAGAGAGGATTCTTTTAAATCTTCTTCCTAAGAATTTGGAAACGATCTTGTAGATACAATTGCACAATGAAATAGGTATGAAATCATCCAAAGAGTCCAGATTATCTTTTTTAGGGATAAGGGCTATAAAGGTAGATTTTAAGCTTAGTGGCATTTGACTTGTTAGCCTTATCTCTTCAACTAGTCTTAGAATATCCTGTCCAAGGAGATCAAAGAAGCCCATGAAGAATTCAATGGTCCATTTGTTTGGTCCTGGGATTTTGTCCTTTTGAAAAATGTTCATTACTTCTTTTATCTCTTCTAAAGTTACCTCCTCCATAAGAATTTTATTATCCTCCTTGTTTGCAAAACTAGGGAAGTACTATGTCATTCAAATCACTTCTTCAATAGTAGCCTTGATTTCTGCTTTGTAGAGTTCCTGGAAGTAGTTTTTTCCGATTCTTGACATTCCTTCAAAGGTATGTTCCTGTGTTCCATCTTGATTTTCAAGATGCCCATTGGGCCCTGGTTATGTATTAAGGAAGAAATCAAAGAAAAAGGAAGAGAAAAGACAAAGTACGAACTGCGCAAAAAGCACATTGACTGAGAATGGGTTGAAGTGATCAAAGAAGCAGAAAAGAAGGATCGAAGTAAGGGAAAATGAGCCATTAAATGAGAAGATAGAGGAAGATAGATAAACAAAGAAGAGGGATCGTGGACAACTCAACAAGCGAAAAAATCCACCAATGGATGCTTTGGAGCACCTCGCGGGAAAGAAAGAAAGACAGGCTGGTGAAGCCTTGAAATTACAGGTCAAGTGGACCTATGGTTTTAGAAACCTAGGGTTTTGGATCTAGGATTTTGACACCTAGACATTGTCATGAAATGTATAAATAAAGGTCTAAGATAATCAAGAGGGTTGGTTAATAATTGGTTAATTATTGTGGGTTAAGAGAGTGATTATTATTGATTGTGTGAGAGAAGTATTATGTGTAAGTGCGTTGTTCGATTGTAAGATCTTCAGTTAGGTGCGAAGATCAACCTTGTAGTTGGGTCTGCAAGGAGGGAAGAGAAGAAGAGAAAGAGGAAGATATCCACAAGCTAAGTGCATAGATAGAACTGTATGTTTTCACATAATATATCAAGAAACACAGTTCCGTGGACGTAGCACTAGGGAGAGGGTGAACCATGTATATCTTGTTGTTATGTGTGATTGATGCCGTGTTATTTTCCTTCTGTTACTTTGTTGATGCATTGTTGCGATAGATCTGAGATATAACTTGCTAAGTAGGTTTAAGATTGGTAGAGAATAACTAGATCTCTATGTGTTTTTCTTTTGGATTCACTTGCATTTCCTTTGGTTGTAGACCCCTGTGTCCTGCAACCCCCTATTGCTACTTCGAGTGAGACTGCATCTGCTCTGCAGGTGTTTCCAAAAGGGCCAGTAGTTAGGGCTTGTTGGTGCACTGTTAGAGTTGAACCCTAGGTATACCCCTGTGCCAACAAATGGTTCCATTGGTGGGACCAGGATCTTCTTGAAGGAATGCCAAGGTGGTTCTCATCAAAGACATAGATTCAGAAGTGGATAGAAGAACAATAACCCTAACCTTAGTACAAAGGATTGGTTGGGAAGGTATATCTTTATTGATATACACGAGATTTTCTTCGGAGCAATTCATAAGGAGCTATACGAGTGGTTAGCCAGATTAGCATATACCCAGTTTGAAATTAGATCTAGACCACCTATGGTTTGGAAGTCAACGCTGATCAAGAAGGTCAAGAGAGTTGATAATGTTGTGTCAAGAGCAGTAGATCATTGGTTTGATAACACCATTGGAGGGTACATTACCGAGTTTTCTATTGACAGAGTTGAGTCATATATCCAAGCAGAGAGATATTTATTTAAGGGGCCTAGAGGAATTTTTTTACACTTTTTAAAGTTGAATATCAAGATGCTATTGCATGAGAAGAACATCTTGAGCATATAGTAGTTGGTTGGATTGAAAAGCTAATGTTCAAGAATTCATACAGCGACAATGACACAGAGGTGGGACATACACACAGTGGGAGAACCTTCAGAGAGGTTCCTATGGTGAACCTATTTGAGACAAATCATGAGCCACTAGCACAGGATGAAGGGTTCTATAGTGGAGAAGAAAAAGAGTTATTGAATGAGCAACATTCAGAGTCCGCTAGGGTAGAGGAAGGGAAGACTGAAGAACCTCGCCGAGAAGAATCAGATACTTTAGGAACTGTGCTAACCATCGAAGTAAGTACTATTAATCCTCCTGTTGTTTTAGTAGCATTAAGTAACTAGAGTAGCCAGAGCTATCAGAGTGCTCAGAGTACTATTACCAATAGTTCAATACATAATCAGTCAAGAAACCTAGGAAGATCTATGGCAGATGAAATGAGGCTACCTATCTTTAGAGGAGATGAATCTGAATATCCTGATCAACATTGGTTTTCATGCGAAGCTGTATGGAGTATTAAGCAAGTCAATGATGAAGCAGTTAAGAGAGCTTAGTTTAGTACTACCTTGAGAGACCGCGCACTGAGCTGGTACATGAATTTTGTTAAAGGAGTTGCACAACCTAAATCGCTAAACGATATCAAGACTACATTGAGTGAAGAATTCAAGAAACCCAAGTCGGAGTCGTAGTGCATTACATAACTATAAGAAATCAAGCAGAGAGTAGTTGAACCCATTTGGGAGTTTGATCAAAGATTTAAGGCCTTGACAGGCCGTTTGAGCTTTCAAATCCCAGACGAGCAGAAAAAATAATGGTTCATTGCTACCCTCTTACCACACATTAGAGTTCCTCTAATACAACAAAAGGTTGCTTCAGAGGTTGAGGCATTGGAGATTTCCATGAAGCTAGAATCAACCCCTATGGGAGAATCCAGCTCTGGTATGAGTCAAATTTTGAGTCAGCTAACTAACTTATCTCTGCTAGTCAAAGATATGAAGAAAGACAAGGGAAAAGATAAAAGAGAAGACATATGGTGTATCGGATGCAAATCAAAGGGCCATGACAAGGATCACTATCCCCTGTTTAATGAGTACTTAGCCTCTGGAGCTCCGAGCCCTTTGAAGTAGGTTACTCTACCCTAGTGTGAGGTATGTAGAAATAAACATCGACATGGTGAATGTTATTACATGCAAAAATATGTCCAGACACCTACCAATATTTACTGCACATTCTGTAAATCTGTGGGGCATGATGAGAAGGATTGTAGGGCTTATGATCTCTTGCATGAAAGGTCAAGAGATACATATAGGATTCAAGGAGAGATGCAGTAGGAGGGAAATGCTATGCAGTTTAACTCTCCAGGAAGAGGAAAATTAAACCCTCACGGTGGATTCACAGGAAGAGGACGAGGAGGAGGCATGGGTCGAGGCCGAGGTCAGATTATTTGTTATAACTGTGCACATCCAGGTAACTTGGCAAGGGATTGTCAGAACCCTTGTACCACTTGCAGCTACTGCAAATCATTTGAACATGTTATTGAATATTTCCCAGTTCTTTGAGAAAAAACTTTAGGAAAGACGGGGAGGAAACCAACAAGTACAACTAATCTCAGCAGAACCTTGTGGAGAGGATCCTAGAGTCACTGTTATCACTAGAGGAGGCGATTTTACAGGAGAAGACAGGGTGGCCCTAGAAAAGACTACAGAAGAATCAAGGGTCAGAAGAGATGCAAAGAAGACACAATTTTTTGATCCAAATAAATAAAAGCAGACATTTGAAGAGGCAAAAAGAGAATTTGGAAGAGATCATGCTTCTTCATCAAAGACACAGCCATAAGTGAGAGAATTTGGAATGCCTCTAGCATTTGATTAGTCAGTTGCACCTGGAGATGGAAAAGAGGTAAACAAACTTGTTAGTTTCTTATATACGTTCATTGATTTGATTAAGGATGGAAGCACTATGCAAGAACTACAACACTTGATCATACAATATGAGATATGCATGATAGATCCTCTGCTGAATACAATAGTACATCAAGTATCCAGAAAGATAAGTACAAACAAGGAGTTACACCTTAATACTCAGATTGGATATTATGACATAGATTATGTGGTCCTCAACTTGGGCTTAGAAGTCAATGTTATGACGAAGTAGACCTGGGAACTGATGGTAAAACCTAAGTTTATTTACTCCCCTATCATGCTCAAGATGTCTAATTCGCAGGCAGTAAGCCCCTTTGGAATACTAGAGCATGTCCTTGTGGACATCAACGGGGTGAGGACGTTTGCAGACTTTAAAGTGATTGGGATAGTTGATGATAGCTGTCCTTATCCTGTGTTGTTAGGAATTGATTGGGATTTCAACAATTCCACTGTTGTTGACTTAAATAAAAGAAGAATGAAATTTGAAGGTGATGGACTTAAGGTCATTGCACCTCTGGACCCTGATGAAGGTCACAGATACAGATAACCCATCAGTGAAGAAGACTGCGCATACGAGCTAGAAAATATATATAAATTGACAGCAAGACATCAGGATTACATTAATCCTACAACATATGGGAATTTAAGCTGGCGAAGTGACAATGCATGCTCATGAGATTCATAATAATCACTAGAGAATTGGTAGAACAAAATGTATGAAGTTTCTGCGCATAGGTGTGCCAGATTGACTAGGGAAGTTCACTGGATTGGCACAAAAGTAAGCAATCTACCCACATTTGATGGTTTAAATCATTTAGAATCTTTCTTATTGGAATTTGAAGAAATTACACCAGTACAACAACAATTTTTGGCACTGGATGAAGCCTTGAAAGCAACACTAACAAGATGGTGGGGAACACACAAGAGGAACATCGCGGACTAGGTGCAATGTTGCACTTTGATGACAATGCACTTTTCGGACCAAGTCGAAGGGTGTGAAGTCCGTTACATAGGTCAGAGTTGTCCGAAGGACCATGTGCGAAGTTGTGAGGAGACTTGGAGCATCATCCCTCAGGAACAATGGGTGCATAAATTCATTAACACTTTGGACACAACACCTATCAATTGGTACCTTCAAGCAGAACTGTGCCTCACCACTTTAGATTGGTATGGTATGACTCAGAACTTTGTAGCTATGTTTTCCTTTGAAAGTCAACACCCAATAGTACATCAAGATTTACAAGTTGTAAAACAAAAAGTCTTTGAGGAGGCAACTAACCTCCCTTTGGAGCAAGAAGAAGATGAATGGATTGCACCCCTTCATAAATTACAAGGCTGTTACAATATCAATGCTAATGAAGATGATGATCCTAGGAATGTAAACATCAAATAAATTGAAGGACAATGAGACATAGAAGGACCATGAGTCGAACTACCTTTCATTGGACAACCAATCAAAATCAATAAAGTTAATATTGGAACAGAGCAAGAACCTAAGCTCGCAAACAATGGAGATTATTGGGATGATGCCACTATTGATAAGATCACAGAATTACTGCATGAATATCAGGACTTGTTTCCAACCAAGTTCACAGACATGAAGGGAATTAAAGGGCCCATGGGAGAAATGAAGATCCCTTTGAAACAAGATGCAAGGCCAGTCAAGCAAAGACCCTACAGACTGAATCCAAAATATAAACAGAAAGTCAAGATTGAATTAGATAGAATGCTGGAAGCAGGAATCATAGAACCTGTTGAAGAATCATAATGGATTAGCCCTATGGTGGTCCAATATAAGAAGACACGAGAAATCGGGATTTGTGTAGACCTAAGGAAGTTGAATGATGCATGCTTACATGATCCATTCCCTACACCGTTTATTGATGAAGTGTTAGATAATGTCGGAGGACATGAAGTTTACTCTTTCACAGATGGATTTTCAGGTTACCACTAGATCAAGATTGCTAAGGAAGATCACCATAAGACCACATTTGCAACCGAATGGGGCTATTTTCAGTACACAGTGATGCCTTTCGGATTGAATAATGTGCAACCATATTTTCCAGGGTGGTGGTCAAAGCATTCAAGGAATTTGTACATAATTTTTTGGAAGCATATTTTGATGACTGGACCGTTTTTACCTTATTGACAACTCATATTAAATGTTTAAGACTAATGTTGGATAAGTGCAGGCAATGTCAGATTGCCTTGAACCTGAAGAAGTGTATATTATTTTCACCCTTTGGAGTGCTGCTAGGCCATATTGTGTGTAAGCAGGGGTTGCTTGTAGATCCTTCCAAGATTGTCATCATTGTTGATCTACCGCCTCCTACTTGGGTTAGACAGCTACGCAGTGCGCTGGGACATACTTGATACTACAAAAAGTTCATCAAGGGATATGCATAGATAACAACACCCATGGAAAATCTTTTAAAGAAAGATTGCCAGTTTCAATGGTAAGAAGAATGTCAACAGAGCTTCGACACATTGAAGTAGAAAATGGTCACTGCGCCAATCTTGGTTTTCCCAGATTGGAGTAAGGAATTCCATGTGCATGTCGATGCTTCATATATTGCATTAGGAGAAATGTTAGCAAAACTAGGAGCATGATATATTGACCACCCATTATCCTTTTCTATCAGGAAGCTCTCTACAGCTGAGATAAATTACACTACCACCGAAAGAGAAGGTTTAGCCATGGTGTACATGCTGCAGAAGTTTCGACACTACTTGTTGGGAGGACATTTTAAGATGTTCATTGATAACTCTGTGTTGAAATACCTAGTCAACAAGCCAGTGTTCGGGGGAAGTGTTATCACATAAACTTGTCAAAGCCTTAGGGGTTTGTGTTTTCTACCTAAGTCTGTATTTTTCCCATCTCTCTTCCTTTTGCAGATCCGGTTGTAAGGTTTTTTCTTTAGACTTATAGTTTTTGTCTTTGCCTACCTGAGAGGTGTCATCCCTAAGCCTTTTTTGTTTCCCCTAAAGTCGAGCGCTTCTCTCTTTACCTCTGTCATTGATCCTCTACTTTCTTGAGCCTTCAACTAGTCATCCAAGAAATTGTTCACAGGCCACAGTCGTGAGCACCAGGCGCAACACTTGAAGCAGTCTAAGATACAAGAAAATCAAGTGAGCGAGCATGATCAACTTTCGATGGTAGAGATCCATCTGGCAGTGCGGATCGAGGACCATCGGGTAATCAGGATCATACAGTTGCACCAAGTTTAAAATTAAGGAGAGGTCTGAAGTCGTGAAATGATCAGAGCCTTTCTTTTCGGAAGGACAGGTGGTGCACGATTAACATAAATTCAGATTTCGTGAGTCAGAGTAGTCAAAGAGAAGAGTCTTTGGAACTCACGAAATGCGAAATCGTGAAAATATCACAGTCATTGATCAAAGGAGATATCTGGTCTGTTGGATCAGGCTTTCATGATTTTGCGAGTTGGGAAAGTAGGAGGGTAGATTCTTGAAGACTCGTGACACACAAAGTCCCAAAATGATCTTTACCATCCATTCCCAAAAGGCACGTGGCGTAGGATCAACATAGAGAGAGTCGTTTGGGGGGAATTGAAGTAAGAAGTGCCGATGACCCAAGGTCCCAAAATGCTGATGGTCATCAAGGCCATCCGATGCAAAGGGATACGTGTCGCTCAATCCAAGCAATCACGATTTTGCGACTAGGGGATTTCATCAGGGATCACAATGCAAACTCAAAAAGCGCGAAATCCCGAAGCACCTGGGAATTAGGCACATGGTCACAGCCCAGGGTCATATGAAAAGGAGCTGTGCAAAGGATCAAAATGCCCGAGTTGGTCATAGAGGAATATATACATGGCCTCGAGGTGCCAAAATTGACTCGAAGGAGTCGTAAGCTCACCTGAGACATTCATGGGCTTCAGGCCTCGCCTCAATCCCGATGCAGTTAGTTAATGGAAATAGGGGAGGTAGTTGAAACCTCTTTTCACCTCGTAAATGGAAATCATGGAAGCGTCAGCCGTGGAGGAAAGTTCTCAACCCAAGGTCTCCCTATCAATGAATTTTCCTGCAAAACCCATACTGATCTGAGATCGCGTCTGACAAAAGAATTCAAGTGAAAATTTGCAGAAGAAGGTGCATACACGAAGCTTTGAATGAAGTAGCCAGGTCACACCCTTGGTGTTGGCAGGTTGCTTTGAGTATAAATACTTATTTTTGATATTTTGTTAGGGTCGATGGTAGAGCTAAGCTCTTGTATTGTAAGGTTTTAGTGAAGTTTCTAGTTCTTTGGTTATGTATTGTGATCTAATATTTCTGGATTAATCGAAATCAACTTTCTTTCTGTGTCTTATTTGCCTCCGATACTAAGGTAGTTCATGTATGAACGATTCTCATGAATTTTCGTGATTGTGTTATGATGGATGTTGATTGTAATATCGTCATGATTTCTTTCAGTTTTATTGAAAGTTGAACCCAATAAGATCTTTTGTTTTCATTTTTTCTTCCTTAGGCTGCTGAAGACCTGATGTTCACGGCATGTCTCTACATTTTCTTACCAAAGTCTTCCTCCCACTCACTCTAGCTATGACTTACTGACTGAAATTGATTCCAGACCTCATTGCTTATGCATACTAGTCCAGTTTCTTGAGTTAAAACGATATTATCTTGAGTCTGCACCATTTGATCCCTTTAAAAAATCAACCTGTGGCATAAAATTCTGATGGGTACTGGGCTTACCTTCGACGCAATCCGGAGGTGACTTCTAGTGCTAACATTTATGGCGCCATTGTCGGGGATGAATTGAATATTTTCCCTGGGATTGAACGACAAGTCCATTGATTCTCAAGGTGCATCAGAACTCAGTACATTGAAGATTGCAACTGTGCACCTAGCGACTCCATTGTTCCAGCTGTGGCTTCCAAAGGCAGAGACATGAGGTATACTGCACAACTTCCTTTGGAAACAACTGAAGCTGACCCAAAGAAAATTATCAGAAGATGAAATACCCTTCAGGATGATACTTCTGCTGCTGAACCAGGTATTTCTTATGGTTTTCACTATCCTCCTATAGTATCTCCAGTCGCTATTTCTCATTTTCCTATTACACCACCTATTGGAGCTTCTAGAAGTTTAGATTTTGGGAGTTTTCCTGTTGATTTCCCCTCTCCCAGTTTCACTACTCCCCCTCCTATTACAATTGCTGCTTTGATAAAGAGGGAAATCTTTTTTCCCTCAAGCCCTGTGGATTTTTATCCGAATCCTTTGATGTTTCCTTTTTCTCTCAGGAGCACAGCCTTAGCCTCACCTGTACGAACTCCATATTCCCCTGGTTCTCTTCTAGTTCACATCCAAATGGTAGGTGCTAATCGTCCTAGGAACAAGATGGTTGAAATATTAGCTGCTAGATATGCCCCTCTAGTTTTACCTCAGGCTATGAATGCTCTCCCAACCATAGATTACCTTGAGTACATGCTGTTGGACACACCTACCACACTTAGAGGGGGGGTGAATGAGTGTGGGGCTCTTTTTCCCAAAACTGCCCTCTTGCACAAAAACTCATCAATTAGCATTCAACATTTATTCATTACCCATTGTTGTCATTTATAACCAG
>ML779840.1:792604-807391 GCA_009831015.1 Picea engelmannii | reverse complement strand
TCAATTACTTGGCATCAACCAATGACATCAATCAAACCAAACCATTTACATCAATGACATATGATCCAACAATCTCCCAAGTAATCAAACCATTGGCATCAATGAAAAACCATTGGCATCAATGACAACATGATCCAACACATGCCCCAGTTCACAGGGGAGGGAGACGTGACTGCAGAAGAGCACCTTTCATCCTTTTATAGATTTGCAGAGATTCAGGCCATCGAAAATGAAGATGTGTGGATGAGAGTTTTTGTTCAGAGTCTTGATGGCGATGCCAGGGATTGGTTTAAGGACTTGCCTCCTATATCTATTGACGAGATTGCTGCTCTGGATGTTGCATTATTAAGAAACTGGGGAAATAAAAAAGGACCTCCTTTATTATATTACAGAATTTGGGGCACTTAAGAGAGAGGAGGGGGAATCTGTTTCAGACTTTTCAAAGAGATTTAATAAAATGTATAAAAATATTCCAACCAAAGTTAAGCCTACATAAATCTTTGCCAAAATGACTTATGCTAATGCTTTCAGCCCTGAATTTTGCCTCCTGTTGAGAGAAATAAGAGCTACCTCCTTGGCTCATATGCAAGATGCATCCCTTGAAGTAGAATCCAATATATTGGCAACTAACAAACTTAGGGGTAAAGATGATAAAGACAGGGGAAAGGGTAGGTCCGAAAACCCGACTTCTAGTTCCTCTGTTACACTCCCTCAAACAGGTGAAATGGCCAAGCTGTTAAAATATCTTTATGCTAGAATGGAAAACATTAAATTAGAAGGAAAATAGAACTACAAAAATCCCCAAAATGCTGATAACAGAGGTAACTATAGGAGGCCTAATAATACCCCACATATTATTCAAACAGACCAGAGGAACATAGATAAAGATGATCATAAAATCCAGACCCCTCTCCAAAATAATGTTGTTGCTGATGAAGAAGAAGGGGATGAAGACCTTGATCCCAAAATCCACTGTCTTGGGGACACCTCCTCTTTTTCTCACTTAACTTAGTCTGCATATGAGGAATCTCTCATGGATAGTCAGCTGAATGAGTTAAGCAAAGGGGACAATGCCAATGATAGCCCCAACAGATATAACCTCAGGTCCAAGAAGAAAGAAGGAAAGCTTAATTTTCCTGAGCAGCCTACCAGAGCAGAAAATCCTGCCAAAGATGTAGCAAGCAAAAACAAGGAGAAGGACACACAAAAACCCCCACCAATAGCCAAAGGTCCTATCCCATAGGTAAACGAAATTCTGAAGCCTCCCTCCTATTTTAATTTTGAGCATGAGGTTTAGAATATTAGGATACCTGTACCCCTTTCAGAGCTAGTCAAGCATGAAGATTTCAAAAGGATCCTCTCTAAGATGTTGATGCTTGAACCCACAATTCATCCCACAAACTCAGTCAATTTGCAATATGAAAAGCCAGCTGTCATATTAGGACCTTTAGTAGAATATAGAGATGATTTCTCTCCCCCCTTCTACACTTCATTGAACATCCATGATAAGGTGTTTCATAACTGCTTAATGAATTCCAGAGCATCCCACAATCTTATGCCTAAGATCGTCATGGAAGAACTTGGGTTGGAAGTTACAAAAGATTACCATGACCTGTATTCTTTCGATTCCAGGAAGGTGAAGTTCCTTGGGGTTATCATAGACCTAGCCGTGTCCCTGTTCCAACTGCCGATGAAGAGTGTAGTCATGGATATCGTAGTGGCTGATGTTCTCCCTAAGTTCGGAATGCTCCTATCTAGATCTTGGATAAAGAGACTGGGGGGAACCTTGCAAATGGACCTCTCATACACCACCATTCCTGTGTTTGGNGGGGGGGGGGGAGTATAGAAGACTTTATAGGGAAGCTCAACTGGCATATATTATTAGTGATGAAGCAAACCCCACCAATCATCCTATATTTTCACTTGACACTGATTTGGGGTTTAGTTTGTTACATCTCACATATGCTCCTGAATCTCCCCTTGAAATCAAAAAGCAACTCATTCCTTTTCATGAAATACCTCCCCCAACTTCCTCTGTGTGGAAGATGTTCTTTGACGGAGACTCTTTTAAAGAAGGGGCTGGTGCTGGAGTGGTTTTTGTGTCACCTTGTCAAGAGACTATACCTTTGTCCTACAAACTAGAATTTGAAGCTACCAACAATGTGGCAAAGTATGAGGCTCTTGTTTTAGGTTTAAGAGATGCAAAAGACATGGGGATTGAAGAGATAGCAGTATTTGGAGATGATAAACTAATTGTTCATTAGGTAAAAAATGTTTATCAAGCCAAGAACCCTAGGCTTAAGACTTACAAAAATGAGGTGTGGGATCTAATTGACAATTTATTCTTAGCTTTCAACATTTCATTTATTCCAAGAGAGGAAAACACAATGGTTGATTCTTTGGCTGTTTCAGCAAGCAATTTTAGAATCCCTCTGGCACCCAAGCTCAGGTATGATGTTGAGGTAAGATATAGGCCCTCTGTACCTGACAATATCAAGCATTGGAAGGTGTTCGAGGATGATCTTGAGATCATAAAATTTCTTGAGTCTGTTGATGAGTTCTCTGCATTACACATTGACCAGGATCATGATTTCGAAGGTGACCCTCCTTTTGATGTATTTTTAAATAAAATTGCTAATCACCATATCGTTCAGTTGCCTAGTAACTACATTCCAAAGGGGCTAGTTCATTTAGAAATATTGTTCAATGGGAATGATATGGCAGTAAAGTTTAAAGGCCCAACTGAGAATGCTGATGTATCCGAGTGCAATATTGGCACAGAGGAGGATCCAAAGTTTGTCAAGTTGTCAAGTATCCTATCAAGGGAGAAGAGAGTCGAGTATGCTGAGCTATTAAGGGAATTTGCTGATGTGTTTGCATGGACCTATGAAGACCTCAGAACATATGACACCAGTGTCATCGAGCACAAGATCCCACTGAAGGAGGAAGCTAAACCTTTTAGACATAAATTAAGACAAATAAATCCTATGTTGCTTCCTATTATGGAAAGGGAAGTAAATAAGTTGTTGGACGCCCAAATCATTGTCCCTTTGAGATATTCTGAATGGGTGGCCAACTTGGTTCTAGTAAGGAAAAAAAATGGAGAAATTAGATTGTGTGTCAATTTCAGAAACCTGAACAAGAGCTCAAATAAGGATAATTACCTGCTGCCAAAGATGGAACATATATTTCAGAGGGTAATAGGTTCATTCAGGATTTCCATGATTGATGGATTTTCTGGCTACAATCAAATCTCTGTTCTACCTGAATATAGAGAGAATATGACCTTCACCACCCCTTGGGGCACATTTATGTATGCCAAAATTCCCTTTGGACTAATGAACGTAGGAGCAAACTTTCAGCGAGCCTTGGACATCGCCTTCATTGGAGAAAAGGATAAATTTGTGGTCATCTATCTGAATGACAAAACAGTCTTCTCCAAATCTGATAAAGAACATTGTAAACATCCGAAAAGGGTCTTCTTGAAATGCAAACGGTTTGGTCTCTCCCTAAATCCCAAGAAGTCTTTATTTTCCATGCAGGAAGGAAAATTGTTGGGACACATTGTATCAACTGAGGGGGTTAGGATTGATTCAAGCAGAGTAGAATCTATTCAAGCCTTATCACTTCCCAGATCCAAGAAGGAAGTTCAATCCTTCCTGGGTAAAATCAACTTTTTGAGAAGGTTTGTTTCAAATTTTGTTGAATTGGTGAAGCATATCAAAACCATGCTCAGGAAAGGGAACAAAGTAAAATGGACTGCTGAATCTAGAGAATCCTTCGACCAAATCAAGAAGGCACTGACTGAACCACCTGTGCTTATCAGTCCTGATTATTCCAAGGATTTTATGATTTTTCCCTTTGCTTAATTTGATACGGTGGCCGTTGTTTTACTACAAAAGAATGATGCAGGGTTGAAGCAACCTATTTATTTTTTCAGCAGAGCACTTAGGGATGCATAATTCATATCTGACATCATGGATAAGCATGTCTAGGCCTTGGTGAAATCCCTCAAGGTTTTCAGAGTCTATGTACTACATTCAAAGATCATTGCATATGTTCCTTCAGCTGTTGTGAAGGACATCCTCATCCAACCTGACATAGACTGGAGGAAGAACACGTGGATTGCCAGAATCCTTGAATTTGACCTGGAAATAAAACCCACCAAGCTAGTTAAAGGCCAAGGTTTAGACAAGTTATTGTATGAATCTAATTGTATAGATTTGGAGGTTAATTTCATCAATGATTGCTCAGAAAATCAGCAGGCTAAAGTGTCTGATAATAGCACCCAAGACAACCCCCCATTGGCAGAATGCACCTGGTACAAAGACATTATATTTTTTCTGCAGGAATTGCGACCTCCAGATGGTATGGGAAAAAACAAGGCAAGAGATATTAAGCTCAAAGAAATTAAATATTTCCTTTTTTAGTAGGCTTTGTATTGGAAAGAACCTTTGGGGATGCTTCTGAGATGTTTAGACCCACTAGAGGCCCAAAAGATTATGTTTGATTTTCATGATAGCCTATGTGGGGGACATCACTTCTGGAGAACCACGACCTACAAAATTCTCAAGGCTGGGTATTTTTGGCCTACTCTGTTAACTGATGTCTGTGTGAAAATTAGGGCTTGTATTAAATGTCAAAAATTTGCTGGGAAGCAACAACTCAAGTCTCTACCTTTGAAGCATGTAGTAGCTCCAGGACCCTTTCAACAGTGGGGCCTAGAATTTATTGGGGATATTCATCCTCCTTCAAGTGGTCATCACAGGTGGATCTTAACTACAACAGATTATTTCACCAAGTGGATTGAAGCTATCCCCACAAGGAATGCCTCTCATAGAGTAATCATCAGTTTTATTGAAGATATTATGGAAAGATTTGGTTGTCTGAAAAGGATCGTCACTGATATTGCTGCATCCTTCAAGGCTGATCCATTAATCTAGTTTTGTGATCAGTTTGGAATTTCATTGATTCACTCAACTCCTTACTACCCCCAATGGAATGGATTGGCATAATCCTCTAACAACGACATTATAAATATTATCAAAAGATTGCTAGAGGAAAACAAGAAATCATGGGATTCAAAGCTCAAATTTGCTCTGTGGGCTGATAAAGTGACAACAAAGAGGTCCTGGGCATCTCTCCTTTACAATTGGTATATGGGACCAAAGCAATTTTCCCTTCTCAGCTTGCCTTGCCCGTGGCGAAATTTTTCCAAGACTGCCATGGAGAACCTAATGATATGATCAAAATAATTCATTAGCTGGTAGAAATTCAGTATACTAGAGAGAAGGTGATGGACATAGCGCATGTCCGTCAATAGAAAATCAAGCAAACCTTTGACAAGAAAAACAGTAAGGAGGATTTCTAGTTGGGGGATCTAGTGCTCAAATGGGATGTGCCCAGACAGGACAAGGGAAAGCATGGTAAATTTGAAGCCCTTTGGATTGGACCCTTCAAAATTTCTGAGACACTTTCAAATAATACTTACAGGTTGCAGAATTTGGAGGGTGATGAATTTTTTAATGGCCCAGTAAATGGGCACTTCTTGATTTTTTTTATGTTTAAATCCGCACTCGACGTCCCACCATTGTAAATATCGTTCTTGTTTTATGTTTATTTATTTTTTAATAGGAGACTCCATATCCCAAAGCTAAGGCATTGGAAATACTTGTTCTTGGCAGCTCACAGGGAGAATGCCATCCCCTGTGGAGCCAAATGTTATCACATAAACTTGTCAAAGCCTTAGGGGTTTGTGTTTTCTACCTAAGTCTATATTTTGCCCATCTCTCTTCCTTTTTTAGACCCGATCGTAAGGTTTTTTATTTCAGCTTATAGTTTTCTTCTTTGCCTACCCAAGAGGTGTCAACCCTAATCCTTTTTTGTTTTCCCTAAAGTTGAGCGCTTGTCCCTTTACCTCTATCATTGATCCTCTACTTTCCCGAGACTTCAAACAATCATCCAAGAAATTTTTCACAGGCCTCAGTAATGAGAACCAAGTGCAACACTTGAAGTGGTATGAGATAAAAGAAAATCAAGCGAGCGAGCATGATCAACTTTTGGCGGTGGAGATCCATTTGGCAGAGCGGATCGACGACCATCGGGTAATCAGGATCATACAATTGCACCAAGTTGAATGTCAAGGAGAGGTCCAAAGTCACAAAATGATCGGAGTTGTTCTTTTTGGAAGGACACGTGGTGCACGATTAACATAAATGACAATTTTGCGAGTCAGAGCAGAGTCTTTGGAACTCGCAAAATGCGAAATCATGAAAATATCGCAGTCATTGATCAAAGGAGAGATCTAGACCATTGGATCATCTTTTCATGATTTCACGAGTCATGAAAGTAGGAGGGTAGAGTCTTGAAGACTCGCGACACGCAAAGTCCCGAAATGATCTTGACCGTCCACTCCTAAAAGGCACGTGGCATAGGATCAACATAGAGAGATTCATTTGGGGGGCACTGAAGTAAGAAGTGGCGATGGCCCAAGGTCCCAAAATGTCGATGTTCATAAGGGCCTTCCAATGTAAAGGGATAAGTGTTTCCTGATCCAAGCAATTGCGATTTTGCGACTCGAGGATTTCAGCAGGGATCACAATGGAAACTCGCGAAACGCAAAATATCGAAGCACCTGGGAATTAGGCACACAGTCACAGCCCAGGGTCAGATGAAAAGGAGCTGCGCAAAGGATACAAACGCCCGATTTGGTCACAGAGGAAGATCTGTGTGACCTCGAGGTGCCAGAATTGATTCGAAGGAGTCGTAAGCTCACCTGAGACATTCATGGGTGTTAGGCCTCACCTCGATCCTGATGTAGTTATTTAATGGAAATAGGGGAGGTAGTTGAAACCTCATTTGACGCCATAAATGGAAAGCATGGAAGCATCGACCGTGGAGTTAGGTTGTCAACCTGAGGTCTCCTTGTTAATGAATTTTCCTGCGAAACCCATATTGATCTGAGATCACATTTGACAGAAGAATGCAAGTGAAAACTGGCAGAAGAAGGTGCATCATGAAGCTTTGAATGAAGTATCCAGGTCATACCCTTGGTGTTGACAGGGTGCTTTGAGTATAAATACTCAGTTTTGATATTTTGTTAGGGTCGATGGTAGAGATAAGCTTCTTTATTGTAAAGTTTTAGTGAAGTCTCTGGTTCTCTAGTTATGTATTGTGATTTGAGATTTCTGGATTAATCGAAGTCAACTTTCTTTCTCCGTCTTATTTGCCTCTGATACTGAGAGAGTTCATGTATGAATGATTCTCATGAATTGTTGTGATTGTGTTATGATGGATATTGATTGTAATATCGTCATGATTTCTTTCAGTTTTATTGAAATTGGAACCCAATAAGATCTTGTGTTTTCATTTTTTCTTCCTTAGGCTGCTAAAGACCTGATGTTCATGACATGTCTCTATATTTTCTTACCAAAGTCTTCCTCCTACTCACCCTAGCTCCAACTTACTGAATGAAGTTGATTCCAAGCCTCATTTCTTACAGATACTAGTCTAGTTTCCTGAGTTAAAACGATATTATCCCGAGTCTGTGCCCATTTGACCCCTTTAAAAAATCAACCTGTGACATAAAATTCTGATGGGTACTGGGCTTACCTTCGACGCAATCCGGAGGTGACTTCTAGTGCTAACTGGAAGAATATGCAGATGGCTACTGCTATTCTAGGAATATGACTTTGAGATCGTGGTCAATCTAGGAAGAATGAACAAGGGACCCGATCACTTGTCCATATTAGAACATGGAGAGGAACCTACTAGTCTGGAGGACACACTACTAGATGAACAATTGTTGGCCATCAGGAAAGTCAATGATCACTTTGCCAAGATAGTTTAGTTCCTGTCCATAGGAATCACACCTCGTGAATACACATTCATGTAGAAGAAATAAATGGTAGTTCGTGCTGTAGATTTTTCACTTATAGTTGGACAACTATACAATATGGGACTCGATGAGATCTTGAGGAGATGCGTTATGGAGGCAGAAGACCATTGATTCTGGAAGAAGCACATGAAGGCATTGCAAGAGGATACTATGCAGGGAAAGAAACAACACAGATGGTTCTTAGAGCTGGCCTCTGGTGGCCCACTTTACACAAAGATGCGAAGGATTACTACAGAGCCTGCGATGTATGCCAAAGAGTTAGGAAACCTTCCAGAAGAGATGAGATGTCATTAGCACCGAAACTTACTTTACAGGAATTTGAGAAATGGCCATTGATTTCGTGGGACCTATTAACCCACCAGGAAAGTGCATAGGACCAAGATACATCATAACTGCAACTGAGTATTTGACCATATGAGCAAAAGCAAGAGCAGTTAAGTACTGTAGTGCAACTGCAACTGCACGGTTCATATTTGAAGATATCATAACCCAATTCGGATGCCCGAAGATCCTTATGAGTGATCAAGGTACACATTTTATTAATAAGACCATCGAATCTCTGACCGAGGAATTTGCAGTCCACCATGAAAATATCACTCCATACCATCCACAAGCGAATGGCACAGTCGAAGCTTTCAATAAGATCTTGGAGACAACATTGACGAAGATTTGCAATGTAAACATGGATGATTGGGATTTGAGAGTACTAACAATATTATGGGCTGATAGAACCACTTGCAAGAAGATGACAATGCAGACTCCCTTTAAGTTTTTTTATGGTCTGGAAGCAGTGGTACCTATCGAATACTTGGTTCCTAGCTTAAGAATTGTAGCATTTACATGTATGGATGACACATGAGCTGTACAATACATGCTTGCGCAATTGCTAGAACTGGAAGAGGACAAGTTTATTGCAAGATTTCATCAGCGGATACAGAAAGAAAGAGAAAAGGATTATCATGAGAGACACATTAGGAGAAAATCATTTAAGCAAGGAGATCTGGTATTGGTATATGACAATAAGTTCATGAAGCATCCATGAAATGTCAAGACACATTGGGTGGGGCCATATGAGGTTGCCTATGTCATAGAAGGAGGAGCTGCGCAATTGAAGACCCTGAATGGAGAGTGGAAGGAAGGTTTGGTAAATGGGATCCAACTAAAATTGTACTATGACAACCAACTGCCTCATAGCTCTCAGTAAAAAGCATAAGAAGGAGGGTCTAGGTATCAGGTGCAATTGAAACTGGGTACCAAACACAGAAAATACAGTCTGCACATGACAGGGAGGGAAAGAGCATAAAGCATAGGCTGCTCCACATAGTCTGAAGTTGAAGTAAAACATAAGGTCCAGTATTGAAGTGACTCGGGACGAGTCACATGTGAGAGTTGGGGGCATGTTGGGCGTTGGTTATGGATTAAGGAAGAAATCAAATAAAAAGGAAGAGAAAAGACAAATTATGAACTGCGCAGAAAGCACATTGACTGAGAATGGGTTGAAGTGATCAAAGAAGTGGAAAATAAGGAGCGAAGTAAGGGAAAATGAGCCATTAAATGAGAATATCGAGGAAGACAAATCAGAAAGGAAGAGGGATCATGGACAACTCAGCAAGTAGAAAAAGCCACCAACGGATGCTTTGGAGCACCTCGCGGGAAAGAAAGAAAGATAGGCTGGAAAAGCCCTGAAATTACGAGTCAAGTGGACCTATGGTTTTAGACACCTAGGGTTTTGGATCTAGGGTTTTGACACCTAGACATTGTCACAAAATGTATAAATAAAGGTCTAGGAGAATCGAGAGGGTTGGTCAATAATTGGTTCGTCATTGTGGGTTAAGAGAGTGATTATTATTGATTGTGTGAAAGAAGTATTATGTGTAAGCGTGTTCTTTGATTGTAAGATGTTCAGATGGGTGAGAATATCAACCTTACAGCTCGGTGCACAAGGAGGGGGGAGAATAAGAGAAAGAGGAAGAGATCTGCAAGCTAAGTGCGTAGATAGAACTATATGTTTTCACATAATATATCAAGAAACACAGTTTTGTGGACGTAGCCCTAGGGAGAGGGTGAACCAGACATATCTTGTTGTTATGTGTGATTTATGCTGTGTTATTTTCCTTCTATTACTTTGTTGATGCATTGTTGCGATAGATATGAGATATAACTTGCGAAGCAGGTTTAAGCTTGGTAGAGAATAACTAGATCTCTCTGTGTTGTTCTTTTGGATTCAATTGCATTTCCTTTGATTGTAGACACCTGTGTCTTGCAACCCCCTATTGCTACTTCGGGTGAGTCTACATCTGCTCTGCAGGTGTTTCCGAAAGGGCCAACAATTAGGTCTTGTTGGTTCTATGTTAGAGTTGAACCCTAGGTCTGCCCCTGTGCCAACAATGCCAAATGGTGTTAGAGCATTTTCTGCCTTTTGCATAAGCTCAATTTTTTTTTGTGTTCTCATCTCCACTTTTCAACAAAATAGATCTGCTTTTTAATATCCACGTTTCTTCCTTTTCCTTAATTAGTCTATTCCTCCTTTATTCCAATTTGAGCAGATTTATTTTAGCTTATGACGTAGCAAAACCTCCACCTTCTTCCTCCGACAAGAGATTTAGTTGTAATTCCAATTAATTTAGTTCCAAGTCCTCCGTAAGAACTTTTTGATAGGCCCAAATCTTGGTTTTTTCTTTGAGTCTTTGAAGGTTTTTAAGAAAGTGTAACCCATTCATGGAGTTTCTTTCTAGGTTAAAGGGTGTCCAATTTTCCCAGACCTGTTTTAAGAAAGTGTCATCGTTAAGCCATGTTCTGTTGAATTTGAATGGGCTAGGTCGCTTATTCGTCCCTTTTATTATTTCAAGAAAGATTGGATAATGCTATGAGATTCCTCCATAACCAACCCACTACTTCATCTGTAGTGGTTTTTCTAGTAGAGAATCATTTATCAAAAAACGGTCCAATATTTTGGCTACACTAGCTTCTCCCACTCTGTTATTTCTCCAAGTTGGTTTGAGTTTGACAGGCTCAATATCCAGAAAGTTGCACTCTGCCATCTTTTGTGTGAAGAAACTAGTTAAAGGGTCCGTTCTCGCACGAGTACCCCAAATTTTGAAAATCCCAAAGAGAAGTTTAAATCCCCTCCCAGGATTACAAGTTTTTATTTTAAGAAAGATTTGGAGAAGACTTTGTCCCAATAGGGACCTCTGTTATGACATGGTCCATAGGTGTTAACAATGTTGAGAGGTTCTTCCAAATCCGTCGAGATGACTGTTATACCCAGTCCAACATCAAAACCCTAGGATTTGATGACTTTTATAGAGTGTGATTTCCATCCCATAGCCAATCCTCCTGACCTTCCAATAGAGTCCAGAGTAATGAAGTTCCAGTCTGGGAGTAAAGAGGAGAGTCTAGAAGTTACTTCATCTCCTTCCCCCAAAGTTTCCTGTAGGATAAGGATATCAGGGTGTTATGAGAGAATCGACCTTTTAAGGGCTAGTCTTTTGAAGGGGGCAGCCAATCCATGATAGTTGAAATAACAACATTTCATCAAGGCCCCTTTCCCAGGGATCACCTTTCTCTAAGCACCCTTTCTATAGAGAATTATTTCCATGCTAGAAGGTCGATCTTGGGTTTATTTTGTGCCTTGGAGATGAAATATTTTCTCCTTCTTTCACTTTTCTCCGATGGGAGCTGTTCCATGGCTAATCCCCTCGAAGGATATTTTATTAGAGATCTTAGGAAGTAACGCCCGATGGAAGTGGCTGAAGAGGATGAATAAGAGTCCTCTTCAACAGGTGCAAAAAGTGGAACCAAGGGAGGAACAAATGAGGAGGAGATCAGAGTGGTCAGAGGGCAGCGAAGGAGCAGGGGAGACAACGATGGAAGGGGGGAAATTGTAGAGAGGGAAGGGAAGGGGGGGGGAGGGGAGGGGTTCTTAACCACTATAAACCATATATATATAGATTTTTAATTAAAACAATAATGGAGGGAGCAGGGTTAGATGATATACACACAACATAAAGAGAGGACGTTCCCGTTACAGATGGGCTTCATGAATCAGGTTGTAAAGGTGCAAGCTCTGAGCAGGGGACGACTCGCTCCAAAGACAAGTCCTCCGAATTAAAATCCATTTGACAACCTTGGTCCTTATGAGAGTTGACGGAGGAAGGCAAAGAAAAAAACATGTTTTGTGAACTTCCTTTACCCCCATTGTTGGCTATTTCTCCAGTTCTTAATGGAAGATTACAACTCTTAATCAGATGGCCATATTGGTGACACCTTCTACAACTGGAAGATATATTTTCATAATCCAATTTATGAATATAGTTATATCCTCCCCAGATGAGATCCAACTCTTCGCCAAGAACTTCCCTGATGTTTAAATTGACGAGAATTCTTGCTACCTTCCTTTGTTTTTATTTTTTGAAGGTCATGTCCGCGTCCAAAAAGTCTCCTAAGAAGTTTCCAATCTTTTTGAAATGCTCAAAGGTCTAAAGATGGAAAGGAAGCACTGGTAGTCTTACCCCGACCAGAATTTTATCAAGCTATTCTATACTTGCATCAAAGAGAAGGCTCTAGGATTTGAGTAGAAGAGGAGAGTTGTTAATGCTCCAGGGTTTTCCCAGCACCCACTTGAAATGCTCATAATTTTAGAAGGTGAAAGTGTACCAATTCCTGTTTAACTCCACAAGCTCCAGAAGATATCCAAGGTTATCCTTCCAAACCTTTTGCATTCAGTCACGAATAGGTTTGACCACAAATATTCTGCCAGTGACACGACCTACTAGCGTTTTATTTTCCATGTGGGTTACCTGGCTGATCTCGACGTCTTCTTCGAGCGCCAAGTTCCCAATCCTTCGTTTTGATTTTAGGTTTTTCCTTTTAAGCCTGGATCCTTCTGCCCTTGATCGTGTGCCACCGTGAACCATCCTATCATCTGGGTAAGAGTGAGGCTACCTTGAACGTTTTCTGGAGAAGGGTATCTAGTTGCAGACTCTATGCTCATCATCTTCTAATAGGGCTGAGATGAAACCCTTGTTGGAGGGGAAGGATGTAGTAACTCCTTGGCCCTTTTTTGTGAAAATTGGAGAACCCACATCATTTATGGGGAGAAGAGTATCACGAGGAGACGCAGAAGGAGAGCGCATATACCCCCTTCAGCTTGGCTGAACTAGTCTAAATATGTGGCCCGGTGCGAACTCAGAGGGGGTAAAGAGCCAAACAAAGTGTTGTTTAGCCACGAAAACCACGGTTCGGTGAAATATCCAAAAAGAAAGTTGTCAAGCATAGGGGACTGGGAAGGGGGTTCTTGATCAATCGAAGGAGAAAAATGAAGAAGTAGAGAAAAATCCCCCACACCCACCAACTGTACAGTAAGACCTCCACCTCTCAATTCCTCAGGTGCTACAACATCCAATGGGGCTAGCTTCCTATTGGTGCTAGAAGACAACACGTATTGTAGGAGGGATGCATCCATGGTAATTGTGTCAGAGAGGAAACACTGAGAAAAGGATACATGGAAACAAAACGGGGAAAAGTCAGTTGGGGAACTGAAAATAAAGGGAAAAAAACCTAATCGCAGGCCAAAGGAAAGTGTTCTTTCATAAAATGTAATCCGGTGCAGTGAAAATGCTCCATAACTACAGACCGCTCCCCAGGATAAAATCACTAACCCTAACTCATATTCATCTCTATATCAAATTTTCATGTCAAATGAATTTACCAAAATAAGAAATTTAATTTATTTGAATATAAGTCCATATGGTAGATTTGTAGGTTTACTTAAGTGCATCAGTTCAATAGATCATCCAAATTATTTGATAAAGGGAATTGCATAGAAAAAAATTGAAGTTTTATTGTTAAAAAATTGAAATATTTAATTATATGGCATCATTGTATTTTTAAATTACAATTTTTGTTTTTTCTTGGAAAAAAGCGTAAATTTATCAGCTGAAGAGAAAATTTACATTTTGTATGCGCTAAGTGCACTGATCTACCTCAAAGTTGAGGGATAGACTGACAAAATATCTAATACAAACTAAGTATCTGTGATAGTAGATTATCCCTTCTATTGATAATTACATCAGAGTATGACTCATACATAAATAAAAGACTGAAGGACAATTTGTGGGAGTTATAAAATCCCCCTCTATCTTAATAAATAAAAAGTTTACAATGTCTAGTAGTTGTTCTATGGATATTCTGTATATATAAGAAAAATAAATAACATAAAATATTATACAATAATTTTCTTGCATATATATCCTTGTTCAAAATATGATTTTGTCCTGTTTGAAGTTATTGAGTTGGAAGTTGAGGATCGTCGATGAAAGGTCGATGCAAATACTCTGATAAATCTTCACCCCTTTTTTCTTTGATATGCCATTGTCTGAAAAGGAGTTGTAGTCATGATTTAGAGAGAGAGAGTCAACCTCTATAGTTCTTTCCCTATATACATGTTTGATTTCATGAGAATCGAAAAAGGTCAGATATCTGAAAATTTCCTCCAAAATAGGCTACAATAGAATATTATTACATTGCTGAGATTTTCTACACCAGTTGATAACATTAAGGGAATCACCAATATCTGGATAGATTCGATTTCCTTTTCCCTATTGGGTATGTGTTATATTCTTTGCACGAGTAGTAGTGTCTGAGCCAAGCATGCAGGGGGGTTAGAGGGGGGTGGATCCCCCCGCGCGGGGGTTCGGGGGCAACACCCCCAATTTTTTTTTTCGGGACGACATATTTCCGCCTGGACGACATATTTCCGGGACGACATATTACCGGGATGACATATTTTCGGGACCACATGATATTAGGTGGTTTTTCGGCACATGGTTTTTTGCCGATGGTTTTCTATTTCCGGTTAAGGAATTAGGGTTTTGGACTAATCCAGGTCA
>ML779840.1:750440-785287 GCA_009831015.1 Picea engelmannii | reverse complement strand
AATTCTTTTATTTTTCTTAGTTTTTAATTTATAAAAAAACTGAATTATATTTTTTTGTTAAATATTAAAAAATAGTGTTATTTAACTACAATTTTTTTTCTATGTATTGAAGTAAAGGTAAAAAATGTGTTAAAAGTGGTGTTTTCCACTATATTTTAAAAGTATGGAACACTAAATTAATTAAGGAGACACAATTATATGAAAAATCGCAACTTAAAAAATGTAAATGGTAAAAAATATTTTTGAGATCGAAAGAAGCATGGAAAAATGACTAAAAATACCATTGAATAAAAAAATAGAAGCAGTTGAAAATAGATGAAAAATAAGCATTTAAAAAAAATGTGGAAACATTGTGGATCGAAAAACTTAAAATATCGAAAAACTACCTAAAAAGGGAGAGGGGGTGCTACTGGTAGCACCATTTTTAAAAACTGGGTAAAAACTTAGACCCCCCCCCCAAAAAAATGAAAACTCTGTAGAGTTCTCATTAAGTTGGTAACTATGTTTCTAATAAACAATGTCATTTCCGAAATGAAGTTGATGTTAATCCACGTCAGGACAATGAATTCGATAGTGTAGAGTTTGCTGATTTAGAACAATCATAAAAGAAATGCAAAACACCATTCAAATCTAAATGGAAGACAAGATTTTCATGGGCTTATGTTGTAAACAATTGTAATGGCAATGAAAGAACAAAATGTTCTTAGTGTGTGAAATTTAAGAGAGACATTATATTTGCTAAAGAGGGAAGTACCACTCTTCAAGTTAGTGGTCTAAATGGCCATGCAAAATCAGAAGCTTATAAACTTTATTTGCAACTTTGGAGGGAGAAACCAAATAAAGTAATCTTCCAATTACCAAACATGTATAACTAATGGTAGATGTTGAGAAGGAGAGAATTATGTCAATGATTGAAAACATATATTTCGTTGTTATACATGATTTATCTTTAGAAATGTATAAGTCAATTTGTGACTTGAATAGGTATAAATGCACTCTGTGCATACCTCTAACAAATGAATACTCTGCATACACAAATAAAACATCTGGAAAAGTATTTCTCCATGATGCTAAGGAGGTATATAGGGAAAATTTAAAAGGTGCGATTTTTCATAGCCCATTTTATTCAATTTTGATTGATAAAAACATTGATTGAACTATTGAGCAACATTTGATTATTTATATTACATATTTGACAAATAAAGAATTGGTCAATGTGCAAAAAAATCCACATGTTTGCTTAAAATAAAGGATGGAACAACTTAGTCTATGTATGATTTAATGAGAACTCTTTTAGCATATATGGATCTATTTTTGATGTAGTTGGATTTGGCTTTGATGGGGCATCTTCCATGAGGGGTATTTTGCAAAATTTTATCTACTAAGATTTGTCAAGGCGCTCCTCATTTATTAAATATCCATTGCATAGCTCATAGAGAAGCATTAACAACAAACAATGTTTCATCTCATTTTCTAGAATTGCAATATATTTATAAATTTGCAAACAAAGTGTATTCATGGCTTAGGAAATATGCTAAAAGACATGGAGAATTGAAAGAGCTAATGGAATCATTTCAAATCACTAATTTAGAGGTGTTACAAATTCTTCATGTCAGGTTTCTCTCTAGTGGCAAGGTCATGGAAAGACTCATTAAACTCATGTATGTTTTGTTAAAAGACTAAGAGTTATGGGAGAAAAAAAATGTATGAGTTGGAAACAATATTTCAAGTACAATTTTGCATCCATTTACTTGTGAATGTGTTCATTGAGTTAAATAATTTGAATCATAAGTTACAAGAGGATCATTGTTGGCCCTCGACCAGGTTTTGGGAAAACTTCGGTCAACTTTGACCCACTTTTGGACTTCGACATGTTGGACAAAGAAGGAGTGTCCAGGTGGAGCTGATATCGTAGATCTCACCGATTTTGAGGGTTATGTGGACCCAGAAAAGGGTCCTCTAGGGTTTTTGTAACAGGTTTATGGGATGTCAGCCCATGGGGTTTTCCCATGTTTAGGCCTTATTTTAAGGGTTTGTAGAATATAAATAAAGAAGATTGCATTGTAAAAGTAGCTAGCTAGAGAAGTGAATGTTGTTCTGTGTGAACAAAGTGCTTTGTGAAAAGGCATGTATGTGTGGGACTATGATTTTATAGAAGGTGAAAATACCATGATTTGGGTATGTGCATTTGACCTAGTTTTGGAAGGAGGATCTGGTGCTTAGTGCGCAAATATTTTGTCTAGTGTGAAGCTTGACTCCGTGGCTTAGTGCATAGGAGTGAATGAATGTAATATTTGACAAATAATAAAGAGGATAAGTGGTTGGTGGGCATAGCCCCACACTGGGGTGAACCACATATATTTGGTGTCTCATGATTGGCTTTGTGCACTGTTATCTCTGTTATGTTTTTCTTGGTTCTTAGATTAGATGTGTAATGAATATGTATGGGCTTATTAAATGCATTGCTTATGTTAGAATGCTATATTTGATCCGGAGTGCTAAGTGTAAGTGTTTAAGGTGCATAATATTTTGTTATTACTACACTAGATCTATCTTAGATTGTGTTCTGTGATGTTCATAAGGTGAATAAAATAATGCATGTCACTTCCTAGCGTTAACAAAACCTTATGTGAAGTGTTAGTATCACAGATTTGTGTCCCAGCTTGGTTATAGAAACTTGCATTCTGTAACCCCCCCTGCTTCTACCTCGGGTGAGACTTCGCCTTCTTCGCAGGTGTTTCCGAAAGGGATGGTTGTCGGGGTTTGGTTGGTGCACTGTTAAGCATTGAACCTTGGGTATGCCTTTGTGCCAACAAATTGTTCCGTTGTCGGGACCTGAAACTGTGATTGCTGGGAACTGAAGTAAAGAAAAAGAGAAGCTTTGTGCATAGATTTGCTACCGAAGTGCACAATACTCTACTTGAATTGTGAATCTTTGTGCCTAGAGAGTAAGATGATATGAAGAGAAGAGGTAAGATTCTAAAGAAGAAATCTTTGTGCTTTGGTAAGAGAAAGATAAGTGAATTTTTTTGTTTCTAAAGCATGAATTTAAGTCCATTTAATAGATTATGTCCTAGTCTAAAGGCTAGGGCATAGTTGAAAGAAAGATTTGATTTGAGTAAATTTAATGGAAATGAAGAAAAACATGTTATTCCTATGCATAGAAATAATATTTGGACTAATAAGTGGATGAAAAAACCTAGAAAGATTTTTTTCAAATTGCAAGTCCAACACTATGATCCTAGGGGAAGTGCACAGTACATAAAAGGTTGGGGAACATTTAAAAGAAAAACAGGATTGAAATTGTGTTATAATTGCAGAAGGCCAAGACATCTTGCTAAGGAATGTCCTAAGGTAGGACCTATTTGTCTTTGTTGTAAGGTTATTGGTCATGAAGTTGAGGATTGTCCAAGGATTATTGCTAAAATTGAAGGGATGAACATGAGACAATAAAACTATGAATAAAGTCAAGAGACTAAGAGCATGTTAGAAAATCATAAAGGGAAAGGGTCAGAGGAAGCTCACACTATGATATTACAGTTGAAATAAATGATGGATACTCACAAAGATGTCAGTTTACCAGAAATCCTGAAAGAAAAACAATGCATAAGTGCAAGAATAGAAGGCTTCGACATAGACTGTATCTTGGATGAAGAAACACAAGTGAATATTATGAAAAAAGAAACTTGAGAAATTTTGGGAAAGTCTACTGTGGTACCTTCGCTAGGAAGGATAGGCTTGTTTAAGGGAAAAATGATAACCGTATGTGGAAGAGTTTCTAATGTACCTATTATTTTTCATGGAACATCGACTGAAGACAAATTTGAAGTCATTAAGTTTGTTGGGGACAACGCCCCCTTCCCGCTATTGTTAGGTAAGACTTGGATTGAGAAGGATCAGATCAAAAGGAAAGCAGAGGAAGAAGCTACAAAAAATAAAAAGAAAGAATTAAGGGATTTCATAGCTAGGAAAATAGACCGACTAATAGAAGAACAAGAGGATAAGTCGAAGCAACAAAACAACGTAACAATGCAGGAGGAACAAAAATCAAGAGAATTAGTTGTCAAGGATGAAAGAATGCAAGAAGGCTTGAAGGACCTATCTATCCAAGAAAGAAGTATGTCCACTCAGGAAGTGTTAAGAAAAGGGATATTAACTTCAAAATACTTGAGGGAACCTCAACAATGTGAAACCACTATGCTAGGGGAAGATAAGAATAAAAATGGAAAGAGGATTCCATAAACAGTTAGAGAGACTCAGATAATAGGAAAGAAGGTGAGGAATCTCAATAAAAAGAAAGTTAAGTTGGAACATATATCCAATCTCCAACTTCTCCTTCTCTTTTTCTCCCGGAACAGATTCCATCCGTTGGATCTGAGCACGGAGGATCAACAACCATTGGATCCGAAGGTAAGTGTAAGAGATTTAACCCTTGTGTGCATAGGAGAGTGGACTGGTCAAAGTCCCGAAGTCCCAGAGTGAGCAGGGTCCATCTATCATCTAAGGTGACAAGTGGCGAAAGGTCGAAGTTTTGGGTGGAAGCACTTTGGGAGTAACGAGTGCGTAGGAGTTGAAACTCTCGAAGCCAGAAGAGTCAAAGCACCGAAGAGCCGAAGAGAATCTGGACCGTTAGATCCAGAAAGGGTACGTGGCGAAATATCGTTAACTCCGAGAGAAAAAGCGAAGGAGAAGTTGGAGATTTGTGATCATCGAAGCCCGAACAACTGAAGTAGCTGGGAGCTATTGATCTGGGTTGGACAAGTGTCACCAGATTGTGAACTTTGGGGGATTGTACTCTGAGGCTTTTGTAAAGTTGTGTTTCAGAATGTTCTAAAGCACCAAAGCCTGAAAGGTCTAAGGGTCATTGATTTGAAGGAAGGAACGTGGATCGATGATCTGTGAGGAGACGCATGGAGGACGAAGATTCACTCCGTTGGACAACTGTTGGATCAAGGAGGACAGATGTCAGAGGATCCGACACTCCAAAAAGATTCACTTCAGAGGTTTGTGGTTGTTGAGATTTCAAATCACCAAAGGCTGAAGTCCCAAAGCGGGCGACAACTGTTGATTTGGAAGTGGACACGTGGCAGTAGATCTGGAACTTCGGAGGAAAAGTGGAGGGGGAAAAGTCCGAAGACCCGGAGAATATCTCGATCTTTAATTGAGGAGCGAGCTAAAAAACCGTTGATCTGGTTGAGGAGGCCAAATTCCTGAAGTGAGAGTAGAACTGTTGATTGAAGAGGACACATGGCAGACGATTTGCCATTTTGGAGAAATCTCTTCCAGAAGAAGCGAGAGGTTGAGAATTGAGATTCCCGAAGGCCAGAATTGTGGAGGATATCATGGCTATATATTAAGGGGGATAGGTGTCGATAGATCTTCTACATCATAATATTTTCATACAGGGAAAATCAAAGGTTGAGAGTTGAAACTCCCGAAGGCCGAAAATCCAGAATCAACAACAACCGTTGATTTGAATGGGAGCTACGTGTCGACAGATTGTGGAGATCTTGTATTGCACATGGAAGGAGGAAATAAGATAGGAAAGGGAGGATAGATAACAGTCATTGATCACAGATCATTTCTGAAAGAAAGAGATCGATGGTCGGGAAGGATTGCGGGGCCAGGACATGCTCAGACATTAATTTTCCTTGAGCGGCCCGCAATTTCAACCACATTTTTAACAAAGGGATACGTGGAATCTAGAGATGAATTGTGGGGTGAAAAGTGGGTTGGTTTAAAATCACTCTTGCCTGCACCTGCAATCGCATATTTGCGCAAGGACATAGCCCAATTCCATATGAAGGAAGGGGCTAATGGAAAAAGGGATAACACTTGAAACTCGGTGTTTTGGAAGTGCATAGGACTAGCCCGCATCTCTGTCAGAACCTGGACACAGAAGGAAAGGGAACATGTGTAAGATTAATAGGGGTCTATCCAAGGCCCAAAGAGTCAATTCAACTCAACACATTGGAATATCCTAGACCGAGAGGTCGCAGAACCCCAGGAGGGTAGGGGGGTTGCATCAGGTGGTATCAAAGCTGAATTTTTGTCTGTATATTTTAGGTTAAAGAGAAAGAGGGAGACAAAGTGTCGAAGAGCTGAAGAGAATCTGGAACGTTAGATCCAGAAAGGGTACGTGGAAAAAGATTGTCAACTCTGGGAGAAAAAGTGAAGGAGAAGTTGGAGATTTTAGATCGCCGAATCCTGAACAACCGAAGTAGTTGGGAGCTGCTGATATGGGTTGGACAGGTGTCACCAGATTGTGAACTTCGGGGGATCGTACTTCGGGGATTTTGTGAAGTTGTGTTTCAGAATGTTCTAAAGTGTTGAAGCCCAAAAGGTATAAGGGTCGTTGATCCAAAGGAAGGAATGTGGATTGTTGATCTGTGAGGAGACACATGGAGTATGAATATTCACTCCATTGGACAGTCGTTGGATCAAGGAGGACATATGTCAGAGGATCCATAGGCTTTCCAGGAGGGAAGGTAGAAGGTGGAAATGAATACTGAAGGCCATGAGCATGATCAAAGATAAGGCCGCAAGAAGAAACACAATCTAGAGATGGATCTGGAACTTAATGATATAAGAGCAAGGATGGAACTGCTAGCATTGAGGATGTAGCAAGAGGCAAAGGTACATTGGAGGTACAAATGTCCTCTGAACATGAAGGCAAAATGTCCCGTTCAAAATTTGTTGTCCAGAAAGCAACAACAAGAGTTGAGAAGGTGGCTGAGGGAATTAGAAAATCTCAGTGACATAGAGGAGGAATTGATTCACATCTGTGAACTAGAAATTGGGAGACACCTCAGTGATGAGGAGGAGGTGAGATTAGATAAAGATCTCATAAAATGCCAGGAGAGTAGAGATGGATTTTCATATTGCCAGGAGGGAAATTAAATGAGATCATTGGAGGATCTCATAGACTGTCAGGAGGACAATAGTGAAAATTCATATTCCCAGGTGGGCAATGCTATGAGATTAGTATAGGATTTCATAAACTACCAGAAGGGCAGAAATGGACTTTCAAGTTGCCTGGTGGGAAATGGAAAGAGATTAGTCGAAGGTCTCATATACTACCAGAGGATCAGTGATGAAAGTTCAAATTTCCAGGTGGGAAATGAGATTGGATTGGGTGATCTCAAAGACTGCCAGGTGGGCATAAGAGAAGTCCCAAATTTCCAGGTGGACAGGGGGAAAGAAATGAGACTGTCTGAAAGTTTCAGGAGCTCAGAAGTGGATTTAGGTCAGCAAGGAGTGTTGATAGGTGACGGGTCATGTGGGTTTGCAGACCATATGAATGAATATGATGAGAAGTTAGAAACTTCCACCATCAAAGAAGAAGATCAGAGGATCATTCTGATTATTGGAGGGATCAAGACATTCCTACCAAAAAACCAAGTAGAGGCCAGTGCACATGATGAAAGTGTAGCATAAGAAGAAAGACAACTAATAGAAACTGTCAAAGAGGAAGAAATGGAGCATAAATTGATGTCTACCCCAACAGAAGGAGGAGAGCATTCGACATAATTGCTCAAAATTTTTAGCCAGGAAGATGAACAAGAGATGACTGCAACATTGGAGCGTGCAACAGAAGGGGAAGCATACATCATGGATTTTTCTGATCTGTATGAAGAACTGGAAGCCCTAGAGAGAAGGGTAATGGTGCAAAGACAACACATCCAACAGATTGGGTTGGAGAGAGATGGAGGAGTATACCAACCCAAGGAGTAGCTGGAATAAGTTGGACTTGAACCAACACAAGAGGAGTTGATAGAAGGCAATATGTCAGAGGGAGAAATTTAGCAACAACTCAATGATGAGACTAAATAACTGGAGTTTGTAGCAGGATGGAAAACTAATGCCATAGAAAAATAAAAAGACATGGGGGATCAAGATGATATACTCATTGATAAGGAAGGCTTGCAACCGAGAAGACTGCATAAGAAGAGCCAGCCACTGGAGCAGCTGGATAGGGTGATAGAGGAAATAAGAAGGCTGATGTTGAGGTCAGCTGAAGCAGTCAACAAAGGGAAGCTGAACATAGGAGAGTCTTCCATAGCAGAAGGTAATAAGGAGAAGAAGAAGCAGCAACAACAACAACAACGACATAGATGGAGAGGATCAAGAGGACAAATCCAAGGGAGAGTTTGGGATCCAGGAGGATTTCAACACTGGAGAAGAGGATATCATGAGCAAGAGCTCATGACTTTCCTAGCAGTGGAGTATGATGTAGGAGCATCGCTCCACCTCAACAAATGCGCCAGCAAGCCAACACATAGACACACAATGGAGAAAGGGAGAGGCATTGACCCTCCCATTTTTAAATTCGAAATATGATCCCATGGGGATTTGTGTTGTAAGGATGTAAGAGCCAAGCCATACCTTTATACAGGTAGTGGATAGGGTCGCCTTAAATGGTTGACTGTAACCAGGTCTAGATCGTAGTCATGTCTGGATCATCATTTATGTAATGAGCCGTAGGAGTATGGTGTCTTAACTGAGACAGTGATGGCACTAAGGCTGTGAAGAGGATAAGCTTGTAGAGCCCTCTTTTGTAAAAGAGAGAGATATTTGTAGAGAGGTATTAGGAGAAGCAGAACTCAGGATAGGGTTAGGATGGGAGAAAGAACTGAGACTCTGTTGTAGTCTAGTTTATGTACACATTTGTAAACAAACATTCATATGAATACAAATAATTTTTTTTTTCTTGCACACGGTTTGTTTATGAATTATTTGTATTTTGTGAATGTTATCTGTGTGTTTATTATGCTGTAGATGCATAATAGGTTCCATATGCAATAGGAAGATATATTTCTCTATCTTTATTGAGTTCATAGTATCATTCTAGGTTCTTTAGGCTATGCAAGGAGTGCACAACATAACATTGGAGGTTCTATAGCCTGCGCAAGGAGTGCACATCTAAACTCTAAGGAGTTAGAAAAGAATGTGTCAGGAGGGCACACCAGAATGATAATAACTCAAGGGGAACCTCAAGGTTACTGAATTCCTTGGAGGAGGAATCTATGAAGAGAAGGCACATAAAGATAGAGTTGATGAACACTCTATAGAAAATGCTCAGCAAGGTGTGCTTTGAGCAGAAGGTTGCTAGAAGGACACAAAGTTTTCCTTTGAAAGGAAATAGAAGGGATGAGACCCTTAAGAGACTGAGTAAATAAAAAATATTAGAAGAGATAATTCAAGGAGTGTGTGGGAGACAGACTTTTTCTAAGTTCTAAATCCCATAAGAGGTAACGCTTTCAGAAGAAAAGACGAGACCCAAGATAGTCGATTTTGTAGGAGAAAGTTCAAAGGCTGAAACCTTTGAAATATTACAAAATATTCCAAGTCAGAAAAATTCAAAAGTTCAGGGGGAGGAGCGACAAAAACTATCAGATCGGTTGTGGGGAGGAGCCTGGACCGTCAGATCAATGTCCAGTGAACAAATGAAGGGCAGAGGAGAGGAACACATCCCATTTGTTGGATCTGAGCATGGAGGATCAACAACCATTGGATCCAAAGGTAAGTGCACGAGATTTAACCCTTATGTGCATAGCAGAGTGGATTGGTCAAAGTCCCAAAGTCCCGAAGTGAACAGGGACCTTCTATCATCCAGGGTGACAGGTGGCGAAAGGTCGAAGTTTTGGGTGGAAGCACTCCGGGAGTAATGATTGCGTAGGAGTTGAAACTCCTGAAGCCTGAAGAGATGAAGATTCGAAGCACCAAAGAGCTGAAGCACCGAAGAGCCGAAGCGCTAAAGATACAAAGAGCAGAAGCATCAAAGAGCCGAAGAGCCGAAGAGAATCTGGACCGTTAGATCCAAAAAGGGTATGTGGCTAAAGATCATCAACTCCGGGAGAAAAAGCAAAGGAGAAGTTGGATATTTGAGATCGTTGAAACCCGAATAGCCGAAGTAGCTGGGAACCGTTGATCTGGGTTGGACATGTGTCACCATATCGTGAACTTCAGGGGATCGTACTCCCAGGATTTTGTGAAGTTGTTTTTCAGAATGTTTCGAAGCGTCGAAAACCAAAAGGTCTAAGGGTCATTGATCCAAAGGAAGGAACGCGGATCGTTGATCTACGAGGAGACACATGGAGGATAGAGATTCATTCCGTTGGACAACTGTTGGATCAAGGAGGACAGATGTTATAGGATCTGAAAATCTAGAAATATTCACTACGGAGCTTTGTGGTTGTTGAGATTTGAAATTGCCGAAGGCCTGAAGTGGGAGACAATCGTTGATTTGGAAGTAGACACGTGGTGCCAGATTTGGAACTCCGGAGGAAAAACAGAGGGGGAAAAGTTCGAATACCTGAAGAAGATCTCGATCGTTGATCGAGGAGGGAGCTGAAGGACCGTCGATCTGGTTGAGGAGGCCAAAGTCCCGAAGTAGGAGCAGAACCGTCGATTGAAGAGGACGCATGGCATACGATCTGCCATTTCATAGAAATCTCTCTAGAAGAAGTGAGAGGTTGAGAATTGAGATTCCCAAAGTCCGGACTCACAGAGGAGATTGTGGTCATAGATTAAGGGGGACATGTGTCAATAGATCTTCCACTTTGGAATATTGTCCTACGAGGAAAAACAAAGTTTGAGAGTTGAAACTCTTGAAGGCCGAAAAGACAGAATCAACAGTAGCCATTGATTTGAATGCGAACTACATGTCGATAGATCGTGGAGATCCGGGATCGTGTGTGGAAGGAGGAAAGAAGGTAGGAAAGGGAGGATAGATAGTAGTCATTGATCACGGATCATCGGTGAAAGAAAGAGATCGACAGTCGGGAAGGATTGCAGGGCCAGGACATGCTCAGACACTAATTCTCCTTGAGCGGGCCATAATTTCAACCTCGATTTTAACAAAGGGATACATGGTAGCTGGAGGTGAATTGTGGGGAGAAAAGTGAGTTGGTCTAAAACCACTCTTTCCCGTGCCTACAATCGCATATTTGTGCAAGGAAATTTTCTAGGGCCATATGAAGGAAGGGGCTAATGGGAAAAGGGATAGCACTTGAAACTTGGTGTTTTGGAAGCGCACAGGAATAGCCCGTAAGTTTGTCAGAACCTACACACATAAGGAAAGGGGACCTGTGTAAGATTAATAGGGGTCTAGCCAAGGCCCGAAGAGACAATTCAACTCAGTACATTGAAATATCCTAGACCGGGAGGTCACAGAACCACAGGAGTGTAGGGGGGCTGCATCACAAAGTTAGATGACTGTTGGAGATGCCCTGACCGTTAGAATGATGCTCCAGAACGGTTAGAAAACAAATTTATGGGCTGATGGACTGCTTTTGGAAGGTTGAGAACATGCCATAAAGGACAATTTTACATTGATGGAAGGTTGAGAACACGCCATAAGGTTGGAAGATCTGTCATGATGCCCCACTTATTTAACTCATCGTTCGCTGCACCGAGACCACTTTTTTCTACCAGTGATTGACTGAGCTAAGCAAAGAATTTTCTGAGTGTTGAGTTGTGTTATATGAAATTATACCCCACCTATACATTTGTCTACCCCTCCCATCTATTTTTCTACCTTGACCTGTCTTTTTAAAAGCTAGAATGTCGAACGAGCCTAGTGAATTGGAGAGCTTTGTCATGGAAGTTCTTAAGAATCTAATGGATGACATATCGATATCTGAAGGTATCCAGGCATCGTCGACTAGGGGACTATAGGCTTCCCCTTCGACTGGACGTCGTTACGGTCATGTCAACCCTGTAACTAAGTAGGGAAGTAAGCACCACGACGATATGGCTAATGCGAATCAGATCCCGTCAATCCTACCCGAATACATTCCACCTTTGGCTGGCACTGTTAATCGTGACAACATCCCTCGCGACTTTGAGTACTACGTTTTACTGCATATATTCCGAAAGGAATTCACATAGTTGGGAGTTAGTTAGGACATATCCCGTTGTTGAAGAACAACAACTTCAATTTAGGATACTGGAAGAACTACGCCATGTTGTCCCCTCACCACTATCTCATGAACACAACTGGGAAGAAGCCTCACCTCATCTCACAACCATGGATTAAGGGGTTGGCGCATTCCATCGTGCTGAATGTGATGAAGATCCCGCATTTTGGCCACCACCAAGAGGTTAACGCTTGCGTTAAAATCCTTTTGTCATGCTATAATGGCGAATACTTATGGTTTGACAAGAGAATTATTGTGGATCTGACGCTGATCCACTATATCACAGGCTTAAATGTGAAGGGTCCTGACCCTCAACAATTTTATCCAGGGAAGCCTCAGACCGTTCCCTGGGGCAACGCATCAAGGAAGCTTACGGAGAGGTAGAGAAAGGAAAGCGAGGTTACAAGGTAGATTCTATACAAGATGGTGCAGTGCGTCTTGCTTTCCAACTCCTAGCTGGAAATCTCGTGAGGAAGAACCGCCCCACACAGGTCACCGAGTTCGTGGTGGACCTCGTAGGAAAATGTGTGGAGGGCATGTAGATGAATTGGGTTAACTACCTCGTCAATGAGCTAGAGAAGGATTGTCATGAAGCCCATGACTTTGGATATGAATTCCATTAGAGTTGGATGATCATTTTGATCGCATTTGTCTCTTAGAAAATGCATGAAGGAGCCACCTTTCGAGAGATCGAACCCTCGGAGCTGTTGGCCACTCAGTTTTCCACCCTATGGTACACCAATGACATGACGAAGTAGTGGCAATCCAATGTCATGTTTCATGCATACTATCAGCAGTTAAAGGTCACAATTGAATCATTTCCACGCATGACATCACACACCCTACACCAGTATCGACCAATAACAAAGTTCCACATTGATCCTCATTTCATCTACATCACCGGGTGCAGAGACGAGAACCAGGAAGAACTACAGTCATACTACAAACTGACAGATGGAGATATGGAGTATATTACAAAGGAGTGGTCGAAGGAGTTTCTTGTACCTATCACTGATGCAGAACTATCTGAAACTGACACCATAGGAAGCCCCATAGTCACACAAGTTGAGCATGTCGAAAAGTCTAGTGGGACAAAGAAGAATAAAAATAAGGAGGAAGTCTAGGATATAGAAAGCGATGAGGAGGACAACGCTTCAGAAGATAATGGGTCTGGCTCGCCAGGAGGAGGAGAAGACCAAGCAAAAGAACAAGGAGTAGGAGATGAAGGAGCATAAGGAGTAGAAGAGAAAGGAGGAGGAAAAGCTACCACCCCTCCACTTGAGGATCCCCCCATTGGGACGATAACACTGTAGAAGAGGAAGGTTTATCCAAAGAAACCTTCAGCCAGGAAGAAGACACACGCTAATAAGCCCCAGTTGGAGGCCACGTTCATTGAAGACGACATCGGTTTGGTCCGCAGAGCTATGGAGGATGCATATGAAGATATATTGCAGAGGTATGGAGAGAAGCAAGAGGAGCTATATGGAATAATTGAGAAAGAATTGAAGGAAATGCAACAAATTGTTCGCTTGGTCTGCGTAGTACCTACTGCGTCATTTTCACCTTCCCCATCCTAGACTGTAGAATTGGGGGATGAACTAGCTTCCAACATAAGCCGGTTCCAGATAGCTCAAGAAGAGAAGGAGAAGGCTACATAAGCCTTGAAAAAGGAGAAGGACGAAGCCCTAGTGCAATTACGAGAAACACAGGATAGTGTAGCTACCCATGAAAGTGAGAAAGTCGAGCTTCAGGAGGAAAAAGGCCAACTACAGAGGGAAAAGGAGCAGCTGCTCGCAGAGTGGGCCATGGTCAAAGAAGTGGTGAGTAAAGCATGTCACTTTGTGTTAGGCTTGGCACAGGAAGAGAAAGAGTCGGTCGAAGGTCAAGTAGTGAAGCTCATTGAGATTATCCAGCAGCTTCAAGACAGGATAAAAAAATTGGAGGCCCAAACAGTATCGAGCACCTCACAAGAGGTTCGGGACCGAAGTGAGGAGCCTACCAAGGAAACAGTAGTAAGAATAATATCCCTCGCCTCAGAATGTAAACAACTAAGTGATAAGAGCACCCAAACATACAAACGTTGTTGGCCCTCAACCAAGTTTTGAGGAAACCTTGGTCAGGTTTGGACCACTTTTGAACTTCGAAACATTGTTCGAAGAAGGAGTGACAAGGTAGAGCTGAGATCACGAATCTCACTTATTTTGCGGGCTATGTGGACCCAGTAAGGGGTTCTCTGGGGTCTTTGTAATGGTTTTATGGGATTTTTTCCCATGGGGTTTACCCATGATTAGGCCTTATTGTAAGGGATTGTAAAAGTATAAATAAGTAAGAATGTATGGTATAAGTAGAAACTTTTTGAGTAGTTTGTGGAGATAAGTGCAAGTAGCTTGAACGATTTTGTGCCAAGGAATGTATGTGAGTAAGGCTCTGTTCTTGATAGAGAATTGGCTCTGTGCCTTGACCTGGTTTTGGAATGAGGATCTCATGCTCAGTGCGCAGATCTCCTGTCCTATGCAAAGCTTGGCTCTGTGGCTTAGTGCACATGAGTGAATGAATGTAAGATTCAGATGAATAATAAAGAAGGCGAAACGGGTGGTGGATGTAGCCCCACACTGGGGTGAACCACGTATATCCTGTGTCTTTGGTTTGCTTTGTGTTGTGTTGTTTATGTTATGAATCTGCTCAATGCTTTGATTATTATGTATGATAGATAGATCTGTTGTTGCTTAGTGCTTTAATTGTGTTAAGGATAAATGAATGTTAGATCTAACTTAGTGCTAAGTGCTCAGGATATATAATCATTTATTGTTACTGCGACAATCTATCTTTGGGTATGTTCTACAATGCTATTAAGATTAGGAAACTAATTCATGTCATCTTCTAAGTGTTAATAGAATACCCTGCGAAGTGTTATTATCACATAGTTGTGTCCCAGCTTGGTTATAGACACTCGCATCCTGTAACCCCCCCTGCTTCTACCTCGGGTGAGACTTTTTCCTGCTTCGCAGGTGTTGCCGAAAGGGTCAGTAGTCAGGGTTTTGTTGGTGCATTGTTAAGCATTGAACCCTGGGTCTTCCCCTGTGCCAACAAATGGTTCCGTTGTCGGGACCTGAAACTGTGATTGCTAGGAATTGAAGTAAAGAAAAGAGAAGCTATATGCGTAGATTTGTTGCTGAAGTGCACAATACTCTACTTGACTTGCGAAACTCTGTGCTAAGAAAGAAATCCGATTTGAAGAAAAGAGGTAAGATCTAAAAAGAGGTAAATCTTTGTGCTTTGACAAGAGAAAGATAAGTGAATTTTTTTAATTTGAAAGCATGAATTTGAGTACTCTTAATAGGTTCTGTTCTAGTCTGAAGGCTAGGGCATAGTTGAAAGAAAGAGTTGATCTGAGTAAAGTTAATAGAAATGAAGAAAAATATGTCATTCCTATGCATAGAAATAATTTTTGAACTAATAAGTGGATGCAAGAACCTAGATTTTTTTTTTGCAGAGTGCAGGTCCAACACTGTGATCCTAGTGCATAGTACATAAGAGATTGGGGAACATTTAAAAGGAAAAAAGGATGGACATTTTGCTATAATTGCAGAAGACCGAGACATCTTGCTAAGGAATTCCCTGACACAGATCCTATTTGTCTTTATTGTAAGATTGTTGGTCATGAGGTTGAGGATTGTCCAAGGATGATTGTTAAAGTTGAACGCATGAACATGAGACAAGAAAAATATGAAGGAAGTCAAGATACTAAGGGAATGTTAAAGAATCATAAAGAGAAAGAATCAGAGAAATCTCAGACTTTGTTTTTACGGTTGAAAGAAATGACGGATGTTCACAAAGATGTCAATTTACCAGAGATCCTGAAAGTAAAACAACACATAAGTGAAAGAATAGAAGACTTCGACATAGACTGTGTCTTGGATGAAGAAACAAAAGTGAATATTATGACAGAAGACACTTGGGAAATTTTGGGAAATCCTACTATGGTACCTTCATTGGGAAGGATAGGCTTGTTTAAGGGAAATATGATAACCTTATGTGAAAGAGTTACTAATGTACCTATTATTATTCACGAAACATCGACTGAAGAGGAATTTGAAGTCATTAAGTTTGTTGAGAACAATGCCCCTTTCTGAATTTTGTTAGGTAAGACTTGGATTGAGAATGATCAGATCAGAAAGAAAGTAGAGGAAGAAGCTACAGAAAAGAAAAAGAAAGAACTAAGGGATTTCATAGCTAGACAAATAGATCGACTAATAGAATAACGAGACGATAAGTCGAAGCAACATAACAAAGTAACAACACAGGAGGGACAAAAGGCAAGAGAATTAGCCGTCAAGTTTGAAAGAATGCAAGAAGGTTTGAAGGACCTATCCATTCAAGAAAGAATTATATCCACCCAAGAAGTGTTAAGGAAGGGGATATTAACTTCAGACCCTTTGAGGGCATATCAACAATGTGAAGTCACTATGCTAGGGGAAGATAAGAATAAAAATGGAAAGAGGATTCCAGAAATAATTAGAGAGACTCAGATTACAGGTAAAAAGGTAAGGAAGATCAATAAAAATAAAGCTAAGTTGGAAAATCTACAAGAAGCTACAAAGAATAGATGGAAGAATTCGCAGACTGGAACCTCGCGGGAGGCAGGTTCGCAGGATTTGTACCTCGCTAGAACAACATGAATGCGCAGCATGGGACTTCACCCTGGTGAAGCTATATGATCATTGGAGGCACCCCGACCGTTAGAACAATGCTCCCGAACGGTTAGAAAACACATTTATGGGCAGATGGACCACTTGTGGGCGTTGAGGCCGCGCCATAATGAACATATTTACATTGATGGAAGAATTCCTGGTCGTTGGAAGAATCCGTTACAAGGCCCCACTTATTTAACTTGTCGGTTGCTGCGACGGGACCACTTTTTGCTACCCATGATTAACTGAGCCAAGAAGAGAATTAATTATTTGTCGAGCCATGTTATCAGAAACTAGACCTCGTTGTCCATTTGTCTACCCCACTTATCCATTCGCCTACCTCGACTTGTTTGTTTAAAAGTTAGAATGTTGGGCAAGCCTAGTGAATTAGAGAAGCCTATCGAGGAAGTTCTCAAGAAGATAATGGACGATCGACCGTTATATGAAGGTTTCAAGGCATCGACGACTAGGGGATTGCAGGCTTCCCCTTCGAGTGGACATTGTTATGGTCGTGTCAACCCCGCAACTAAGAAACGAAGTAAGCACTCTGGTGATATGGCTAATGGAAAGTAGATCCTGTCCATCCTACAAGAGTATATACCACCTTTGTATGGCACAATTAAATGTGAAAACATCCCACGAGATTTTGAGTACACAGTATTCACTGTGTACATTCAGAAAGGAATACATGTAGTTGGGAGTCAGTTAAGATAGATCCCTCTACTAAAGAACACCGACTTCAATTTAGGAGATAAGAAGAACTATGCTATGCTAGCAGCCCACCGCTACTTGACGAAGTCAACTAGGAAGAAGCCTCGCCTCGTCTCCCAGCCATGGATTAAGGGACTAACGTAGTCCATCATGCTAAATGTGATGAAGATTCCCCATTTTGGCCACCACCAGGAGGTTAACACTTGCGTTAAAATCCTCATGTCGTGCTATCATGGTGGACACCTGTGGCTCAACTGGAGAATTACTGTGGATCCGACACTGATCCACCAGATCAAAGGCTTAAGCATGAAGGGACCTGACCCTCAACGGTTTTATCCAGGGAAGGCCTCAGACCACTCCTTGGCACAACACATCAAGGAATCTTACAGAGAAGTCGAAAAAAGAAAGCGAGGTTACAAGGTAGCCTCTATACAGGATGGATTAGTGTGCCTTTCTTTCCAACTCATAGTTGGAAATATCATAAGGAAGAACCACCCCACATAGGTCACTAGGTTCGTGGTGGACCTCGCAGAAAAATGTGTGGAGGGCATGCAAATGAACTGGGCGAGTTACCTCGTCAATGAGCTAGAGAAAGATTGCCACGAAGCCCAGGATTTGGGATATGAATTCCATTACAACTTGTTGATCATTTTGATCGCATTTGTTGCTTGGTAAATGCCTAAAGGATCCACCTTCCCAGAGATTGAACCCTCGGAGCCGTTGGCCGCTAGGTTTTCCACCTTGTGGTACACCAATGAAATGACGAAGCAATGGCAGTCTAATGCCATGTTTCATGCATACTATAAGCAATTGAAGGTTTCCATTAGATCATTTCCATGCATGACACCGCACACCCTGCACCAGTACCGACCCACTACTACATATGACCAAATTTTCCACAGCTTTTTGTTGCTATTGCCACACATATCCATTGCACTTTCCACGAAAGCAAATACTATTTTTCGTGGAAATTTTTTCGTCGCTATATCCAAAAACCAAGTTTTCATGGAAACAATGACGACATAAGGTTTCCACGTGTCAACATCCTCAATATAGGTTTACCTTGAAAAGCATGGCAATAGCAACGAAACATCATCGCAATAGGGATGAAAAATTGTGCCAAAGTAAAAAACTCACCAACAACTTATGACACAGATGCCATATGTGCAACAAAAAAGTGTGGAAAGTTGTGATGAACTTTCATCGTTATTGCCACGAAAATTCTTGGTAGAGTAAAAAATCACCAACAGTTTACGACGCATATGCCATATGTGAGACGAAAAAGCGTGGAATGTTGCGATGAACTTTCGTCTCTATTGCCATGAAAATCCTTGGTAGGTTAAAAACTCATTTTTGTATTGCAATGAATTTTCATCGCTATTGCCATGGAAATTCTTGGTAGAGTAAAAATGTTTGCGACAAAATTTTGTCGCTATTTCCAGGCCTCCTGTATGTTTAAAAAAAAAATCTACCTAAGAATCTACATGAATAGTTGGAAATAGTTGTAGAGAGGAAAACTTGTATAGTTGATAAGCTAGTCCCTTACACTACTAGACTCGAGAGATAGCTATTAGCTAACCATTGTAGCCACCCTATGATATATTTGTATAAACCTCACCTACTTGATAATGATGATTCTTGGCAAATTTTCCAGGATGATAGGGACATTTGTTGCTTTTTGCTTATTGAGAGCAAGTTGATACTCTAATGTCATTCTCATAGACAAAAAAAGTTTCCCAAGGGATAACTACCTTTGGATAATTCCTTTTCCCTAAGTGATGTTGGGAGTAAGAACACATCCTCTCAAGAGGCTTCAAAGAGAAAGGTATCATACACTATCCTTATGAATATTAGTGCAGATGATGACCCTAAAACTTTGTCTATAAGTGCTAATTGTTTCGAGTTAGAAAAGAAAAATAATATTACTTTATTCCTTGAATTCATGGATGTCTTTGTTTATTCATATGATGATTTTTTTGGTTTCGACCTGAGAATTATCCATCATGCTATTACTATAAAATACAACACTATTCCTATTTGGCAAAGACAACAACTACTTACTCTAACCTTTGAGGCCACTATTAGGAGGGAAGTTGACAAGATGCTCAATGCCAATATCATAATTGGTTCTATATCCAGTCCCACCACTAACATCCACAGATCCATTTGATTGAGTTGACCTTGTAGCTAGAGAGGAATATGCTTCTTCAAAAGAATAGGTAAGGGCATAAGCAATAGAGGTGGTTTAATCCATTGACTCAGAAGCAATTAACTGGGTAAATAAAACACCATTAGCAAGAGAGGATACATAGGTAGTTGAGGCATAAGCTTCTTCTTCAGTAGCAGAGAAAAAGAAAAGGGAAAAGGAAGCAATAAGAAAATTAAACCAAAAGCAACAAAGGTGGAAGTAGAATAAGGAGAGATAATTATTGACTTCTGTGTCAAGTACTCTGAGTGGGTTTCTAACTTGGTCCTAATTCACAAAATGAATGGGTACATTTGACTATGTGTAGAATTTTGCACCCTTAACAAGGAAAGAGTGAAGGATAACCTTGTGCTACCCAACATGGAACTAATCCTGCAACAAGTTGTAGGATCCCAAATGATGTCTCTTCTTGATGGATTCTTAGGTTGTGATCAAATTCACCTCAAGTGAGAAGATCATTATAAAACCACCTTCACTACTCAGTGGGGCACCTTCACTTTTGAATGCATGATCGTTGTTCTTATCAATAAAGGTGCCACTTTTTAGAGAGATATGCACATAACATTCGATGACTTAATTGGTATGATTATTTAGTTTTACCTCGATGACCATACTATTCATTCCACGCTATCAGTAGATACTTTTAATCACCCGAGGCAAGTATTTCCATTTTGCAAAAAGTACGACATGTCCTTGAATCTAGCTAAGTCTATATTTGGTGTCTCATGGGGTAAATTACTTGGCCATATTTTTAAAGATTATAGCATTAGTATTGACCTAGAAAGGGTTTGTCTGATTCAAAACCTTCCTCCACCTGCCACAAAGAAGGACATGCAGTCAATTATGGGAAAAAACAATTTTGTTAGAAGGTTTATACATGAGTTTTCTAGGACGGTCAAGCCTATTCATAATCTTCATAAAAAGGAACATGAATTTTATTGGTCTCAAGACATTGAGAGAGGTTTGGTGGATATCAAAAAGGCCATTTTTTCACCTATGCTTGCTCAACTTGATTTTCTAAAAGATTTTGTCATATACAATACTATAGAGAAAGTTAGCTTAGTTGTCCTGTTACAAAAGGATGACTTAGGTTCAAAACAATCAATTGATTTCATGATCTTAAGCCTTTCTAACATTGAGTTGAAGTATACCTTGATTGAAAATAATTCTTTCTCTTTGGTCAAGGTTGCTGAAAAATTTCTCCACTTCATTCTTGGAAAACATACCAAGGTAAAGGTTCCTCTACCTACCATTAATTTTCAATTGTCCCAAGATTTCCTTTTAGGAAATCTTGCTCATTATTTAACTAAGATACAAGAGCATGATTTTGAGATATTTACTTCTCACACTATTAAAGGGTGATTTTATCTCTCCACCTGGCTTAGCATGGCGATCCTAATGAATATTCCATTAATGATGATGACTCTTTATCTGCTTGATTTGTTGTTGATTGTGAGAATGTATATGTCACTGATGATCCTTAGTATCATGATATTGTCTGTTACTTACATAATGAACACTGCCTTCCCAACATTGAAAGTCACAAAAGGAGATTGAGATTAAAATCCTCAAATTATGTCATATTGCGTATTTTATTGTTCTATAGGTTTATAGATGACGTACTTTTGTATTGTGTAGACAAATAGATCTCTTAAATCATGTTGATAGTTCTTCACTATACGACTGCTCAACCCTTTAACATTGGTGGCAATTTTGTTTCCAAGGATATTGCAGACAAAATCATCCTAATTGGTCAATAGTGGCCCTCTCTTTTCAAATATTGTTACTAGTTCGTGCAATCTTGCAAGATATGCTAGAATACGATGGGAAGAGAGTAACTTTCTGCCATGCCCTTAAATCTTGTTCTTCTTGATTTCCTTTTTCTATGGAGTCTACACTTCATTGGCCCAATTAGCCCACCATCTTCTATTGGCCGTGTGTTTATCCTCATAGCCACTGATTTCTTTACCAAGGGTGTGAAGTTGTTCCACTAAACTATTATAAGGTTGAATAGGTAATTTCCTTCCTAGAAGTCAATATTTTCTCACAATTTATCCTTCCATTGGAAATTATTTATGACAATTGAATTGCTTTCATTTATGGGAAGTTGACTAAGTTTTTAAGCAAGTTTGGGGTTAAGCATTGAACCTCATCCACTTATTATCCCTAAGGAAATGGCCAAGTAGAATCAAGTTTGGGGTTAAGCATTGAACCTCATCCACTTATTATCCCTAAGGAAATGGCCAAGTAGAATCCATGAACAAAACATTGATTAAAATATTAAACAAGAACCTGTGAAAGAGAAACCCTACCAATGGCACATTCAACTCTTGTACGCTCTATAGGTTGCCTACACCACAATGAAATAAATATTAGGGAAACTCATTTATAGGTGTTGTATGGTTAAGAGGATATGATGCATCAATAACCTTAACTAGCCTCCTTTCCTCTTTCTTTTCAATTCGAAGAATTAAACTTTTCTGAACTCTCCCAAATATTCTACAACAAAGAGAACATGTCCTTACCAACATGAAACATAACAATAAATGGTGAATAATTTATTTGATAAGAAAGCTAAATTTGTAGTTTTTGATGTGGGGCATTGATCCAGGAGGTCTCTAGATAGCTCAAAAATTAATAGTCTCAAAATGACTTAAAAACTCTACCATTGCGTAGTTCTTGTCGTGCTGATTCCAGAACACTTTTCGGTTCGTCAAACGGAGTCCGTATGACCAACATATCACATTTTGAAGTTTTTGCCCAACAGTAAAACCCAAGTTGCAGGGTGACACGTGGCAGAGGTGACTGTGTAGCTGACTGACATGGCAGAACAAGCAGCTGGCGGGTTTGTTGGAGAGTTAGCGCACAATTGGTGGACATTGGCACATTTGGCGGATGGGCTAAAGTTGGGGCACGAAACACTTGTAATATATGTTAAATATAACATATATCATATGCTATATTTAACATATGATATATGTTACAACAATACAACCTAAAAAAAGACAAGCATGAAGGGATGGGCTAAAGTTGGGGCACGAAACACTTGTAATATATGTTAAATATAACATATATCATATGCTATATTTAACATATGATATATGTTACAACAATACAACCTAAAAAAAGACAAGAATGAAGGTTTGAACACGCAACCTCCGACACCACATGCGCCCTAATATCTGCCAACTAACCAAGAAATCCGGGCTATTGTTCTTGTTTAGAACTCCGAGCATTATTGTTTTGTTATACAGTTTGCCAGTGGATAGAACTAAAAGCGCCAATGATGGGATTTGAACCTCCGATCTATGGTTATAAATCCAAAGTTTTTCGCCAATGCACCGGGCTAATTACATATGTAAATAAGTCAAAACTCCTTTGTATTATCTGTGCCTGTAATATTGATTAGGGCATAACTTTACCATCCGTGGTCCGTTTTCTGAACGGAAAGAAGCGTTGGAAAGCTGAAGATGAGAGCTATCTGATGAAGGAGGCTTGGAGACATAATTCAGAAGTCAAGGGATCAGAAATATTGATGTAACAAAAGAAAACAAAGTTTGCATCATTAATAAAAAATGGATCCAAATTGAGAAGCGGTCCCGGAGACGTAGCCCAAAACACATGGGTGAACTCCGTTATTAATCTTCTTTGTCTCTTCTTTTATGTTGTTCATGCCAATTTTCAGATCTGAAAGTTTTATATATTTGAGCATTTTAAGAGTTAAATAGATGCTTTTATATAAATAAAACATTAATTTGCAAGCTAAGTAAATCATTCACAATTACAATTGCACACTAAGTTGAGATCCGATGGATCATGTTTGGTATCAGAGCAAGTTAACTGCTTGTGCAAGTTGTGAATGCTTACTAGGTCCAGGTTAAAGCATGGTGAAGGAGAACTGATAGAAGGAGATCCTGAGATCGGTTCAAGGAGGGAATTTTCAAGAGCAAGAATGTCTTCTCCACGAGGCGAAGAAGAGCATGTTGGACAAGAGAAACCTGTAATATCTGAAACATAATTTTTGGAAACTTTTATCAGTATGAAGACTATGATGGAGACTCTTCTTGATGAACGAGCTGAAAGAAAGAGGAAAGAAGGGGAAGGTTCATCACGAGATGAAGAAAAAAAAATGGGTAAAGGAGTAGGAGGTGATGGTGATCCTCCTGAAACAAATCCATTCTCTTCATTCTATAATGCTTCTCATAATCCTCATAATGAAAATGTAAATATGCCTTTATTAAAATTGGATGTCAAGTTTGAATTGCCTATGTATAATGGTGAACTTGATGCATAAAAATTGGATAATTGGATAAAGCAGATTGAAGTGTATTGCAAGATTCAACAAATCTTGGATGACACTACCAAGATTCAGTTAGCCACTCTTAGAATGGGAGGCACTGCATTGGTTTGGTGGGATAGTAAAACCCAAGAGGATTTGCTGAAGAAAGGTAAAATCAGGTCATCTTGGTATGAGTTTACTTCTGCTTAAAAAATACAGTTTTATCCATTGGGTTATATGCAACAAGATGTTATGGATTGGAAAAACTTAAGACAGGGTAAGGAACAAAATGTACAAGAATGTACACAGTTGTTCAGAAAGAAAGCTCTAGTTCTTGGTGTTCCGATTTACACACAAGAAACTTTATTAAAATACATAGGTGGATTACATTCGCATTTAAGGCATTCAATCCTTATGTTTAATCCGTCTAATCTTGATGAAGTATGTGTACAAGCAACTCATATTGAAGCAGGTGCAAGAAACATGAGTTTCAGTGCAACAAAAGAAGCTCCTCCAACAGAAAGCAAGAAAAGGTGGAAGGTGAAGAAAACAACTATTGTGAGAAAAGAAGAAGGAGAAAGGCCTTCTTGTTCACATTGCGGGAAGAAAGGACATGATGATGCAAAGTGTTGGATATTGCATCCGGAATTGAAACCAGAATGGTTTAAGGTTCCAAAAGGAAAGAAAAAAGCGACAACCATCGTTCAAGATCTTGGATCAGATTCCGATGATGAAACAAAGGTAACAATTGTGGGTTTGAAAGGTAAAGCTCTTGTTGGCAATAATTCTAGCATTGGTTCTTCATGTGCTTCTACTTCTAAAAAGCATGTTGATTTGGAAGATGCTAAAAGGAGTGAATTGTTTCACATAAGGGTTATCTCAAAACAAACTAAGATTGACACACTCATAGATAGTGGATCTCAAGTTAATCTAATTTCAGAAGAGATTTTTAAACAATTGGGATTGGAAACACAACCACATAAGAAGCCTTATCCATTGGGATGGGTGTGAAAAGATAAAAGAATGCAAGTAACAAAACAATGCACTTTAAAGTTTGCAATAACATCTAAGTTTATAGATGAGGTTGAATTTGATGTGGTGCCATTAGACATCTGTGGGATCGTGTTGGGAAGCCCGTACTTATATGATAGAAAGGAAATATTTTACAGGGAACAAAATCAATATCATTTGTTTAAGGAAGGAATCGAATACATTGTGCATTCTCATTCAATAAAAAGCAATAGATCTTTTGTAACTACAGGACAATTGAAAATGGTAGTCAATGCAAGCAAGAATTTGACACTAGTATCTGTGAAAAGTAAGGAAGAAAGTAATCCTAAGCATGAAATGGAAGTGGCAATGCATAGAAACACTATGATGAATATTGTTCCTGTCTGGAAGGAAAAGCATGATGTGGGTGCATTCTCTCTCACGTCTTTATATTCAGTTTTGTTATTTAGCTTTCTACTGTTCAACAATATATGGTTGATTGCAACAACAGTGAATGCAGATGTGATAATCAATGGGATTAATGTGCTCAATAATGTCAGTGCAGTTGTGATTATTCTTGTAATGAGACAAATGTACAGGTTCTAGGAAAATTTGATGAATGATACAGGACAAGTGAGACAAACATGCTCTTGCTTGAATTCTGAATAAAAACCACTTTTGGTGGACCAAAAGATTCTCAGTGGGGAGGAATGATCCAGGAGGTCTCTAGATAGCTCAAAAATTGATAGTCTCAAAATGACTTAAAAACTCTACCATTGCGTAGTGCTTATCATGCTGATTTTGGAACACTTTTCGGTTCGTCAAACGGAGTCCGTATGACCAAGATATCGCGTTCTGAAGTTTTGGCCCAACAGTAAAACCCAAGTTGCAGGGTGACACGTGGTAGAGTGTTGACTGTGCAAAGTGACGTGGCAGAGGTGACTGTGTAGCTGACATGGCAGAACAAGCAGCTGGCGGGTTTGTTGGAGAGTTAGCGCACAATTGGTGGACGTTGGCACATTTGGCGGATGGGCTAAAGTTGGGGCACGAAACACTTGTAATATAGTTTGTAATATATGTTAAATATAACATATATCATATGCTATATTTAACATATGATATATGTTACAACAATACAACCTAAAAAAAGACAAGCACGAAGGTTTGAACACGCAACCTCCGACACCACATGCGCCCTAATATCTGCCAACTAAACAAGAAATTCGGGCTATTGTTCTTGTTTAGAGCTCCGAGCATTATTGTTTTGTTATACAGTTTGCCAGTGGATAGAACTAAGAGCGCCAAGGATGGGATTTGAACCTCCGATCTGTGGTTATAAATCCAAAGGTTTTCGCCAATGCGCCGGGCTAATTACATATGTAAATAAGTCAAAACTCCTTTGTATTATCTGTGCCTGTAATATTGATTAGGGCATAACTTTACCATCCGTGGTCCGTTTTCTGAACGGAAAGAAGAATTGGAAAGTTGAAGATGAGAGATATCTAATGAAGGAGGCTTGGAGACAGAATTCATAAGTCAAGGGATCAGAAATCTTGATGTATCAAAAGAAAACAAAGTTTGCATCATTAATAAAAAATGGATCCAAATTGAGAAGCGGTCCTGGAGACGTAGCCCAAAACACATGGGTGAACTCCGTTATTAATCTTCATTGTCTCTTATTTTATGCTGTTCATGTCAATTTTCAGATCTGCAAGTTTTATATATTTGAGCATTTTAAGAGTTAAATAGATGCTTTTATATAAATAAAACATTAATTTGCAAGCTAAGTAAATCATTCACAATTACAATTGCACACTAAGTTGAGATCCGACGGATCAGGCATAAGGCTTTATTATGGGATTTTGCTCATTCTTGTAAGGGTAAACACACAAGGTTTCGAAAAATTTGGATCGGAGCTTACATAGTTGCCTATGTCGTTGGAACTAATGTGTATCTGTGTAAGGATGAACATGTTAGACTCTATTCATTCACTACCAATGGGTCTCATTTGAAACTCTATATCGATCCAGACCTAGAAGTACTGAATCATTAAATAACAAATAAAACAATAAATTGCTAGTTTATGTTTTGTTTTTTTGCTTTGTTTTTGTTGCTTTAGTTTATTGTTCATTTTCTTTTTCATCTAGTCGAGTCTTCTCACCGTCCTTTGAATTCCTTGTTTCTTTATGCTTACATTTTTTAGTTTTTTTTTTAATATATATTTTCTTTCTATTGATTTATGGTATTGGTTGGTACTCGTGGTTCTATATATTTTGACTTCACGGGAATTGATAGTCAATATCTCTTGAATTGATTCACTTATTTGGTTTCTAATAGTGTTGGTTGATCTTGACACTAACACTACATTATATAGAAGCCAATTTGCCTAATAATTATTTTGACATATTACACCAAAAGGGATTTTTTTGTATGCAAATATTGCGAAGTCAACCCCTTCATTCCCTTCACCTCTCCCATTCTCCATCCCAATGATAGTAGATTTATCACACATATGCATGGATGATCATCATTTTTCCCATGTTGTCCTACCTCGATTACATTGAATACATTCTGTGAGTTTCTCATTTTCCCCAATTCTCTAGATATTTCAGTTGTCACTCCATCTATTACCTAAGGCACTAGTAGTCACATAAGCCAAGAATACCAACTATCTAGTTCATTATCATGGGATATTGAAGACAAATAGTCGATTTCAGTATGGAGGATGTGTCTAAGTTGGTTATTATTGGGTACTATTTGTATGAAAACATCATTGCAGACATTGTATATTTTATTTGAGAGTACACTCACCTATTCCCATGTAGCATCTTTGAGATGAAAAGAGTGAGAGGAGAACATTGGGAGATGAATATAGAATTGAAGCCTGACACCTGATCTACCAAGAAGTGACTATATAGGATGCATTCTCATTATAAGGAATATGATAAAAAAGAGATATGTGATATGCTAACTATTGGTTAGATATTTTTAGTGGAACAATAAGATTCGATTAGTTTAATAATCATCTAGGGTGCAAAAAAGGTGGAATAAATTTTTCTGTGGAATTTTTTAGATTGAGTCAGGCCTACATACATGATCCCTTTCATACATGTTTTAGTCAAGATATTACCAAGAAAGTGGTAAGTAATGAACCTTACACCTTCATAGTAGGATTATTTGGCTATCATAAAATCTGAATCATCAAGGAGGATAAGATGAACACCATTTTTTCTATGGAATGTTGATTGTATGCATACAATCTCATGCCCTTTGGCCCAAGTAATGCACCAATTATGTTCTGTAGAATCATGTTTGTTATGTTCAATGAGTATATCCATAATTTCCTTGAGCTATATTTTCAATTATTGGCAATGTATATCTTGCTAAAGGGTCACATGGCTAAACTAATGTTGGTGATGGAAAGACGTTGATTGATCTAGTTGTACCTAAATATTAAGAATTTAATTTTCTACACCCCATTCAACATCCTCTTGGATCATATTATCTACAAGGAAGGATGTTTAATCAAACTAATGAAAATCATAGTAATTTTAGAATATGTATACACTAGATAATTTCCCTGTGTTATGGTCATGCATGGTATTACCATAATATTATCATGGGGCATGCTCAACTAATAATGTAGAAGGAGGAACTACTATGAAAAGGTGTCCCATTTGTATGTATTGTAGAAAGTGAAAAGGGTTTTCCCAAGTTAAAATAATGGATGGTTATGGATCCAATTCTTGTTTTTCCTAATTGTTCAAAAACTTTCCATGTCCATGTGGACTCCACTACCATTGCATTGGGAACATGTTGGCATAGCTAGGCGAACACATGCTACACCATCCAAGGTAATTTTCTAGAAAAAAATTGTAATTACACAACCATGAAATGCAAAGGCCTGGTGATGGCGTATATGCTACAAAATCTCAAGTATTATCTTCTGGAACAATCCTTCAAGTTGTTCATTGATAATTTAGTGGTCACGTATTTGGTTAACAATACAATGTTGGAAGGTTAATTCTATCGATGTGTGATACTATTTTAGGATTTTGATTTTGAAGTGGTGGTTAAACTAGGTAAATAATATGTGGGACCTAATCACCTCTCGAAAATCCACAATTGGAACAATGTTGGGATAGCTCATAAACTGTTGAATGTAGATATATTTTGCATGGAAGTAGTTCTTGAATTCTTCATTAATATTTCCAACTTCAAATATAAATCTACATGCACTAGAAGAATATGGTGATAGTAAAGATTGTTAGCTCATAATTAAAGATACAAATGATTAGTTAATCATATGTTACTTGCACACATTAGCAGTGGATGGGATTCTTGACTACTATGTGTTGGATCATGAATGATAGGTGGTGCTCTAGGAATCCCATGATGGACATAGAAACATACATTATAGTTAGAAGACACAACTATCACAACATACATTACAATGAGACATGTTGGATGCAAGTATAATTAAACTAGGATAGAGTGCACTCTCCCCTCCATTATTCATATTATTATCTTCATTCACTACTATCAGTACATATTCTCCCTTTCTCTTCACTCATTTGTTTACTTAGGGTTCATATATGTGTGTATGTGGTTAAGATTTTGTACTAAAAATCTGTTATAGTTGTATTGGTCAATGTAAGAGTACAAAAAAAGGTTTTCCCATAGTCTATGATTCATACTTTGTTAAACCAATTGATGCTTGTCTACCAAAAATGCAATTCTATCCTTTCATGAGGATTGTGAACTTTTACTAGTATAAAGCGTACTTTAAAAAACATGTCAAAACCCTTACCTTATCATTGTCCTTTCGCCAGATCCATTAGCGAATACAACTTGATAAGAGTTGTACACGAGATGCATTTCCATCACCAATACCTACATGGATCATAAAAGACAAATTATTTATATGAGTAAATAATATATAAGCAAATAAACATGCATTTAGTTATGTAAAATACTCTAGAAAAAACTTAAGTGGTCACATACCTTAATGAGATTCTCTTTGTTTCGAGAATAGTTTATTCTCTACTAAACAGGGCCAACCACGTGAAGGTGGAAGCTCATATGGCCCCTCACCCCCCTCACATCGCTCTCAATTCCCCATACCCAACAAATGATTTTGTTTATATAGAAAAAATATAGACATTCATGCATAACTAGGATAGTCATCAAAACATATGAACATATAAACATCGAAGAATAATGTTGTAATTCATATAAACAATGTTTCATACTAGAAACATCGATAAACATCCAAATACAAGTCATGAATTTATACATCTAGTTTTTCTTTGATTTACATTTTTTTACATTCATAAAATTGACAATTGGGGTATCATAATCATCCAAGGACATTGTATTTCTTGCACCTTGTCCTTATATTGTTTGTGTTTCCATGCACTCATGTACCATACTTCTGGTACGTCGCTGAGAAGGGCGTCAAGGCATCTGTGCAGGGCCATGAACTGCAACAACGAAAATGATCATATCGATCTGTTGAAATATAATTGAAATAACTAATTCATTATTTTGATTAACATTACACTATTGCTCTTTACCTGTCTGTGTAGCTGTGACAGTTGGTGCGTCAATTTCTTATCCACTTGGTTCCTCTCACAGTTCACCCTCCTGAGCTACATGCTCTTCAATTTTGAGAAGATAATATATAAGTATAAGTCAGGAAATAAATATCTATAATCACAGTAAATATTTCTAATTCTTAAGCATACATACCGGAATGGGTACTTTTCTCCCCACTATCATTGGACATGTGCACCCTTGTATGACGTGGTGTCTGCTGAATACCGCTAGATTCACTGTTGTGGTTGCACTATTGCTTGAAAAAAAACATAAATACTTAGTTAAGGGTGATATAATAAAATATGAATAGACTTTACAAGCATGATACTGCGGTTTCCTTATTCATTTTATTTACCTGCGTGGCTGGGGAGATTGGAATCTGGCCCAAGCTTTTCCTATATTCAATCACACTTTTAAAACCGTTCTTGTAACCAAGCTTTAGGTCCTCCTCGATGGCAACAATGTCGAACATATTTAACTACAATGCATAACATCATTAAAAATACCAATAACAAAAACATGTATTTGTTCACTACTGTTAAATAAATATTAACCACAGTTAATCGTTTAGATCTTACGATTCGAGCTTTAAGTTTTCCATAGCCACCCTGGCCTAGTTTATGTTGCCCGTTCTTTTCCACTCTAGCTTTGGTTGCTTTGGAGGTGTCTGGTAGCCTACATATGGAATTTTTGAAAAACAATAGATATCATAATTGTTACTTAAAACAAGAAAGAAAAACATAAATGAGCATATTTAACTAATAATATGACATGTGTTGTACCTTTCTTGACCAGCTCGTGGATGTCTTCATTCTTTTTTAAATAAGTTTTCCTTTGCATCCTTTATCAGGGCCTTCCACTCTTTCTCTGGAACCATGGGAGGGCGCTCATGCTTGAGGTCTAATTGTAATTTGTCCCTATATTGGGCCCTGGTATATTTTAAATTCTCCCCGGCTAACTTTGTAACCACTTTCTTGTTGAAAGTGTTGCCGAACAATTTTACCATGTGGTCTATTAAATCATATTTTTTTTGCTATCTTGGCCATTCCACCATGTGTGAATGGTGGGGCCAAACAACTCCAATGTTTTGTCATTTAAGTTTCTATGGAAAACATTGTTTCCTGCAGAAACGCGTTATCCATTAATTTATAATAATCTCAACAAATGTCCATTTCAATTTCATGATAAAAATGAATCAATTAATTAACTATTAATAAAAATGATCAACTATTAACTATTTGGAACCAATGTTGGCATGATGGAACAATGTTGGCCTGAAATAAGGTTCAATGTATATCTAACTTACTATATACAATATGAAGCATTACTGCATGAATTCAATAATGAACCCAACAATGTTGTGATACAAGATCTCATTTGTAAACAAGAAATGAATGTGAACTAACTCAATCACATCCAGTGGCATAATAGCTAGAGCTTGTGCATGAGAAGGGCCAACTAAAATTTGACTCAAAAAATTGATGTGCGACTAAAATATCTATCATAGAGGAACAAATCTACACATCTTGAGTTGACTTCTACAAATGAACATAGTGTATCAGTTTCTAACTATCAATGGAAAATTCCTTTATAGGCCCACGTGATCGATTAAGAATTCATTGGAGTAGTAACTCTTTTAGATGGTGTTGTTGATTGTCAACTCTAGGATGTGGCAGTATTAATTTATTTTAGCAGAGGTAACCACAAAATTTTCTATATTCTCAACTCTTAACATATCCAAACACGATTGTTGAAGTTCATTTGATATTGACATGAGGCTAGAAAGGGGTTGAATCAATTATGTTGGGTTCTAAATTTGGCTAAGTGTGAGGACTTTAATCGTGTAGAAGAGTTAGGCAAATGGAAATGGAAAAATCTCTAGGAAATGTGAAGACTTGAATTCCGTCTCTAGGAAAAGTCTCTTGATGCAAATGGAAATGGAAAAACGAGGGGAAATATGGTGTCACTAATACCACTCTCTTCCATTTTTTAGTTACTCGATTAGTGATTGTTTTAAGCATGTGTTCAACCAAAGGTTAGAAGTGCTCTAGTTCAAACATGGGGTTAAAATCTTCCAAATGGTTCATATATGCAAAAATATAGTCATCCCCATTCTCTACAACAATACATGTCACAAGTTCTCTACTAAGTCTTTCTTATTCTCTACTAACTCTCTTTTTAGAGTCAAAGTTATGTCCCAAAGTGCCTCATCGATATCATTATGTCATCATGCTTCCAAGAGTGTTGTTTACGATCCTTCCAAGCTATTTTTTGAAGGTCACATTTTCTAATTTTAATTTCCCATAGGTATCTACCATGTATATAATGTCACTAAAGTGAATTTCCAAAGGAAATATATATAATCTCTCTAATTCGTACAAGGAGTTATTTATCAAAATATCTTTGAGCAATTCATTACCTACTATATCTCAAATAATCCAAAATTATAGTGTATCTATGTTGAATTTGCTTCAAAGTTGGATGAGAAGAGGAGGAACCTTGATTGTGTAGTCTAGTGGTTCTAGTTTGTGGTAGTACTGATGCAATTGGAGTTGTCTCAAGTACAAGCGTAGTTCCTATCTCTTTCGGTTGTTTCTTTGAAGAGGATGGAGGATGGAGGATTAAAAAAAGGCTCTATTGAATTGGGAATGCACTCAATGGAGAATTAATAGCATGACCTTGTGGATAGAAAATGCAGATGAGAATACTTTTTTTTCCCATAATTATTCCAACATGAGGAAAAGCATGAATAGCATATGGGGCATTCAAAATCCAGTAGGGGCTAGAATGTAGAGCTTCCAAGAAATATCATAGGTGGGGACAACCCATTTCCAATATGTATTTAAGGGTCTAGAATTAGTCAACATTGCAAACATAGTGACGGTTTGCTTATTTTTTCCAAGGTTTATGGAAGGAATTCAAAATAAATAGTTAATGGACATTTGTGACAAAGGAGAATTTAAAGGATAGTGTATACTCTTTTCGATGAGAGAAAATACCTAGTCCTAATCGTTGGACTATACAATTTTATATTATATGGGGCTATATGAGCTCATTGAAGAGGATGTGCTAGCCATTCCAAATTAATCTAGGAGCTCTGGAAAAGTCTTCGGTGCATTTGAAATTCTACCTTTCTATGTTTGATCCCTAAAAAATATGATCCATACATTTTTTAATATTTCAAGACAATATCATTATGCAATTATATTTATAAAAGCATATCAAAAGTAACTGGAAGGAGGATAAATCATAATCTATCCAAAGCCATTTCTTTTGAATAATTTGGCTTCTTAAATGAGAGACAAATTCCTTATACTGTGGGGGTTGGCATAAGAAGCTTTCCATTCTACCAAGACAAAGAAAATGGCAGCCTTTGTTATAAAGTTAGATCTATCAAAGGCATACAATAAGGTTTCATGGTTATATTTAATATTATTGCTCATACATGTTGGTTTCAATCTTCCAGTGGTTAGTTGGGTCAAAGGTTGTTTAAATTCAATATCATTCTCTATTCTAATTAATGGATGGCATGGAGGATTGTAAATGGTAAGAAGGTCATTGTTGGAGTTGATTTGTGGGTTTTTGTGAAGGGTAACTTCAAGCTATCCCAAGATCCTTAGGAGAATTTACCATGTCTGAACATACAAATTCTCAGTGATGCATTGACTCTTGTTTAGGTCAATTTGTTGAGAGTGTCTTGGAAGTCAACATAGGACATTGGTTTGGTAGGGGCTATGGCACAAGAATGGAATGATTATATAAAGGAGAGAATGAATTACTATGGTCAAAAAATCCATCAACATGGGCTTATAATACAATGTTAGGATATGCCTCATTGTTTGTTGTGGATTTAAGGATGGAGGAGTGGTGGTGAAGGAAAAAATATTTTTCTAGTTGGTTTTTTTAACAAAGTTCCCACCTAGAACTTCATTTAAAGAAATACAAAACAAGGTTTGAGCATATGCATGTCATGTCATGAACATGAGAAAAACGTTTATCACATGTTTGTAATGGGAAAAAGAAGGAAGGAGAAATTTCATGGAAAGAAGGAAGGAGAAATTTCATGGAAAGAGTTGCTTCACATCCATACTTGATTTGATGACATTGTTGGCCTCCTCTATCGATGCTAGGGATAGATGGCCTACTCTATCAATGCTGCTCTATTCCCTTGGTCGCAGGTTCTCTTTCTTTGTCTATGTCATAGGAGGCCTCCTCCAATAGCTACCTCATTTTCGCTCTGTGTGAAAATGGGCGAGACCTCCTCCAATATCTACCTCGATGTAGGGTTTGGGCAATGGGCGACCTCCTCCAATAGCTACCTCGCAGAATGGACGACCTCCTCCAATAGCTACTCGCAGGGTTTGGGCAATGGGAGACCTCCTCCTCAATAACTAGCTGGTGAAGCTATGAATATCGATGGCGCGGGCACGGACAGGGGGGGAATATGGTTG
>ML779840.1:736517-750299 GCA_009831015.1 Picea engelmannii | reverse complement strand
ATATATATATATATAACTTTAATTATTATTCAATAAGGCTAGATCCTATGAAAGGGATAGTCAATCTAGTTGTATTAATTTAATAAAACTTAACCTTGTGGTTAAGGAAGTATTGAGTTAATTGAGTCGAGAATAAATCATTTGAATTTGTAAGTTTCTTTCAATATACATGGGAATTAAGCTCCACCTTTATAGTCAAGGGGATAGGGGAATTCTCATTCAAAATAATCAAGTCATGTCAAGATAATCTCTTTGTGTTGCATCATCACACTATAGAGCTATGGTGGTATCCATAAAACATTGTTCCTTCCAGTAATGATGGTAATACAATAGTAAATGCACTAAAAGATTGTTTTGATTTCCACACCATCCAATTACTTTTTCAAAATTTTGGGAAAGATATGGTTGCTTTTGAAATTTATGGAAAGATATGAACACTTTTTCAAATTAATGACAATGAAATATCCATTACTCAATGCATAGTCTACATAATCTACCATCAACCACTTCTTAAATCATTATGTAGATTGAGAACTTGAAGAAAAAGATAAGATCCCAAGAATTGGTGAGAAGTGATTCATGCATATGCACCAAAACAAAAAATGGATAGCTAAACTCCATGAAATAATCAAAGTACTACTAGTTTATATAAAAAGAAAGAAACATGAACAACTAACATAGGAAAAATCAATGTTGGAATGACACCATAGAGGAAGGAGGAAATTCTCCATGAGCTCATGGACCCTTGAGCCCTGCAGAGGGGAGACTTCAAAAACAAAGTTTTGGAGATGGTCCATGTTGGAACACATTTTTTTCTAGTGTTTAGACTTTAATAATTTTCATTCTCGATTAAATAAGAGAAAAAAACACTTGAGTCTCACCGTTGATAAAGTTTTCCGTATGATCGAATGATCTAAAATCTTTTGGATTTATGAAGCCACCAAATGATTAATGAGATAAATCGTCGAAAGTTTGTTTGAAGTATCGTGTTTCAGATATTTCATTATGTCTTAACATTCAAAATATCGATACCCGAAAGACGACCATTTTAACTGTTCTTAAAGCTTTAAAATACACGAGTATGGATGTACGTATGTGTCTTGAGTCTTCTCCTAGTAGACAAGCGACACTTTTTCTGAGCTTGCCATCTAAGAGTTCTCACGATTCAAATTAACATGTGGCACCTTTAGGATGATTCATCCTTGACACGTCATTGTAGGTAATGTCCTTTCAGAGATGTAAAAAAGATTCAACTTGCAAACTTACGAAACGATAAAATGTCGAAAGAGTAATTCTTGATTAATTAAATCAAACTAAGTCAAAGGTAATAAATCATTTCGTGTTTCAAGAATCGAGGGCTTACCATTCATCACATCCAAAAAATCTTGAAACCTGAGTTCCCGAAAGCATTGAGTTTTAAACATGATTAATTAACATCTTAAAAGGAAATTAACAATGTAAATTAATATTTCGCACATTCACGTTTCAGGATATTTCAATTTTGTTCCATCCAAAATGCCCGATCGCGAATCGCCAATATTTAGTAACATTTATTATGAATCAACGGAAATGATTTCTAGCATATAGTGTGTATCGCCATATGTACTTTCCTCATTAAAGCCAATAAATTCATCATCCGTAAAGGTGTGCTCGAATTAATGCAAACTGAGCATAAATAAAAGTGTTATATTTCGAATTTTATTTTTACCTTCAACAAAGTAGTGAGATTTATACAAGGAAATCTTATGCATCCCCCCCTGTAACAGGTATTCACGTTCTATTTCTGATATCATGGCACCCAGGAAAGTGTCGAAGAAGAATGATGATGTTGGTGAAGGTTCGAATCCGAACGCAAATGTTCTCTCTGATACTACGCCACGAGTTGTAGACTTGATTAAATCTTGGATGCAGATTTTCAAAATCTTGGAGCACAAAGTTATAAATTGCCCAAACAATTCTGGAGATGAAACGAACGACAATCATAGAACTAAAATCATAACTCTAACAGAGTCTGAGATTCATAAAATAGCTATGTGGCCGAAGCTCATGCCATACAATGACATGATAAGCTGGGGTCTGGAGAACATCAATGTGTAGACTAAGAGCATCATTAATCACAAAAAAACCGATGTTGGCTCTTTCAGGCCTGAACACCTCCAAGTAATGTACAAACTATCCCCTGATCCAAAATATATTTATAATGATGCGTTCATGATGGAGTTTGAACAAAAAGAATGTATTCAATTTGACCAAAGCTACCCAAACATAGTTAAATTCTAGTGGGGATATCCAACAAAATTTAGAGTTGACTCCCATGGTGTTTATTCCACTACGTCATTAAATGAGTATATGATCTATGTAGCCATGATGTTATGTAGGATATTCGGAAGGAAAAGTCCTACTCATTTCTCGATGGAATGGGTATCAATCATGCATGAGGCAGTTGGGGGATACACTTTCAACTGGCCTAAGATGTTGTCTGATAACTTAGCCAAGGAAATTTTTGTGTATCAAATGGTGAAGTCAAAAGTTCAACCTACCCCTTTTTATATGTCTGCATATGTCATGGATTCCATCTATTTCATGACTCCATTTCCATTGATGAATTGGAGCTGGAACCCAACCAGGGCATAACCTATCCATTTTTATCATTCCAAACTATGGGAGGAAAAGGCCAAAGATTTATGTTATGCAATCTGTCATAATGTAGTGATTCTCGTTCATCAAACACTATATGGTCATCTTCCTCCTTGGATTTCAGATCAAATAATGGGAAAACTTAAAAAAGTTGTAGATTGGTTCATTGAAGAAAATTTCTCATATATCAAGGTTTTCAGATGCTTGGTTTCCCCTCACACTCTCCCAAAGTTTCCGCCCGACAGACTGGTGTGCAGAGAAGTGGCTTACCAGATGGTAATAGGAGGCATTGGCAAAGAGCTAAAATCTTCTCAGAAGAAAGTTTGGCCAACCTTCCCTCTAAAGGTTGGTAGGTTTTCCTTGTTAGATTTTGGTCATTCCAAAGTAGAGGCTGCAACTTTAAAGGATGTCAAATTGGTTGACATTGAATTTAAAAGACATGATCCATACAAGACGGTAGAGAATCACTTAGCTCAATGCAATATGAAAATATATGTGCATGAAGACTCCCCATATGATGATATATTCAAGGGAATCATATCATATGAGGAGGTACAAGAGAAAGTTCAAACGTTATCCCCTGACCAACATGCCATTTTCTTCAATTTCCAAAGGCACAGAAAAAATAGTTTGCCCAAGATACTACAAGGAGAATTGATAACCACTCCTTCAGTGCAGGAATCCATACCTCCAGATTTTGAACCAGGGTCTTCTGATAAACAAACTACCGAGGAATTCCCAAAGAATCTCGAAGTTTCTACACAAGAATTAGAAACCTCGCGGGCAGGATATCTAGGGCTGCAGACAAAGGTTCAATCTGAGACACTTCTAAAATCGAAACAAATGGTACCTCCTTTATCACCAGTCACCCCGACTGATACCTCACAAACAATAGAAGGAAAGAAGTTCACAGAGATAGGTAGTCCAACTACAACACTAACCCCTCTGCAGTCAAGTTTCATAAATCTTGGTCCCGAAGTTATTTTTTTAAGCGATCTTACCCCGATCTCGCTTGAAGAGATACCCCTTCAAACTTTTTCTTTAGCACGAAAAGGAGGGCCATAGTCAGAAAATAATCGCAGCAGAAAGAAGGGGTAGTAACCAAAAGGAAATGGATGATATTTGATGGACAGGGCTTGGAGGATTCATAGCTCGCTATGGAAATGGCTCGTTCATTAGGTGCCTTCGCTACAACCAATCAGTGGTCAGTTGAGAATCTGGCAGATCAATTGAAACAGAGAAATCTATTGAGAATCCAATTACAAAATCAGATAAGGACTTTAGAAAATAACGTCAGAAGTGAAGTCAACAAAGGTCTCAAACATGCTAGAGCCAGTGATAAACAAGAAATTCAACAGTTAAAATTCAATCTCGAAAAGATGCAAATAAATGTATAGGCGAGCGAAGGGCAGGCCATTCAACAAGGTGAATTGGTGAAGCAATTACAGGCCAAGGTAAAGTTGACTGAGAACATGGTTATAGATGTAACCGTTTTCCAAGCACAAGCAGTGGAGATATGTGAGAAGTTGGAGTTAGCACAACAAAGGCTTTTGAACAAGGTGGAAATTATTCCAAATCATTTTCGGGGGGTGAATGAATCATTGGATAATATTTGTTTCAGAGAAAGATAGGCTACTACAGCTCGGGTCACTTTTCAAGAGGCGGTTGTGTCATTAGCCATAGAAGAAATTTTTGTAGTTCCCAGGTTGTTTGTTTCAGAGCAGTTCAGAGGTGACATACTATTGAAGACCTGGGAGGCTAACATAGACGAAAGTAAAAGAATGACTAAGGAAATTAAAGAGGCTTATGAAGAGTATTTCCACTCACTAAATAAAGAGTCTTTCGGCTTTGGAAAAGGTGATATTTTCGAAGTACTGGGACAAGTTGATGTAGCAAAACATCAAATTGATATCAAAATAATCTCAAAAGAAACTTAGGCTGAAATCTCACAGCTAAAACAGGTCGATATCGCTCAGATATATAGATGGCTGGTGAAACCTAATTTGCAGCTACACTTAATGACCGCAGAAGACAAAAGAATGGAAGATATTTCCACTATTGAAAAGGAAATGGTATATTTTTTAGGCAAAGGATGTGAAAGAACCCTCCAGAATGACAACACAATTTGTAAGTAGGTGTGTCGAATGTATTGGACGAGGAAAGGGTAGTGCTTCAAAGAACTAATGAAGTAACCTGTACACATCATTTGTACATGTCACGATTAGAGACTATTGTGTTAGAGCTAGAAAACAAGGAAGGAAAACCTGTTTGCCAGCACAAGAAATAGACAGAGGAGAACTAAACGAAGCGTTCCACCTTTCTCATTATGTAACTGTTACTTTTCATAAATATGGGGATTCCAAACAATTAGGGTTGGGGAATCTTTGTATAAATGCATATTCGAAAGAATGAACAAAGGCTACTTCTTTCCATATGTAATTGAGAAAACTCTCCTCATTGAGAATTAATACAAGTGTAGACCAGAGATTCCACATTTCATCTAGTTTGAGTTATGTGTTCTTCTATCTTTCCATATCTCAGCATATTTTTATATATTTCCTTAATGAATGCATGATCACAATTTAGTACAACATCTACTGTGGCTATATTTCATTTAGTTATCTGATAGAAAACATATTTTCCTTTGTATTTGATGTTAGCAAATATAAGACTTGTGAGTAAATTAGATTGCTAAATTTTATGCTTCATTAAAAGTTATATGATCTATTTTCTTCTTCTATAATAAAGTAAGATTCTTCTAAAATTGATGCCTTTCTTTGTCTAACAACTTTATGTTTTTCTCTCATTACATTCAATACTTTTTAATTTAAACCTAGACACAGAAAACAACCTCTGAGTTGTTATACTGTTAATTCAATTTAAGGAATATTTTCTCACACAACTGAGGTAGAAAAAGAAAACATTAAAAATTTGCTTATTTCTTGATGCCTAACATTCTACTTTGAACCTTAAGTATAAACTCAGAAACAACATCTTTTTGGCATCGTTGCCGGGGACGGAGAAATGAAGTTGTTTTTCCCTGGGAGAATGAAATGGTAAGTTTCTTTCTTTGATAGTGAACAAAGATAGAATACAATATTAAAGATAATTTTAATTTTCACTTGGTGACTCCACCACTAATAAACTGGCATCCAGTCGAAGGAATACCAGAAAAAATTTGGATGATAAGTAGACCACGCCCGTATCTGACCTTGAAAATATTTTAAAACCAAGGGGATACCTTAAGCAGACCACTACTTCCACAAGTAAGGTCTATCAACCCAAACCCACACAGTCTGATGCTAAGGTTTCACTCGAACAATTAAGTCCACAAGAAGGTTCCACCCAAATCCACTTCAGAGAAACATCGACTGATAGAATTGAAGCCGAATTCATAAACATCGAGTTGGTTTTACCCGAGATAAAGGCCAAAAATGATTCAGTTTCCTCCTTTTCTAATAAAGGTAAAAGACCCATCTCGATACCTGTTTTGATTGATATCATGTCTGTTCTCGAAATAAAATTTCCCACTTCCCGAAGTTTTGAAGAATATACCCTCCACTCTGATTCGACCCCTACTGGCTCTCCTGTTTATATATCCTTCAAATCTGAAGAGTCTATCCATCATATTTATTTCCCCCCCTTTTCAAATCTTCTGTCTCCTGACAGAAAGTTCCCAAAACCTCTTTCGCTTCATCCCAAAGTAACTGAAAGGTCACTACACGTCTTTGAGAACCCTCTTTATAACCTCCAAGTTTTATTCCCTAGATTATCAATGGTTGTTGTCGTAGGTGGCAGAGGTGGAGGAGGACATGTTGCTAGAGGAGGAGGAGGAGGTGGTCAAGGGCCACACCCACCTCCCATAATATTTTCTAAAGCAGCTGCTATATATGCTCCTTTGTTCCTCCCAGTTCCCCTCCACGATTTACCCGAAAACTATATGAAAAACCTGCCAAAGTTTACAGGAGAGGGAGACTTAACCGCAACTGAGCACATAAATTTCTTTGACCAATTTGTTGATATCCTTGGCCTTAAGCACGAGGATGTTTATTCAAGACTCCTAGTTCAAACGTTTGAGGGAAAGGTGAGAACTGGTTCCGAGGACTGTCGACAGGTTCAATAGGATCATATGACGAGTTAGAAAGTGCCTTTCTCAGACAACAGGGAGAGAGAAAATATCACCTATATTATTTGATCAAGTTTGGAGCTTTAAGAAAGAAAAATTCAGAAACGGTTCTTGAATTCACTCAAATATTTAATAAATTATATAACAAGATCCCAGCTGAGGTTAAACCTTCCCAACCCGTAGAAAAATTAACTTTCATCGGGGATTTTGAGCCCAATTTTTCTCTACTGTTGAGGGAAAGGAGAAAAACCAACCTCACTAAAATGTAAGACGATGTTGTGGAAATCGAGTCAAATATGATGGCATCTGGAAATTAAAAACAAAAATCGAAACTGGAAACAAAGATACCAGACGATTCAGAGAGCAAGAAGGACCCTCTGGATCTGGGAGGTCCTCGGAAGATAAGATGGATGATATGGAAAAAATAATCAAAGAACTATCAAACAAAATTTCGAATATGGAGCTAGATCAATCTAAAACATACCAGTTTGTAAGAAAAGATTTTAGAAGAAATCCTAACCCTCAAATACAACAATGACAAATAAAAAATGAGGACCAAAATATTCATACTCCCTTTAAAAACGAAAATTTTATAGGAGGAGAAGATATGCGAAACTTTGAGGAGTTAGAGGAAGATATGAATAATCTTGGAGATGATTGTCAATAACCTCATTTGATGAGGAAATATTATGAAAGGTCTTTAAATGCATAATACCAGTTTAGTAGTGATGATAGCGTAAATATCACAGAATATTTTGCTTATAAAGGAATTGTCGATAATATAATGGCCGAGCTCCAATAGAATTATAATCTAAGGCCTAGAGATAGAAGTATCACAACTTCCCAACTGAAGAAAATCTTGTCGAGAAGTAAAGAAAATGAGGCAGCTCAACCAACAGCTGAAACACAGACTACCAAAATAAAAGTAGTTGAAACACAGACTTCCAAATTAAAAGTGGCTGACCCACAGACTGTCAAAACAAAAACCGCTGAAACACAGACTGTCGAAACAAAAACAGCTGAAACTAAAGCAAGACATACCAATAAATCAGAAAAAAGGGAGATAGAAATCCAAACCAGAGAAGTCGATAAGACAACATGAAGTTTTAATCTAGAAAGTGAGATTAATAAGATCAAGATCCCTGTACCTTTGGTTGAACTGGAAAAGAACCCTACATACAAAAAACAAATTTCCAAAATGATAAATTTTTTGGATATTGAAAGTCCGGTCGATGTTATAAATTTAGAAGATGATAAACTAAATATAATATTTGGTCCACGCTTTGAAGGTGCCAGAGATACCATTGCCCCCTTCTACATTACATTAATTGTGCATGCTCATCTGATCCATAATTGCACGTTGGATTCTGGAGCTTCCCACAATGTGATGCCTAAAGCTATTATGGATAGACTTGGTCTCGAAATCACTAGACCGTACGAATATCTGTATTCTTTTGATTCGAGAAAAGTTAAATGTATATGTATGATTAAATATTTAGTGGTTAATCTGGCAAAAATCCCTGTAAAAAGTGTTATGATGGATGTGGTTGTTGCTGATATCCCTCCAAAGTATGACATGTTGTTGTCCAGGTCTTGGGGTGCCAAACTTGGAGGATCCCTTCAACTTGACATGACATACGCTACAATCCTAATCTTCAGCGGATAGTTCACCCGCTTGTACAAAGAAATGAGGCTGGCATATGCAGTAAGTGATCCGTTGAATCCGAATAATTACCTTGTTTATGTCACAGATCAGGATTTAGGAAATTGTATACTATCGATTGATGATGATTTAGAAGAACGTATAGAAGAAAATTATATAGAAAAATAAAAAATAGAAAAAACAAATAAAAATGTAAATAAGATTGGAGTTTGGAAAATGTATTTCGATGGTGCTTCGTCATGTGAAGGAGCAGGAGCTGGAGTGTTGTTTGTGGCACTCGAGGATGAGTTTATTATTCCATTCTCTTACATATTACAGTGGTATATTTATTACGCCAATAATGTATGTGAATATGAATCCCTGGTCTTGGGATTAGAGGCTGCCATGAAGCTGAAAATTAAAAACCTGATAGTTTATGGTGATGCGGAATTGATCATAAAACAGATAAAGCAACAATACTAGGCCAAACACCTAAGGTTGAGATCCTACAAAAATTGTGCCTGGGATCTGATTACGAATTTTTTCTCATCGTTTAATATCCACCACATCCCCATAATGGAAAATTAACAGGCAGATTCCTTGGCCAAAGCCGCTACGATGTTTGTACCTCATATTGTCCTCAAACTAAAGTATCATATAGAAATGAGGCACAAACCATCAATACCAAACAATATACAACATTGGAAGGTATTCGAAGATGATGAGGAAATCAGACAATTCTTAGAAATGGTGGACGAATTTGCTGAAACACATATTGATTAGGAAAATCATAATGATCCTGATTGGATTATGCAGGAAGGTGAATATCCTCAGGAGTTTCGAGATAAGATCACTAATCACCACATGCTAGTACAAAAAATAATTTGATCCCTAAAGGTCTGATTCCTTTGGAGAGATTATTCGATCGTGACGATATTCCCATAAAGTCTACTTTGCAACCTTAGCTAGAAGAAGTTGAAGATTGTGATATAGGCACCAAGGAAACTCCTAAGCTAGTAAAAATATCTAAATACCTCCCTCCTGAAATAAAAAGAAAATATGTCGAATTGCTCAAATAGTACAAGGACGTTTTTGCCTGGTCCTATGATGAATTAATAACTTATGATACCAGCGTAATCGAACACAAAATTCCTCTGAAGCAGGGTGTTAAACCGTTCAGACAGAAGCTCAGAAAGATAAATCCCATACTATTTCCTGTGATAGAAAAGGAGGTAAAGAAGCTCCTGGATGCTAAAATCATTGTTCCACTTAGATACTCCAAATGGGTAGCCAATCTAGTCCCTGTAAGAAAGAAAAATGGTGAAATCAGACTATGTGTAGATTTTAGAAATTTAAACAAATCATACCTCAAAGATAATTATACATTACCTAAAATGGATCATGTATTGGAAAAAGTGGTCGCAGCAAATAGAATGTCTATGATTGATGGATTTTCTAGCTATAATCAAATTGCATTCCACGAGGATGATAGAGAAAAAACCGCGTTCACCACCCCATGGGGTGCCTTTATGTATGACAAAATGCCATTTGGTTTGATGAACGCAGGTGCCACCTTCCAATGAGCTATGGACATCACCTTTGTTGGTGAAAGAGATAAGTTCTTTTTCATTTATCTTGATGATCTAACTGTATTTTCTAAATCTGATGCAGAACACCTGGTACGCCTCAAAAAAACGTTTGAGAAATGTCAAAAATTCAGTTTGTCTTTAAATCTCAAGAAATATCACTTTGCAATGTAGGAAGGTAAACTCTTGGGCCACATAGTATCTCGAGATGGAATTAAAATCGAACCGAAAAGGGTTGAAGCTATAGATACTATCAATATTCCTAGAAATAGAAAAGAGATTCAGTCATTTTTAGGAAAAAATAACTTTTAAAGAAGATTCATCCCAAACTTCGTTGAAATTGTAAAATTGATTATAGAGATGCCTAAGAAGGACATTGAGCTCAAATGGAAGACTTAAGCCAAAGTTTCATTCAAACGCATCAAGAAGGTTATAGGTGAAGCATCGGTGCTAGCAAGCCCAGATTATTTGAAATAATTCTTAATTTTCTCATTCGCATCCGAACACACAATTGCGACAGTACTCCTACAAAAGAACAAAGAAGGGTTCGAACAACCAATAACATTCTTCGGTAAAATCCTTAGAGACGTAGAGTTGAGATACGATATACTGGAAAAACAGGCATATGTAGTGGTGAAGGCCCTAAAGGCTTTCAAGACCTATGCACTACATTCTAAAATAATTGCATATGTACCCACCAGTTCCATTAAAGATATATTGGTTCAACTCGACAGTGACGGAAGGAGGGGCCGATGGCTTGCTAAAATTCAAGAATCTGATCTAGAGTTGAAACCGACAAAGTTTGTCAAAGGATAGGGTTTGGCTAAGCTACTAGCTGAATCTAATTTCAGAGTTCTTGGAATAAACCATCTGCAAGCTTATGAAGAAATTCCATAAATAGAAGAATTTGACGATCAAATACCTACAACTCAAATCCAGGAGAAGTTATCTTCTTTAGCTTGGTATAAAGATATAGTCTCTTACCTTCCAACTCTGCAGTTCCCAGGTGATATGAATCCTTCCAAAGCTAGAACGTTGAAGTTTCACATAGTAAAATATTGTATCATGGATAACAAATAATATTGGAAAGATCCTTTTTGCTTTTTACTAAGCTGTTTGGTAGAATCTGAAACAGAGAGAGTCATAAATGAATTTCATGAAGGAGTGTGTGGAGGACATCACACATGGAGAGCAATGGCCTATAAAATCTTGAGAGCAGGATATTATTGGCCTAAATTATTTGCTGATGTGAATGCTAAAGTCAGAGCAAACAAAAGCTTCCCGCATTACCTTTGGTCCTAGTTAAAACTGAAGCCATGTTTCAACAACGGGGGCTGGATTTTATCGGTGAAATCAATCCACACTCTAGCGTGCAACACAAATGGATCCTGACCACTACTGATTATTTCACTAAATGGGTAGAATCCATTCAAACCATAAATGCTACAGATTTAGTGGTGATAAATTTCTTGGAGGAAAACATTTTATCTAGATTTGGCTGTCCTCGGAAGATAATTACAGATAATGCCCAGACATTTAAATCTATGGTGATGGTCAGTTTTTTCCAAAAGTACAATATTGTGATGGGTCATTCCACAATGTACTATCCTCAAGGCAATGTATTAGTTGAATCATCAAATAAAAGATTGATCACCATGTTATAGCAAGATTTGCCTCACCATTGTTATCTTGCACAGAGGGCATTTTTACATTTCCCAATACAGACTTATCATCCCTTTTTGATGAATACAGAGCTAAAAATACACATTTTTCCACATATACGTGCCCTATCAGCTATACAACAAGGTATACACAGGCTTCTCCACTACAACTTGCATACATCAGGATTTGTGCCAGAAAGTACAAAAATGGAGTCAGGTTTCCATGTCACGACAAGAGAACTCTGATCCTTGACCTTCCATATACTGGAAACGTTCTGAATCGACCCTTTAGTTTCATTTTGAAGGCTATAAGAGCACAATTTTGAGCTATGGAAAAGAAGATAAAGCATTCAACTTTGAGAGAAAAGTTACTGTGGAGAAATTACTTCATATAGAATCTGCATCCCTTTGTCCCTCAAGTCTGAAAACAGTGTATCTCTCTTTTGAGCTTGCCTTTGGTGGAGGATTGAAGTGGTGGAGGCCCAGTTGGAAGGAACTTGGTTCCTTGGTTTTGAACCGTGCCGACACGAAATTATGTAATGTTGACACTTCTGTTGACCAATTATTAATAGAAATACTCCTTTCCCGTCCTATTAGTATCATGAAAATATATGATTATTATCCATGGGCATGCTTGTAATGTTTATTAATGGATTATTCTATTTGATGTGCTAACCCATTTACATTATCATTATATACTTTCTTTGCTTGTTTGTTAAGAACTTATTGCAGGTATAAAGCTTTGGGTCAAAGTGCTCAACGATGGAACATCATCGAACGTTGAATCGAGGTAGGCCTCTTTCTTATCTTGCACATTAGTTTATGTAGCACACAATGGAATTGAGTTGATTTATTCAATCATACATGTTTGTTGTGGTTTACCCTTGTCCATAGAGAGTTTTTCCCTCGCAACACACCATAATTAAGAAAGTGTTGAACAAAAATAATAAAGCTTGGCATGTGCATTTGAAATATGCTTTGTAGGCGAATCAGATAGGCACCAAGAAATTGATCGGGATGTCTCCTTTTCAAATGGTGTACAATACTGACGTATTACTACCCATAAACCTGGCTCTGCCTGTAATGAAACTCTCGCAAGATGAAAAGGAAGATCCAAATCACGTCACCAGAAGAATAAATTAATTGATCGAAGTCCAGCAAAATAGGGTTGAAGTGGATGAAAAACTTTAGAAGTATCAGGATAACATGAAAGACTTGTTTGACCAAAAAGATAAAGATAGGGAATTCCTCCCTGGTGACCCGGTTTTAAAGTGGGATGCTAGGAAGGAAGATTCAAGAAAGCATGGAAATTCGACCATAGCTAGTGTGTACCTTTCAAAATCACAGCTTCTGAAGGGAAAAAATCATTTTTGCTAGAAAATATGGATGGTAAAATCCTTAACGCCCCTATCAACGGGCGTTACCTGAAGCATTTTATGCAATAATCGGTTTCCAAAACTCTCACTATACATACCGTTTTTATTTTTTTGTTTTTTGATTCACATTTTTTCATTTCTTCGGTAAGTTTTTACTTTCATTGTAAATAAAACCAGGTTAGTGGATTTCATAAAAAAACAAAAATATAAAAATAAGTAACACATAGAGTTATGGTCCGCATAAGTTCCTAACATTCTTCATGTTATTATCATCTAGGATACTTTCCAATAGCCGAGAGATAAGAGACATCAGAAATCAACCTTCAAGTATCAGAACATTGGCTTTCTCTCAAAACATGTGATAAATAAATAGTTTACTTGGTTGGAAATATAAGAATGAATCTAAGGTATGAGATTCTGCTCTGTTTAAATTTTCAAAGAAATATCACTTAATATGAAAAAGGTCTCATATGTACAAATATTGTCACCTAATCTATAACCAGAGGAATGGAAAATTACGTTTTAATTATCAAAGAGTTTGTTGAAAAATACTGAGAGGGGGGGTGAATCAGTATTTTGAGCTTATTAACAATTTTTCACTTTTCTTTCACAAAAATCTTAGTCTACTTTATAGAAACCAGTTGTTGTATATTCTTATGAAAAACAGTAGTGCATCCAGAGATCATATTATGGATTTCTTCATTCATCAGATGTCTTTTAAACAGTAATTCAACAAAATAAACTAACACAGATG
>ML779840.1:710408-729567 GCA_009831015.1 Picea engelmannii | reverse complement strand
TGCATCACCTTCATAACTCAGAATGATTTTGTCCCATATGTCCTTTGCTGTGTTCAGCTGCATGACTTTGACAAATTCTAATTCAGTTAGGCTTCCTAACATAGCATTGACTGCTTTTGCATTTGTTTCGTAGGTTTTTCTTTCTGATGGATCTGTTGGTACTGCAGATGGATATTGATATCCTCCTTCAACAATAGCCCATACATCTACTCCCAGAGACTAAAGATAAGATCTCATCCTTGTTTTCCAGAAGATTAAGTTGTTTCCATTGAAGAGTGGAGGCCTAATAGATGCCATTCCGTCTTCATTGCTCATTTTGATTGATCTTCCTTCTAGCGGTTAAGCCTTTTCAGAAGGACCAGGCTCTGATACCAATTGTTGAAAAATACTGAGAGGGGGGGTGAATCAGTATTTTGAGCTTATTAACAATTTTTCACTTTTCTTTCACTGAAAAATCTTAGTCTACTTTATAGAAACCAGTTGTTGTATATTCTTATGAAAAACAGTAGTGCATCCAGAGATCATATTATGGATTTCTTCATTCATCAGATGTCTTTTAAACAGTAATTCAACAAAATAAACTAACACAGATGAATAGGACACATGAACACCAGAATTTAAGGTGGAAACCCAAATAGAGAGAAAACCACCGCTGTTGTTGTCTCTGTCTTCAATGATTATTATTGAGAAAACATTCTACAACAATGTACTAGTGCAGACTCATACTAGTATGCAGGCTTCTACCTGCAGAAGGCTACAACCTTCTCTCGTTTACCAGCCTTTCCTGGAAGGGAGCTTCAACCCCCTGAAGATAGCACCAGTTTCTACTGGCAGATTGCTACTACTGAAGGGTTTAACCCTCATACTCACTGCTGACCACGTTTCATTAATTTTCACACTGGATCAGGCAGTTTCATCTAGTGGTTATGACAGTAACAGAAATTAGCTCAAGAGTAAACACAGATCTACAGACTGTCAGGAAGTTACCAAAGAACACATATTAAACAACTCAATAAACCTGGAGATGATGCCTCTGATCTCATGGTTGTTGAACCCACAGCCGTGATCTCTCTGTCAATGTAGATCTGTCGCCTGACTGCCACAAGGAGGTTCCTCTTTATTCAAACCTTTCATGTTGCCTGCACAAATGACATCACCCACCAGTAGATATCCCTACTGTCAGAAAAATGGCCTCCGCATCCTTCGACCACCACATCTGCCGAGAGCATCGACCCCTTTTTAAGCCCATTGGTCCAGGACCCGTTCAACGCTCCTCGGGTCCAATATTTATTGCTTGGAGGAAATCGGGCTCCTGTTTAAAAATTGAATTAAACCTACGCGCGCCCTTTTAAATCAAAGGTCTTGATCATTTCTGGATCTGACGGTCTAGATTCACTCGTGATTTCGCATTTCGTGAAATCAGGGTTTTTGATGTCAAGTGACTTTGTCATTACAAAGTCCCGATCCCCGATGCCGATGCACCCCTTTCCATGCGCTAGCCCTGCTGCCTATAGGCCTTGGCCTACATGACCATCTACACATGACCTTAGTCAAACCTCTCATCGGGGTTTCAGTGTTTACGATGACATAATATTTATGTCTGTGGGATTCGCGATGTGCTTCAGCCCTCCTGGATGACCCTGGTTCACGTGACCGTTACCTGTAACCGCATCCTTATCTCTGACAGCTTGCCTCCACTAGTCCTCTGTCCTCCTTTGTTGTTGTGCTGACAGTTGTACCCCACTCATCGGGATTTCACGGATCGCGATTTTGAAATGCACAAAACCTTTTTGCCCGGGATCTTCGATATCCTGATTTTCGATTAGCCGATGAACGACCTCCTGTCCGGCCTTTTGCCGATGGCACCAATCTCCTACCACGCGTCCTCTCAGATGGACGGTCCTGATTGTGTCGGGATTTCGAGACTTCCGATGTCCTGTTTCTTTTGACCTTGGGAACTTCGATTTCCCGATTGGCGATATGCCGACTCGCTCCTGATTTCTGACACCTGTCCCTCAAATGGACGGTCTCGATACCTTCAGGATTTTGAGACTTTCAATCTCTCATTTCCTTCAACCTCAGGAACTCTGATTTCCCAATGTCCAATATGCCGATGGTGCCTTGATCTTCGACACCTGTCCCTCAGATGGACGGTCCCGATCATCGATGCCTCTGCTGATGTCACACGTGGTTTGACACGTGTTAGATCCTGCCACGTGTCACTCTGATTCGTGACTTATATGTGCCTGAAGTGTTGAATCTGTCTGACACCTGTCATTCCCTGGTTGTGCCACATGTCCCTTGCCGACGTGGTCTGCTGTCGTGAGTTGGATCAACGGTTCAGATGCAATCTTGGCTCAACGACTACGATTTCATCGCGAAATCGCATATCGCGATTTCGGGGTTTTCATTGTCATTGTTCACGAGACTCGTGAAACTCCGATTCTCGATTCTCCGATGAAGCCTCCTGTCTACATGTGGATGGTCCCGATCGCTACTTGATTTAACGGCTGTGATCAAATCGCGAAATCGCATATCGCGATTTCGGAGTTTTCATTGTCGAATGAATTGGACATTTCAAAATCCTGATCTCCGATTCTCCGATGGCTTATCCCCCTCGCAGCTTCTGCAGATCCGATCGCTGTCGGGTGTCTGCTTCCAATCTGACGGCTCAGATCACTTCTTCTACATGCCAACTCCTGTTCTTAACATCTGCGCAACTTCTCCCGATCCAACAGCTGTCGGGATTTCCGAGTGAGATCCAACGGTTCTCGGTCTCTTTCCTGTGCTTCTTGCGCGTATAAGAATGCTATTCCTCCTGAGCTTATCTTCCTCACTACTGTACTTGCCATCAATGACAATTCTATGCTTCCTGTAAAAACAGTTCCAACAGAGTTTTCTCTGGATAAAATAAAAATGAAATAAAACTTATAATAAAAAAAAAGAAATAAGAAGACCTTAAAGAAAAAGTTTCAAGAATCAAGTAAAAAGTTTACATAAGATTGATCGTGCTTACAACAGAACCTCTGAATCCTCATTCTGTTCCCCTTCTCATTTTAAAGTTTTATTTTCACATGATTCCTAACACCATCCCATGGTCTTCATAGACGAAAAAGGGTCTCACCTGAACCCTGAAAACTCATAAACAAATCTTCAAAACGAGGATAGGTAAAAATTATTATGATTCCTCTAATTTTAACTGAACACAAAAGTATTTCTAGGCTAATCCTAACTATCTTATCCCTTCTAACAGGTTTAAACTGATTAGTTTCGCTCAAGGAAGGTCCCTGGAAAATAAAAACCCCCATGAGAATTTCCCTGTAGGTGAAGGTGTTTTGAAGGTCAGAGGAGGTTTAGTCCAGAGTAATCAAAGTGAGTTGACATACCTCTATTGCTAAATTATAAGCATATATCATCCATGGTATATTGTATACAAATTGATTTCCCCCACTTCATGTTTTAAAAAATATAAGACAGATGGTGAAAGGAAATTCATAAAATGATTGCCCCCATCTAGTCCAAAAGAGATGATGAAAGGAAATTCATTAAATGATTTCCCTCATCTCAACATTTAAATGGAAAATTACTAATTGAAGTGGTGAAAGGAAATTCAATGTGGGAAATTAGATAACTTCACTGGGGTACTGAACAAGATCGTTGGCAGTGAAGCAATGTCTACGATATCTGCAAGGATGTTATACATGAATTATAATGTTCTCTAGTAGCTAGTTCTCTTTTCGACTAGATCTACATTCTAAGCTAACACAAGACTCCCTGACTAAAAACATTGAAATTACTTTACCTTGATGCGAACAAAATTGAACAGAGCCTGGTAGAACGATTAAGGTTGTTTTGATTATCTTAAGCAAATCTGAATTTAGTTTTAAGAAAAGGAATCCATTGATAAGCCTAAATTCGAGATCGGTGAATGATTAAGTTTTGAAAGTTTTCAGAGATAAGGATGAAATATTAAGTCCTCTTGTGTGCCCTCTTTTAGAATGTGTTTCACAAAAATGAAATAATGACTCCATTTATCCAATAAAGGCACTTGGTCTACTATTCTTCTTGTCCCACAGGGAGACAAAATCCCTAGATGAAGCCTATGTTGGAACACATGTTTTTCTAGTATTTAGACTTTAATAATTTTCATTCTCATTTAAATAAGAGAAAAAATCACTTGAGTCTCACCGTTGATAAAGTTTTCTGTATGATTGAATGATCTAAAATCTTTCAGATTTATGAAGCCGCCAAATGATTAATGAGCCAAATCACTGAAATTTGCTTTGGAGTACTGCATTTCAGATATTTCATTATGTCTTAACATTCAAAATCCCGATACCGGAAAGACGCCCATTTTAATTGTTCTTAAATCTTTAAAAGACACGAGTATGGATGTACGTATGCATCTTAAGTCTTCTCCTAGTAGACAAGTGACACTTTTTCTGAGATTGCCATCTAAGAGTTCGCACGATTCAAATTAACACATGGCACCTTTAGGATGACTCATCCTTGACACGTCGTCGCAAGTAATGGACTTTCAGAGATATAACAAAGAGTCAACTTGCAAACTTACGAAACAATAAAATGTCGAAAGAGTAATTCTCAATTAATTAAATCAAACTAAGTCAAAGGTAATTAATCATTTCACATTTCGAGAATTAGGGATTTTACCATTCATCACATCCAAAAAATCATGAAACCCGAGTTCCTGAAAGCATTGAGTTTTAAACATGATTGATTAACATCTTAAAAGAAAATTAACAATGTAAATTAATATTTTGCACATTGGCGTTTCAGGATATTTCAATTTTGTTCCATCCAAAACTCTCGATCCCGAATCACCGATATTTAGTAACATTGATTATGAATCAACGACAATGATTTCTAGCATATAGTGCGTATCGCCAGATGTACATTCCTCATTAAATCCAATAAATTCATCATCCATAAAGGCGCTCTCGAATTAATGCAAACTGAGTGTAAATAAAAGTATTCTATTTTGAATTTTATTTTTACCTTCAACAAAGTAGTGATATTTACACAAGGAAAGCTTACACATTCCCCCTTGTAATAGGTATTCATGCTCTATTTCTGATATCACGGCACCCAGGAAAGAATTAAAGAAGAATGATGATGCCGGTGAAGGTTCGAATCCGAACACAGATGTTCTGTCTGATACTACACCACGAGCTGTAGACTCAATTAAATCCTGGATGCAGATTTTTGAAATCTTGGAGCACGAAGTTATAAATCGCCTAGACGGTTCTGGAGATGAAACGAATGACACTCATGGAACTAAACTCAGAAATATAGCAGATTCTGAGCTTCATAAAATAGCTACATGGTTGAAGCTCATGCCATACAATGACATGATAAGTTGGGGTCTGGAGAACACCGATGTGTAGACCAAGAGCATCAACAATCAACAAAGGTCGTTGTTGGCTCTTTTAGGCTGGAACACCTCCAAGTAATGTACAAACTATCCTTTAATCCAAAATATATTTATAATTCTACGTTCGTGATGGAGTTTGAACAAAAAGAATGTGTGCAATTTGACCGAAACTACCCAAACATAATTAAATCCTGGTGGGGATATCGAGTGAAATTTAGAGCTAACTCCCATGGTGTTTATTCCACTGCATCATTTGTTGGGTATGTTTTATATTCTTTGCACGAGTAGGGGGGTAAGAGGGGGGGTGGAGCCCCTCGCGCGGGGGTTCGGGGGCAGCGCCCCCGAAAAAAAAAAATTGGGCCGACATATTATCACCGGGCCAACATATTTCCAGGACCACATGATATTAGGTGGTTTTCGGCACATGGTTTTTGCCGATGGTTTTCTATTTCCGGTTAAGGAATTAGGGTTTTGGACTAATCCAGGTCATTGGGTTAGGGTTTTGGATGCCGCTGGCTCCTATATGTATATTGTATTGTAAACAATGTAACACAATTGTATGAATATAATATATGTTGGTTTTCCCGGTTTGGTTTTCCAGGTGAAAAATCTCTGTGTAATGTTTGTATTTGCCATTGTATATTTTCTGTTCTTTTCTGAATATCAGTTTGCAGTAGATATTGTACAAGGTTAGAATTTACATCATTAAATGAGTATATGATCTATGTAGCCATGATGCTATGTAGGATATTTGGAAGGAAAATCCCTACTCATTTCCCGGTGGTATGGGTAGCAATCATGCACGACACAGCCGAGGGATACACTTTCAACTGGGATAAGATGTTGTTTGATAACTTAGCCAAGGAAATTTCTGAGTATCAAATGACGAAGTCAAAAGGTCAACCTACCCCTTTTTATATGTCTGCATATGTCATGGATGCCATCTATTTCATGACTCCATTTACATTGATGAATTGGAGCTGGAACCCAACCAGGGCAGAACCTATCCATTTTTATCATTCCAAACTATGGGAGGAAAAGGACAAAGATTTATTTTATGAAATCTGTCATAATGTAGTGATTCCCATTCATCAGACACTATATGGTCATCTACCTCCTCAAATTTCAGATCAAATTATGGGAAACCTTAAAAAAGTTGTTGATTGGTTCATTGAAGAAAATTTCTCATATATCAGGGATTTCAGATGCTCGGTTTCCCCTCACGCTCTCCCAAATTTTCTTCCTGACAGACTGGTGTGTAGAGAAGTGGCTTACCATATGGTAACATGAGTCATTGGAAAAGAGATAAAAGCTACTCAGAAGAAAGTTTGGCCAACCTTCCCTCTACAGGTTGGTAGGTTTTCCTAGTTAGATTTTGGTCATTCCAAAGTAGAGGCTACAACTTTAGAGGATGTGGTCATTTAAAAGACATGATCCATACAAGATCGTAGAGAATCACTTAGATTAATGTAATATGAAAATATATGTGCATGAAGACTCCCCATATGATGATATATTCAAGGGAATCATATCATATAAGGAGGTACAAGACAGAGTTCAAACGTTATCCCCCAACCAACATGCCAGTTTCTTCACTTTCCAAAGGCATAGACAAAATAGTTTTCCCAAGATACTACAAGGAGAATTGGTAACCACTCCTCCGTTGCAGGAATCCATACCTCCAGGTTTTGAACCAGGGTCTTCTGATAAACAAACTACCGAGGAATTCCCAAAGAATCTCTAAGTGTCTACACAAGAATTAGAAACGTCGCGGGCAGGATATCTAGAGCCACAAACAAAGGTTCAATCTGAGACACTTCTAAAACATAAAAAAATGGTACCTCCTTTATCACCAGTCACCCCTACTGATAACTCAAAAACAATAGAAGGAAAGTAGTTCACAAAGATAGGTAGTCCAATTATAGCACTAACCCCTCTGCAGTCAAGTTTCAGAACTCCTGGTCCCGAAGTTATTTTTACAAGTGATCTTACCCCGATATCACTTGAAGAGATGCCCCCTTCAAACTTTTTCTTTAGCACGAAAATGAGGGCCATAGTCATAAAATAATCGCAGCAGAAAGAAGGGGTAGTAACCAAAAGGAAAAGAATGATATTTGATGGACAGGGCTTGGAGGATTCAGAGCTCGCCAAGGAAATGGTTGGTTCATTAGGCGCCTTCTCTAGGGCCAATTAGTGGTCCATCGAGAATCTGGCAGAACAATTGAAATAGAGAAATCTATTGATAAGCCAATTACAAAATCATATAAAGACTATAGAAAATAATGTTATAAGAGAAGTCATCAAAGGTCTCAAATAGGCTACAACCAATGATAAACAAGAAAGTCAACAGTTAAAATCGAGTCTCCAGGATATGCAAAGAAATGTACAGGCGAGCGAAGGGTGGGCCGTTAAGCAATGTGAACTGGTGAAGAAATTACAGGCCAAGGTAAATTTGACTGAGAACATGGTTATATATATAACTGTTTTCCAAGCACAAGCAGTGGAGATATGTGAGAAGCTAGAGTTAGCGCAATGAAGCCTTTTGAACAAGGTGGAAATTATCCAAAATCATTTTCGGGGGGTGAACAAATCATTGGATAATATTTGTTTCAGAGTAGGTCTGAGGTGATTTTGGATAATTTATTCTCTGGCTTATGACACAACAACCTCTTGAAAAGTTCCTAGGTTGTCTGTTTCAGAGCAGGTCAGAGGTGACATACTATTGAAAACCTAGGAGGACAACATAGCCGAAAGTAAAAGAACGGCTAAGGAAATCAAAGAGGCTTATGAAGAGGCTTTCCACTCACTAAATAAAGAGTCTCCAGGCTTCGAAAAAGGTGATCTTTCCGAAGTATCGGGACAAGTTGATGTAGAAAAACAACAAATTGATATCAAAACAATCTCAAAAGAAACTTAGGCTAAAATCTCACAGCTAAAACAGGTCGATATCGCTCAGATAGATAGATGGTTGGTGAAACCTAATTTGTAGCTATAGTCAATGACTACAGAAGACAAAAGAATGGAAGACTTATTTCCACTATTGGAAAGGAAATGGTATATTTTTTAGGCAAAGGATGTGATAGAATCCTCTAGACTGATAACACAATTTATAAGCATGTGTGTCAAATGTATTGGATGAGGAAAGGGCAATGCTTCAAAGAACTAATGAAGTAACCTATACACATCATCTGTACAGGTCACGATTAGAGACTATTGTGTCCGAGATGGAAAACAAGGAAGGAAAATGTCTCCACCAGCACGAGAAAGAGACAGAAGAGAACTAAATGAAGCATTACACCTTTCTCATTTTGTAACCGTTACTTTTTAGAAATAAGGGGATTCAAAACACTTAGGGTTGGGGAATCTTTGTATAAATTCATATTCGAAAGAATGAAAAAAGTCTTATTCTTGTCATATGTAATTGAGAAAACTCTCTTCATTGACAATTAATACTAGTGCAGACCATAGATTCCACATTTCATCCAGTTTGAGTTATGTGTTCTTTTGTCTTTCCATATCTCAACATCTTTTTATATATTTCCTTAATGAATGTCTAATCGCAATTTAGTACAACATCTGTTGTGGTTGTATTTCATTTAGTTATCTGATAGCAAACATATTTTCCTCTGTATTTGTTGTTAGCAAATACAAGACCTGTGAGTTAATTAGATTGCTACATTTTATGCTTCATTAAAAGTTATATGATCTATTTTATTCTTCTGTAACAAAGTAAGATTCTTCTGAAATTGATGTGTTGCTTTGTCTAATAGCTTTATGTTTTTCTCTCATTACATTCAATACTTTTTAATTTTAACTCAGACACGGAAAATGGCCTCTGAGTTGTTATACTATTAATTCAATTTAAGGAATTGTTTCTCACATAACTGAGGTAGAAAAAGAAAACATTAAAACTTTCCTTATTTACTGATGCCTGACATTATACTTCGAGACTTAAGTATAAACTCAGTAACAACAATCCCAAATTTGGGCTCGACATTTGGAAAGCATCTGAGAATATGTGAAGTGACGTAAATGTGGTGGAAAATGACTAGAGGGTGAGTCAACTAGCTTGTTCAGGGTGAGTTGATTAGCTTGTGAGTCAACTAGTCTAACCATGTCAAATTTCAGTGCATACAAGCACAAATTGAAAATATTTCAATGTTGGCCCCATTCACATGTCATTTATATGCACTGGTTTCAAGTACATGAGCATTTTAGAGGAGGAAATTACATAGGTGTTACCACAAAAGGGGAGAATTTATCCAATTGTAAGAAATGGTTTAACCTTGAACCATGCACGAAAGAGAGTGTGATTAAATGATGTGTTTTAAGCAAATTCTAACATCATATTGCGAAATATTTTATTGTGTATTTATCTTTAGCAAATTCTTCACTATTTCACCCACCACCTTAGATCGCCTAGTTTTAATAATAGGTCCAACAATTGATTCTTGGGTATCTAAACACTTAGCACTTCATGATGGGATAGTAGGAAACATGCTTGGGTTGGCTATGATAGACACATTTCTCATAGGCTGAAGAAAAATCTTAAAATTAGTTTTTTCCCTTGTATGCCCAACTTCACTTATGGGGATAGGAATAACTATATGGGATATACTTCCATCAACATCTAGAATTTTATCTTGAAAATAATTCTTTATCACTTACTCAACAAGTGATGTTTCTTATTCCTTTGCATTGAGAACAACCACATACAACCCTTATTTGAAAAAAATCACCCAAATCATTTGTAGGGAATCCCACCTCTTGCGACACCATAGATGTGGATTGTTCTAGAAAAAAATGTTCATATAAATATCTCTCATATGCACAATATGGAATATGGTTAAAAAGTGGCCCACATTGAATTGATGAATTGATGATGGAAACAAGTAGGCGTGAGAATCAAATTTTAGTCTAGAAACCCTCCCATATCATTAAGGCATGCAAATAGTCTATCCATGTAAAATTTCAGTGCATACAAAAACAATTTGAAAAAATTTCAACGTTGGCCCCATTCACAGGTCACCATTGCCCATGCATAGACCTAGTACAATGTTTGTTCGTTGTTCCTTTTAAAAAATGGATAACGATCCCCTCCCACATCTATAAGGAATCCAAACCTTTTAAAAACATTATGGACACCTTTCTCCTAGCATCAGGGGGTGGATGGGTTATATCAAAAATGGAAAATCTCAAGTATTTATTTTAATTCCCATAGAAGCATCCAAACCACCACCCTTTGAATCCTATGGATTAGTAGGGGTTAAAGGATTAACATTAGGGTTAGTTTTAAGGAGGATATGAGGGTTCCTCATTTGGTGTTGTATGTTATAGGATTTGGGTTTAAGGGTTATAAGAGATTTAGGTTAAGGGTTATATGTATTGGTGTTGATAAGGATTAGGGGTTAAGAGTCGTAAGAGTTAGGAACTAATATATGTTAGAAATTGGGGGTTTAAGGGGTTAGTTTTTTGGGTTTATATGGACTACAAGATTGCAATAATATGGGTTATATGAATCATTTGGTTAGTGGTACTCATTGTGGATAATGGTTATTATAGGTTGAAAATTCAGAAGGGTTATAACAATTAGGAGTTATAGGTGTTATTCAAAGTAAGGGTTAGGAGATGTATAGGTGTTACAATTATAAAGGTTAGAGGTTAGAATAAATAATGTTTATTGGTGTTAGTTGTCTAAGATTATAAAGGTTAAGGGATAGGTGTTATATCATAGGGGGTAACTAAGGGTCATAGGAATTAGGGTTGATACATTCTTAGGAGTTTCGAGATAAGGTTTATGTGCCATTGGGATTAGTACAAGTTTAGTTGGGTTATTGGTGAAGGGTAATAGGGTAAATTTTAATGGGTTATAAGGATTAAAAATATGTTGTTATATGTTAGAGTGTTCAGTTTTAAGAATTGTAGGAAATATGAGTTAAGGTTTATAAGGAGTTTGAAATAAATGATAAGCAACCACTCGATGTTGGTTTTCCTACCCAAATTTCTAATTATGCGCCTGAGAGATAGAGGGCGGGGGAACGGAGAGATATATATTATAGAATAAAAAATGTCTCTTGTGGATTATGTCATTTACCCTGCCTTTTTTTTTATCCCATTATTTTTGTTCCTTACAAGCATCCCTAAGGTCATAGGACACAAAATGAGTAATGACACCTTTGACATAGTATAACCCTACATTTTTGTCTATTTTCTTTCAAGTCTTCCTTCTCCTTTTCCTCATCCAAACTTCCTAGAGGTGTGGGATGTAGTGGGAGAGGAGGATTGAATCTTAGCTTGATTTGTGTGAGCTTGATTTTCCTCAAAGACTCCTTGTAAAATTAAGACCTATGCAGGGTAGCTTATAAATTATGAGGGTAGTGTGGTTGTATCCTCTAAATATTATAAATGGATTTATTTGTAGTTTGATAATGGAAAGTAGAGTCTAATATTAAGAAGAAGGAAAGATTCGAGTTAACAAATGAAGCATTTGTAACCGATTACATATTGAGTTAACAAATGAAGCATCTTCTTCTAGTTGGATTTTTCCCATATATATATGTATGATCCACTAAAGGTGATACATTATCTTATGTATGATCCCATAATTTTAAATGTGTAAATTTCCACATCAAGCATGGCCACACTAGAATCATGGGGTCATTGGACTTAAGGAGGGATGTGTATTGATCCCTTTTAGTTTTGGGTTGTTAGTATTTTCAATTGCACGCACCTTTCAATCTAGTCAAAGTTCAATTAATGTCTCTTGTTACTGTAGGGTTATAAAGCCTCATCCTAATGCCCATATGCCTCCAACCTTGTGATCTAATCATTTGGTGACAAGTGTCATGAAGGGTAATGACTAAGACTAGGGATAACTTTCAATTCAAGGCTAGGAATGACCAGACCCACATCAAGTGAAGGAAGAAAATTAAGAAGGTACATGTTTTGTCCCATTTCATGTCAACAACAACACATCCATTCATTGGGAACACTAAAACCTGACAAATCGATGACTCCACTAAATTAGGGTTTATGGTTTACATGATGAATTGATGATGGAATAAAGTGGGTGTGTGAGTCAAATTTGAGTCCAGAAACCCTCCCATATCGTTAATGCATGAAACTAGTCTATCCATGTCAAATTTCAATGCATACAGAAACAGTTTGAAAACATTTCAACGTTGGCCCCATTCACAAGTCATTGTTGTCCGTGTCTAGTCCTATTACAATTTCCTTGTAAAATTTGAATAAAATATTTGGAGAATGATAATTTTTAAGGTGTTTGGCCTCTTCCTACACACCACCATATCACCTCTCATTGACAGTCTGTGTATTGATCCCTTTTAGTTTTGGGTTGTTAGTATTTTCAATTGCACACACCTTTCAATCTAGTCAAAGTTCAATTAATGTCTCTTGTTACTGTAGGGTTATAAAGCCTCATCCAAATGCCCATATGCCTCCAAACTTGTGATCTAATCATTTGGTGACAAGTGTCAAGAAGGGTGATGACTAAGACTAGGGGTAACTTTCAATTCAAGGCTAGGAATGACTAGGCCCACATCAAGTGAAGGAAGAAAATTAAGAAGGTACATGTGTTGTCCCATTCCATGTCAAAAACAATGCATCCATTCATTGGGAACACTAAAACCTGACAAATCAACGACTCCACTAAATTAGGGTTTATGGTTTACATGATGAATTGATGATGGAAGAAAGTGGGTGTGTGATTCAAATTTGAGTCTAGAAACCCTCCCATATCGTTAAGGCATGCAAATATTCTATCCATGTAAAATTTCAATGCATATAGAAACAATTTGAAAAAATTTCAATGTTGGCCCCATTCATAGGTCATTGTTGCCCGTGTCTAGTCCTAGTACAATTTCCTTGTAAAATTTGAATAAAATATTTGGAGAATGGTAATTTTGAAGGTTCTAGGCCTCTTCCTACACACCACCAGATCACCTCTCATTGACAGTCTGTGTATTGATCCCTTTTAGTTTTGGGTTATTAGTATTTTCAATTGCACGCACCTTTCAATCTAGTCAAAGTTCAATTAATGTCTCTTGTTACTGTAGGGTTATAAAGTCTCATCCCAATGCCCATATGCCTCCAACCTTGTGATCTAATCGTTTGGTGACAAGTGTCATGAAGGGTGATGACTAAGACTAGGGGTAACTTTCAATTCAAGGCTAGGAATGACTAGGCCCACATCAAGTGAAGGAAGAAAATATAAACATAAAAATGTAAATCCCTAGGATGGCATACCTACATCGTTGGTATGATTAGGCACAGTCACATAGAGATCCTCTTGTTTTAGAGAATAGTTCATTCTCTACTAAACAAGGGAAACCACGTGAAGGTGGAAGCTCTAATTATCCCCCCCCCCCTCCTCCCCCTCACATCACTCTTAATTTCCCCATAGTATATAATTTGAAATAAAAGCATATAAAATATCATATAAAATATATAAACACATACCTCTTCTTTTCAACAATTAAATATCAGTCATCTTCTTATTCATCCAACTCAACATTTGTATCAGGATCTGGTTCAAAATCAATATTGGTGAAAGGATCATTCATATCAACATCATCATCAACGCCATTTTTGCTAATATAGTTATCAATATCATCAATGAGATCGTCATCTCCTACATTTGGATGATTAACTTCTTTGTCTGACACATTGACTACATGAGCCACCTTCTACTGATATGCATAATCATGATATTCTTCCTCGTTATTATCTTCATCCTCAGCTACATGATTATACTTTACTAGTCTTCATCTTGGATCATATCTAACAACGTATGACCAACCTACTTTACCAGGTACCTCTGAGTAAAATACTTGCTCACATTGACTTGGAAGAACATAAGGCTCCGTACCCGGTTCAAATTCCCTTGTATTAACCATGGTAAATCCATTATCATGCTCAATAACAGTTCTTTCAAGATCATGTTCATGCATTCATAGCATGTACCATTTAACCTCAAACAAAACTATTTTAAAGGAATCAAAATCACACTCAATTATATCCTCCAAATGCCCATAGTGCCTATTCTCAGTTTCTTCCGGATTTCTATCACTTCTAGAGGAAATGTTGGTGACCTTAAACACTGTAGTTATCCCACAATCCGAGGTTTTCATCTTATCATCCAACTTTTTGATACGAAATTTACGACCATTACACCACATAGCCTTATGATGTTTCAACTGCAACATGGACAACAAGTAAAGAATAGATTGCCAATTAATAAACCTCATATATGACTTAGTAAATATATATTTCAAAAATTAATCAAACCAAATACATTGAAAAATTGGGAAATAACTAGGAAAATGTGGGTAAAAAATTTACTTTCCTATTTATCTTTTAAACCAAAGGCTAAATAAACTTCCCTTGATGTAAGATCAGGAAATTGATCTCAATGACGATGCATTGTTTTAATCATCTTACTCATCCCTTCCTATGATAACCTATCGAAGTATTATTCAATATATTCTATCCAATGCTCCATCCAATCAAGGTTGTTTGCAATGTATAAATGTAAAGCATCCCACTCTCAAGCAACTATATGATAAAATAACAATTTAACATCATTAATTAGCTATTGTTAATAAAGGAATAATTTAATATAGTTCAATATGCAGGAACAAAAAATGCAAAAAATCAGTATGATAAAACAAAATTGGAAAAATAAATGTGTAATATATTAAATCTACGTCCACATCTAATAATTACCTTTCACAGTCCTCATTTTACCTTTTCCCAATAGGACCTCCCCTTCAAATTTGTTGATGGATTCGAGATTCCAAATGTGAGGCACATTCGTATTTTCTTCTAATTTTGGTAGATATTGACTAATATAAACCATGCATTGATATACCATATATTGCTCAACCATATAACCCTCTGGACATGCTCTTTGTCTAACAAAAGCCTTCAATGACTTCAACTGGCTCTCCACCATCCACATCAACCTTGTGTGTATTGGTCCACATAATTCAATCTCCTCAACTTGGTGTATGAGGTAATGTTCTTGTGCATTGAAAAATGTTGGAGGTATATATTATTGCATTTGACACATTAGTCGGGGAATTTCTCTCTTCCAATACCTTATATCTTATTTATGGATTTATTTTGATCATGATAGCCACCTACAAATGTCGATGCAATAAAATAATATCAAGGCATACATAAATTTGCAAATAAAACATAATATGTCAATAAGTTCCGCTACAAATCACATAAGATGTACAGTTTCCTTATAAAATATTACTTACCTCATGTATTTGCCAAGTACATAAATAATTTGTTTTATGTTGTTGTCAAAGTCATTCGGGAGAGATAAAGGTAGAACATACTATAACAAAAAACAAATAACTATTATTTGTTTCCAAAAAATGCGTACCAATACGAAAATATATTTTAACCTAACAATTACCTTAATGAATGTATGCCAGTCATGTGTTTTAACCCCAGCAAAATCACCTTTTTTCGTTAAGATATTTTGTATGTTCGATGAAAACCCCATCGGAAACCTAATTTTTCGAATGACCTCTTTTACAATATTGCTCTATTGCTCCGTCAATAACCAAGGAAGACTAGTATTTTGTTCATGGCCATCACCATTAGAATTAATTATAACACTTTGCAATGTGTGATTAGCTTCCTGGATGTCAGAACAAATATTTCCAATTCTCTCTTTGTCAATCCTTCCATCTAATATTCGCCATAAAAATTTTGTTATGTTCTTCTCGATATTCATTGTATCAAACAAATGAACTATTTGTAGGTTCTTGTAGTATGGAAATCTACTGAATTGCATCGGGTAACTTTTCATTCCTCGTGGAAGCCCATTCGTGCCTTAACGACATTCATGAAACATCAACAAATTGAAATTAACACTATTTAATCAAACTAAATGAAATTAATACTAATGAAATTAACCAAAGATTTATATAATATGTCATACATAAATAATTTGCATACCTTGATGATTTCTAATATATTCCAACTTCCAGAGGCGAGGTGTCATTCTTCGTGGTTTTTTTTCCATTCTCTTCTTTACCATTGAATTTTGCTTTGTTTGTAGTTCGATAACTATGGTTATTAGGCAGAAAGTGCCTATACTCATCAAACGCTTCCTTTCCTAAACTCCTTGAATGATGATATTTTATCCTAGGACCACAAACTGGGCATGCAAATTTACCCTTTGTTTGAATACCTACAAGATATATGAATTAATGTCGTGAATTAGAGTTACAATTTAAAATAATGCATGATATTTTCAATAAATATATAATATAACATTATATCACAAAAGAAAGTAACAATATACCACAAACATGTGTTAACTCGAGAGCATCATGAATTGTCCATGATAGTATTCCATGGAATTGAAATCGATTGGTCTAGAGATGTCATACATAGTGATGCCAACCCATAACTTCAACAACTCTTCGATAAGAGGCTCAATATATACGTTCATATATTTAAATTGGTACTTACCTAATTGGTGCAACATATTGCATGATTAATTATACTTATCTAGATGTTGTTATATATAAAAGAAATAATTACCATGCACGAAACAAAGAAATGAAATATTTTTTCATACTTTAAAGAAAATAAAAGATGATTAAATACCTGGAAAAATCATTGCCAACATTGTGTGCTCTCTCTTGATCGACATCCAAGGAGGAATGTTATTTATAACAAAAACAAACCACACTGAGTACGTAGAACAAAGCTCTCCAAATGGATTGACACCATCAGCTTCCAACGAAAGTCTAACATTACGATATTATTCTTTAAAAATTGGCCACTTTTCTTCGATGTACTTCAATGCAGAACCATCTGCAGGCATTCGAAGAACATCGTATTGACTTCTGTTCTTTGCATGGAAATCCATAAACGGTGCTATACTTTGGCACCTGAACAACCATTGTAAATGTGGAGTTATCATAATATAACAAAGAACTTTGTGAGGCACCTTCTTTGACACTTTATCGGTTCGATATATACTTATTTGACATTGTGGGCATTCATTTTCTAATGCATATTTTCCATAGTATATGATATGATCATTAGGACATACATCAATAGCCTGATAGTCCATTCCAATTTCTTTCATAATCACAGATATTTCTCGATATGTGCGTGGAAAAATATTTGATGTCGGTAATAGAAATTCACCTAACAATCTACAAAATTCAAAACAATAAGTCAATATAAACAATATTAATCATCAATATCACATCCATACTAATTTACAAATTAGAAAACAATAGCAATATAGGAAAAAATTGAACCTTTTAAGTATTTTTGAACATGCTGGCATAAATAATTAACAAATTAAACACCTTAGTATCTGTGTGAGGCATGTGTTTGATAAACAATTCAAAACCTTCAAGTTCACCAACAACAATATAGTAGATTAAAGATTTGTTGTTGAGCCTTCATAAAGAGGTTGGCGTGACTTCTTGAGTAGAGAATCAACATCATGACTATCATCCTAGTTGTCCTCATCCATTGGAGAAAATGTATCTTGGATCAATCTATGTATCTCATCTTCCTTATTTGAATCACTAACGTTATCTCCATCCATATCATCATTAATAACTTGATCAACAGCTTCAATATTTTGATCTCAAAGTTCATCACCCTGTAAAGGAGTATTTCTTCTAGTACTTGTCAAATAACTCTCTGTAGGTCGACATTTTGGGGGCATCGTCTATATATTTAAAAACAACATAGAAAATTTAGTGTGTATAGAAAATATAAAAATCCTGATAAGAAATATTACTAAAATTCATGACATGATGACTATTACAGAGAATACATTAAATATTGAATCCTCTTACCAAGGGACGATATTCATAACCCCCTTCAGCATGGCCCTTCTCCCTACAATGTCTTTCAGTTGTTGTTATTAAAAGTATTTTTCTTTGCAACCCCTGCAATCATAGTAAGGGAAATAACATTTTCCATTGCCCCTCGCCTCTAATGTCGCTCTTAGCTGAGCAAGCTTCCTGTCATTTTCATTCATAGTGAAAAATCCTTGTACTGACAAGTAATTGTCTTACCTACACCATACCAAATAGTAAGTTGTCAAATTTTTATATTTTAGCTACTCCTTCATGATATTTTAGCTACTCCTTTCGATTATGATATGTTTATTTACAATGACCTACAATCCTCACAATTATTTCTTCTAAGACATTTTGACATGATTTTTTTTATTATTATAGATTAACTATTAAGATCGATATGCTTCAATTTGTACTTTAGAGTAGTGTGTATTGAATCACATGGAAAATAATTACAGACCATTTAACGAAAGTGGTCAAAATTTATCAAACTTGAATCACTCGACACCATACACCAGCCTCTAAGTTGTTTTGTAGAGAAAATGTCAATCTTTGAAATTCACCACTAAAAAAAGAATGCCAACCACTTGTCATCCACAATTGGGTTGGGTTGGTTTAAATTATGACGTGTTGTGTTAAGGTCCTAACCCGCACATAGGTAGATCAATGTATTCGGATGTAATAAAGGTCAATATTAATAAGACCTTTCAATAAAATAGAACAAGGCGAATGTAAGAAGACCTAATAGAAGCTTCCACTTCTAGAAGGATCTTCCTCTAGATGCTTCCTTTTAGTATAAATAGGAGTCGAGGGTATGAGAACCCTAGCTTGGATATTATTGTAACAGAGCGCTGCTCGATTGGAGGTTGCCCCCTCGAAGAGGCCTGTGAAC
>ML779840.1:650708-705421 GCA_009831015.1 Picea engelmannii | reverse complement strand
ATTCAAAGTGCTATTTCTGTTGCTATTTCGTATATCATTTCTGTGTATTGTGAAGATTATGCTGGATATTTTACTGTTATTCTGTCATTTCTAGCATTTCGTTTCTGTTCTGCATATTTTATATATCTGGTATCTTGCATGTTGATTTGCAACTACATACAATGGTCACAATTTTATGTTACTTACAATGGTCACGGTTTTATTTTCTAAGACACTTTGGCATGTTCTCATTTTTTATTGTATGGCTAGTAGATTTCATCATGTTATCATAGATTTTGTCATGAAATATTTATATTTTAGCTACTCCTTATTAATAGTGTATAAACAAGTTACATCAACTACAAACTAGAGTTAATCACTACATCTAGAATTGCATGCGATTATAAAAAATTGAGAGAAACAACATCACATAAGAATACAATGTTATATGACTAACCTAACCTAATACTAGACTAAAAATATGACATTAATATATAAAGGCACAACATCATAGAAACACAAAAGTTAGAGAGCTAACAAGGTCTCTAAGGGATAGAATTAGACTTAAGAGGAATTTTTTTTCCACTTTCTATTTCAAACATTAGTCCAACCAGTAAAGTTGTTATGAGTTGGTGGATTTGTAATAAGGATTAAATTTACATAAGGAATTGTAGGCTCAAATTAATCTAGATTGATAATGACATCTATTTTTAATGTTTGAATTGACTTATTGATGGAGTGATTTTCCCTTTTCTTAAAATACTTCTTCGGAAAATATTTTTCTTGACATTTCACATGAATTTCCATAGAATATACTAACTAGACCCAAAAACCAATGACATGAAATATGGTACTAAACATATAATATAGTATCAAGGAAAAACCAAGCTACATGAAATTTCATTTGAACAAAAATTTACAAGTTAAATGTGTACATCAATAAAAAAACATACTAACCTTGCAAGTTCAAAATCTGAGCTATGTAGATCGAGAATTGGATTTGTTCAACCGGTGGGTGACGAAAAAAATAAACATCTAAAAAAAAATCCATGAACAGTGTCGCAACTATAGAAATTGTGTCGCAAAGTCTCTTAAAGTCGGGTATATATAGATCAACAAGTCAACTAGTCGTTAGCAGATGATTTTTGAGATAGGCAAAACTTTTGTGGCAATAGCGATGAACTTTCGTGGCAATAGCAATGAAAATCCCACCCAAATTAAAAAAACCTATTTGTGGCAATAGCGACAAACTTTCGTGGCAATATCGGCGAAAATCCCACCCTATTTAAAAAAAAAAAACATGAAAATAATGGAATCATGGAAAAATTTTGTGGAATAATCCGCCCATATGTAGTAGTGACCAATAGCAAAGTTTCACGCAGATCCACATTTCATCTACATCATTGTGCATCGAGATGAGAACCAGGAAGAGTTATAGTCATACTACAAGCTAATAGATGAAGACATGGAGCAGATTACAAAGGAGTGGCCGGAGGAAATCCTTGTACCCGTCGTTGATGCAGAAATATCCGACACTGACACCATAGGAAGCCCCATAGTCACCTGGGTCGAGCATGTCAGATATTCCAGTGGGATAAAGAAGAAGAAAAAGTAGGTGGAATTCCAATATATAGAGACTGATAAGGAGGACAACGCTTCTGAAGATAATGGATCAGACTCACTAGGAGGAGGAGGAGACGAAGTAGAAGAACAGGAGGAGGAAATGAAGGAGAAGAAGGGAAAGGAGGAGGTGAAGCTACCACCCCTCCACTTTAGGATCCACCTGTTGGGATAGTAACACCGCAGAAGAGGAAGGTTTCTCCATAGAAACATTCAACAAGGAAGAAGACGCACGCTAATAATCCCTAGTTATAGGCAACGCTCACGGAGGACGATATCAGTTTGGTCTGCAGAGCTATGGAGGAGGCTTCTGAGGATATCTTTCAGAGATATGGAGAGAAGCAGGAGGAGATATATGGAAGGATAAAAAAGGAATTGAAATAAGTACATCAAGTTGTTCATTTGGTCTATGCAGTAACTACTGTGTCACAGATTGCAGAATTGGGTGATGAACCATCCCAATTGAGAAGACTTGTAGATGTGACAGAAGCTCGACTTCAGAAAGTCTAGGAAGAGAAAGAGAAGGCTACAAAATCTTTGAAACAAGAGAAATATGAAGCCTTAGAACAACTACAATTAGTGCAGTACAGTGTAGCCGCTTATGAAAGTGAGAGAGAAGAGTTTCAAGCGATGCTCCAGGAGGAGAAAGCCCAGCTACAAAGTGAAAAGGAGCAGTTGCTCACAGAATGGGCCACGGTCAAATAAGTAGTGACTAAAGCATGTCACTTTGTTCCAGGCTTGGCATATGAGGAACAATATTCGGTCGAGGCTCAAGTAATGAAGATCGCTAAGATCATCCAACAACTTCAAGCCAGGATAGAATATTTGGAGGCCCAAGCAGTACCGAGCACCCCACAAGAGGTGTGTGACTAGAGGGAGGAGACCGATAAGAACATTGTAATAAGGATAAGATCCCTCGCTTCGGAGTGCAAAAAACTGAGAGTTTGAAGAACATAGACATATGAACGCCTCAATGAGGATCCAGAGCTAAGAAAGCTAGAAGCGTAGTTATAGGAGGTGCAACAACATGCATTTTTTGTGTAGGTGTAGATGAAGCTGCTCACCACAGTTGAAAGAATGAAAATATCCCAGGAGCAGTGCACAGTACAAAAATAGATCACTTCCCTCCAGGGAAAGGTAATGGAAGTCATGCATAAGCTACAACCATTGCAGGATGAAGCCTACAAGGTGTTCGAAGAGATTGATGGATAGCGCTCACAATTGGACCAAGTGGTTGCAACAGTAGAACAACACCTGGAAGGGCATGTTACGGAGAAGATGATCCAAGAGCTCATTGAGCAAGAGGCTCAGGAGAAGCAACAAGTCGAGGAAAATCGAGTTAAGTTCTAGGCCTTCAAAGAAGCATTGACCAAACGTGAGTGACTCGGGATGAGTCACAAGTGAGTGTTGGGGGCCTATTGGCCCTTGACCAAGTTTTGAGGAAACCTTGGTCAGGTTTGGACCACTTTTGAACTTTGATACATTGTTCGAAGAAGGAGCACCCAGGCGAAGCTGAGATTGCAGATCTCAATTATTTTGTGGGCTATGTGGACCTAGTAAGGGGTTCTCTATGGGCTTTTTTAATGGGTTTATGGGATGTCGACCCATGGGGTTTACCCATGATTAGGCCTTATTGTAAGGGATTGTAAGAGTATAAATAAGTAAGAATGTATGGTAGAAGTAGACACTTTTTGAGTAGTATGTGGAGATAAGTGCAAGTATCTTGAACAACTTTGTGCCCAGAAATGCATGTGAGTAAGGCTATGTGATTGATATAGAATTGGCTTTGTGCCTTGACCTAGTTTTGGAAGGAGGATCTAGTGCTCAGTGCACAAATCTCCTATCCTATGCAAAGCTTGTATTTGTGGCTTAGTGCACAGGAGTGAATGAATGTAAGATTTAGATGAATAATAAAGAAGGCGAAGCGGTTGGTGGACATAGCCCCACACTGGGGTGAACAACATATATCATGTGTCTTTGGTTTGCTTTGTGTTGTGTTGTTTATATTATGAATATGCTCAGTGCTTTGATTATTATGTATGATAGATATATATGTTGTTTCTTAGTGCTTTACTTGTGTTAAGGATAAATGAATGTTAGATCTAACTCAATGCTAAGTGCTCAGGATATATAATCATTTATTGTTACTGTGTCGATCTATCTTTGGGTATGTTATGCGATGTTATTAAGATCAGGAAACTAATGCATGCCATCTTCTAAGTGTTAATAGAATACCCTGTGAAGTGTTATTATCACATATCTGTGTCTCAGATTGGTTACAGACACCTGCGTCCTGTAACCCCCCTTGCTGCTACCTCAGGTGAGACTTTGCTTGCTTCACAGGTGTTGCCAAAAGGGACGATATTCATGGTTTTGTTGGTGCATTGTTAATCATTGAACCTTGGGTCTTCCCCTGTTCCAACAAACGCCTCGTCGAGGATCCAGAGCTAAGGAAACTAGAAGCACATTTATAGGAGGTGCAAAGACAAGCATTGTCGTTGTAGGCGCAAATGAAGCTGCTCACCGCAGTAGAAAGAATGAAAAGATCCAAGGAGCAGTGCCCAGTACAAAAATAAATCACTGCCCTTCAGGGTAAGGTAATGGAAGTCACATAGAAGCTACAACCTGTGCTAGACGAAGCGTGCAAGGTGTTCAAAGATATTGATGGACAGGGATAAAAGTTAGATCAAGTGGTTGCAACAGTAGAACAATGCATGGAAGGGCTTGTTACAGAGTAGATGATCTAGGAGCTCGCTGAGCAGGAGGCTCGGGTGAAGCAGGAATTCAAGGCATCTCGAGTTAAGCTCAAGGCCTTTGAAGCATCATTGTCCAGACCTGAGTGACTCGGGACGAGTCACGAGTGAGTGTTGGGGGCATGTTGGCCCTCGACTAGGTTTTGGGAAAACTTCGGTCAGCTTTGACCCACTTTTGGACTTCGACACGTTGGTCGAAGAAGGAGCACCCAGGCGGAGCTAAGATCGTGGATCTCACCGATTTTGAGGGTTATGTGGACCCAAAAAAGGGTCTTCTAGGGTTTTTGTAATGAGTTTATGGGATGTGGGCCCATGGGAGTTTCCCATGTTTAGGCCTTATTTTAATGATTTGTAGAATATAAATAAAGAAGACTGTATTGTAAAAGTAGCTAGCTAGTGAAGTGAATGTAGTTTTGTGTGAACAAAGTGCTTTGTGCAAAGGCATGTATGTTTGGGACTATGATTTTGTAGAAGGTGCAAATGTTGTGATCTGGCTATGTGCATTTGACCTAGTTTTGGAAGGATGATCTGGTGCTCAGTGTACAAATCTCATGTCTAGTGCGAAGCTTGACTATGTGGCTTAGTGCACAGGAGCAAAAAAATGTAAGATTTAGCGAATAATAAAGAGGCGAAGTGATTGTTGGACATAGCCCCACACTGGGGTGAACCACGTATATCTAGTGTCTCATCACTGACTTTATGCAATGTTATCTCTGTTATGTTTTGCTTGGTGCATAGATTATATGCGTAATGAATATCTATGTGTTTCTTAAATACATTGCTTATGTTAGAATGCTTGATATGATCCAGAGTGCTAAGTTCTAAGTGTTTAAGGTGCATAATATTTTGTTATTAGTACACTATATCTATCTTAGATTATGTTCTGCAATGTTCATAAGGTGAATAAAATTATGCATGTCACTTCCTAGCATTAACAAAACCTTCCGCAAAGTGTTAGTATCACATATCTGTGTCCCAACTTAGTTACATACACCTGCGTCTTGTAACCCCCCTACTTCTACCTCGGGTGAGACTTCGCCTGCTTCACAGGTGTTGTCGAAAGGGACGATAGTTATGGTTTCGTTGGTGCGTTGTTAAGAATTGAACCTTGGGTCTGTTCCTGTGCCAACAATCATCTTGACATTACCTCTATTGGCACTAATTTAGATGTTACTATTAGCAAGCTTTGTAAACAACTTTTAAGAGGCATATTTGGGGTGGGTGTAGTGTAGATATCTTGTTTTTTAATCAAAGCACAAATAAGGAACTCTTGATTTTGTAGATAGCATAGGTATGGTACATTTACATCCATTGAGGTTTGAAAGTTTGCTAAAGATACAAAGATCAAGGACACTAAATGATTGCATTGTTTTGAGAAAATTTTTGTTATGAAAGTGATTGAATCTCTAGATAATCTAGGAGGTTCATAGTTTTACACATATTTAATGGTGTTATGTTTTTCAATCCTCGTCATTATTATGAAAAAATAGATGATAGAGACCTCAAAAAAAAATATGTTTGACATATTTATGTGAAAAATTTCATGATGGGGACTCACCTATTGTAGAGACTGCTAAATGTTTGGGTGAAATGGATGGATTTATTTGTACTATTTATAAATCATACCCCAAAAAACATTTGTTCGAGCATGGGATATATGTGGAGATGAGCCTAAATGGTTTAAAGGCTTTCCATGTTTGATGTGATTATGGCAAGCTATTCTTGTTATTCCAACAAGTACAACAATGTGTGAAAGAGGCTTCTCAAAAGTAAACAGGATAAAAAATGATGATAGATCAAGAATTTCATTGGAAACATTGGATATGTTAATGTTTATGTCTGTCAGTGTGTTATAACTCTGTAAATTTCCTTGGCTGCAACAGAAAATCCCAGAGGTAACCACAAACCTACTTTCAGACTGGAATTTAGCCTCTTGTCAGTCCATAGATGACTCTCTCCTACTATTTATTCAATCAATACAAGGGTTAGGTTTTATGTGGATGGAAATTTTATGAAATGGTTAGTAGGATTGAGAGAAACACCCATTAGGCATGGATTCATAAGGGAAATCAATTCTAGGTTTTCAGAACTTGGTAGAAAAACAATCAATCTCAAAGGACAGATAATGAACTATTACTAGACTTACAATCTTTATAGCATGGATAGATGAAGAAGGAAAACACTCAAAGAGACATAGAGCATGCAACAAGATGAATTATGCAATGACTTATCAGACTGGAAATGTGAACATCTGAACAAGAGAGATACATAGTATATTGTAATGAATTTTGCATCTACTATTTTCCCATTCAAAAAAAGAAAATATACATTTTATGATAACATAAAAGGAAACACACACACTGAGAATATAGACTGTAATAATTGAACACATGAATCTCTGAGATGAGAGCTTAAATACTTATGTCTGAAAAACATTTCATTAATATCCGAAAAAGGTTGTAGCACCAACAATCTTTCTTTACCCACTCTCCTTTTACAATACTCTTCCTCATAATATATAGAAATAAATTACAATATAACTCAATTAGATCGGAATAGTTAGGGGTTCACATTCAAGAAGGAGTTACAAACTAACTCCTATTTTTTAGGGTTTAGTTTTTTAACTAATTAAATTGGGTAAAAATCTGTAAAATAGGCTATAAATATTCAAATCTCCCAAACTATGACACATGTGCAAAACTGAGAGAGGTTTTTGTAGATGAACCTATAATTGAGAAAAAAAAATCTTTCAGTTTGTGGATATCTATCACCATATGCTCAAAATATGAGCTTGAAGTCAATTGCAAAAACAGTCAGCTACAGGAAATTTTGCAGCAACCAGGAGATTTCGCAGTGAATGGTAATTTCACCTTTTCTCCCAAATGGCGAACTGGGTTGGGATGATTTCTTGTCATCAAATTAATGACACTATGATGCCTCTCCAAAAGAAATTTGGGCAAACCCCAGTTTTTATTTTTAAATTTATGATGAAAATACATTTTCACAACAACTAGGAAATTTCTTGCGAAATCTTTGTTTCAACAGTTTCCTTTGTGAACTCTATCTCTCTGTCAATATGTGATAGTGTCTTTGAAATTGTTGCAACTAAAAGGCCATAGGTAATGTCGATGATAGAAAAATAATCACAAAAGTGACTATGATTTCTCCACATGCCTCATTGCCTCATCGATATTACGTTGATAGAAATATCATCGAACTTTGACACATGATCTTTAAGAGACCAGGACATGACTACAAGACTCAATTAGAAAGTAAACAAATTGTTTTGAATTTTTAAATTTATACTCACTAACATAGGCTCCAATGGGGATGCTATCCTTCTTATGAGGTAGCAGAGAACCCAAATACCGGTGCCTATTCCATTGGGTTGTTCCCATCTCTTTCTTGAAACTTGCAACCTGATTCTTGCTTTGAAACCAAAACCAATGTACAAACTGAAAATCACAACTGCACACTGAAAACTAAAAACTAAAAACTGAATCCTGAAACAGATGCTTGCCAAGCAAGATTATTACAAACTACTTCCTACTATATCTTGTTGAGACACCTATTGAATTCAAGTAATGCAAAACTCCCAATGAAGCCAATCAAGAAAATGGCTACTCACTCGAACTCTGCTCATACTTTCCTTGCGCAGACTAAAAAATTTAAGAGATGACAACTCAAACTCCAATATGAATCCTAATCATGTGTTGGTGAACAAAAGAAGATGTACCTTCACGGATAATTCCAATATAAAGGCAAAAGTGATCTAAAATCGATGTTTAACAACTTACACTTTGATTTTGATTTTAACAAGATCTTTTCTAACAATGCATGTGAATATATAAGTGGTAAAAAATTAAAGAATGAAGAGAAATAGAAGAAAACACAAAGAATAAAACCATCAAAAAAATAGAACACCTGAAGTTGATAATGAAGTTCGACACAATTTGCCTACGTCTCCAAGCCTTTGTTTTAAGTGGGGGAGGCTTCTCTATTAAAATTCAATGCTTAAAAATTTGCATCAAAATTACATCATTTAGGTATCTAACTGACTCAGTTGTATTCTTCTCTATCTCAAGAACCCAATGCAATAGACGACACCGAAAAAAGTGGAGTAGAACTCTCGAAAATGGCCTCCAAAGCTCAAATACTCTTCTGGATTCACTGCATAAGACATCTTGGCCTTCATAAATTATTATTCAATTTGCTCCAAGATACTTTCTTAAAACTCCACAATGGATTGGTTTATATAGCCATGAGGTAGAGGGATAAAATCCCAATAACCCACCTCTTATGGCACTCAATTTTAGCCAATATCCACCAAGATATGGCCAAAAATCCATTAAAGTTAGCAAAAAACCCATTTATAAGGTTAAAAACCTACATTTTGGCCAAATATATGCGCCAAACCCCTTTCTCTGGGCCCTTGGTCACATGGAGCGCCATGTGGCCTTGTACTAGCCCTCGTCGACAAGGGCTTGTCCCAAAAACCGCACACTAACTCATAACAAAAGGAAAAGATGCCACATTGTGGTTAAGTCCCACCATGTAGCCTAGTGGGTTGGCGTCTTGGTTGTTAGATCATTTTCGGTGAGTGAGGTCAGGAGTTTGAATCCCGTGGAGGTGGAAACAAACTTTTTCCCAGCACATATTGGCCTTATTTGAGGTACCACATGGTGCCCTGTGATTGGGCCATGTGTCACCCTGTGATTGGTTCATATTGTCCAGTCACATCCAATCAGATGGCCAGTCAGCACTACCAACTCACCTACATAGTCAACACCCCTGCCATGTCATCCTCCATATAGTCCATGTGTCCTCGTTTGAGCCTGCCATGTGTCATCCATACAACCACATTATCATTCATACCATGCCACATGTGCACATCTGTGGTTACCACATCATACTCGTACAACCATGTGTCACACTGTCACTGGGCTCATGTGGACCATATTTCCACGTCACTTGCCATGTGTCACTTCCATACAATGCCACATGTCAAATTTTTACATGTCCAAATCAACCCTAAAAATGCCAAATCTGGTTGCCACATGGCACGTCCTGGTGCTTCCACATGTCCTACTAACGTCATCATGATGCCATGCTGATGTCATCCACCACATGTCCTGCTACTGTACCGTTGACGTTAGCAGTACATACTGTTGACTTTGAATTTGAATTTTTTTGTGATTTTGACCTGAACTTCAGATCGCAATAACTTCGCCATACAGATTCCATTCAGAAATAAATATATTGTCGAAATCAACACAATGAGCCCTATATGATGGCGCTAGTTTCATCCAAATCTGAGAACTTTGAATTTTTTACCTTTCTGGATCCATTTGGATCACACCTCCCCACTGGGACTTTTTGGTTCTCCAAAAAGGTTATTCCATCAATTCACTACATGATTACATCAATCAACTAAACAACAAATAGCCTAGACTCATCAAAACATTAACTAGACCCAATAAGTGATTTCATAAATCAAATCAACTTTATTGCATCAAGTAGACTAGACACTGACTCGATGAAATATTTACATGTGGGGCATAAAATATGCCCAGTTCCAAGCAGATGACGCATCTCCTGCCAATGGAGTTTCACAGTCGTTCTTCTTCTCTTCTGCAACATCCTTCTTCTTCTCTGGCACTTCAGGATTTTTGGAGCATCTCAACTCTATATGCATCTTCCAAAAACTATCTTCACAATGCCCATTCCTTTGACAATGTGAGCAATAATTTCATGCTCGAACGAATTTGATGAAGCCTTGCCCAGACTTATTTGAATGCCCGTTGGATTTTCCCAACTCTTGTCTTGGATGTGCTGAATTCACACACATATTATTCTTGACATGTAGTGTTGAATCATCCTATCTTGGTGTACTCCTTGTCGCCATGGTCTTCTTTTTGTATACCATTTGCTTCCAACATACTACAACACAAGGGTTATGATTTCCGCAAAATATAGATGGAATTTTTCTTTTCATAAGTTCCATGACCCTAACATGTTCATCATTAAAGGTAGGTGAAGGAGATTTATACCATTCGACCATTTTACCTTTTGTTTGCGACTCACTGTTCACATCACTGCTAGCTTGAGTTTATGGCTTACCTTTACTAGTTCGAATCCATGCTGGTTTCAGTTCTGAATGTTGATCCCAATAATGGTCAACATTGTGTCTGAACTTCTGACAATCTGTACAACAAACCACTAGAGTTTTGTCATCAGTAGACTCTTATGTGTATCCCAATCCTTCATGGAGTGGTCATTCTCGCACCTCGATAGGCTTATCTCTGCCTTGGCCATGCTTTCTAAAACCTTGTTCTTTCATGTAGCAAAACTTGGATAGCATCTTCATACCAATTCCTTTGGTATGCTTTTTAAATGCGACAATATCCTGATTGCCTAACTCCAATTTCTTATCAACTAAAGGAGAATTTGGAGTATGTTGAGTACTTTCCACTGGCGAGGAAAATGTGCCAATTTCCTCTCTTACTAATTGCTCCTCAACTGGAGTAGCAGGAATATATGAATCCTCCCCATCTGATTTCCTACGAAATGGATGAATTTCATCATCCTTGATAGGACTCGGGCTTCTAACAGAAGAACTTCTTCCAACTGGTCTTTCCCTGTCTTCCTCAAGGATTTGTTCCAATATTCTCATCTTGACATTTTCTTGCTAAATCTGTTGATTGATCTCCTCGAGTTCCTAGGTTCTAGCTCTCTTCAATATTTTCCCCATGCTTATTCACAATTCCTACAATATAGTTGTTGGCATAGGGGCATACCCAGGATTCAACACTTCAACAATGCACCAACAAAACCCTAACTATCGGCCCTTTCGGCAAGACCTATGAAGCAAATGTAGTCTCACCCGAGGTAGAGGCAGGGGAGTTGCAGGACTCAGGTGTCTACAACCAAGTTGAGACACAGATCTGTGATTACGACACTTAGCATAGCACTTAGACAACAATATGTATTAGTTCATGGGTCTCATTTACATCGTAGACTAAACCCTTAATACAAAACATTGCAGTAACAATAAATATCAAGCACTTTCAATCACTTAGCACACAGAATTAGCTCATATCTAGCATACAATTATCTTTAATACAATTAAGCACTAAGAAAAAACATCAGATACATTCTCAAACATTATAACAACATCACTAAGCAGATAAAAAACATAATTCACATCGCTCAAATCTCATCAAGACACATGATACACGTGGTTCATTCCAGTGTGGGCCTACGTCCACCAACTTCTTCTTATTCTTTATTAGTCTTCAATCTTCTTACATTCGTTCTCTCTTGTGCACAAAGCCACAGAGCCAAACCTCACAGAGGACAAGAGATCTACGCACTGTGCACTAGATCCTCCTTCCCAAAATTAGGTCAAGGCACAGAGCCAACTCCTTATTAGCACAGAGCCTTACTTTTCATAGTTTGTTTGCACAAAGAAACTTACAATATATTGCACTTAGCTCTGCAAACCTTAACGTATTCTTGCACTAAGCCAACATTAACACTTGCAACATATTGTGCACATAGCCAACCAGGCTTCTTACATCTCTTAGCTACTTATTTATACATTTACAAAAAGGCCTAATCATGGGTAAACCCATGGGCCGACATCCCATAACCCATTACATAAACCATAGTAAACCCTTTGTTGGGTCCACAAGCCCACAAAACAAGTGAGATCCCACGATCTCAACTCCACCTGGGCACACCATCTTTGACTAACCTGTTGAAGTCCCAAAAGTGGTCAAACATGACCAATGTTTCCTCAAAATTTGGTCAAGGGCCAACAGACCCCCAACACTCACCTATGACTCATCCCGAGTCACTTAGATCTAAGCAACGCTCCTTCAAGGGCCTCGAGCTTAGCTGGAGCTGCCTCGACTTGATACTTCACCAAAGCTTCCTGATCGACAAACTCCTGAATCATTTTCTCTGTAACAGGCCCTTCCAGGTGTTGTTCCATTATTGTAACCACTTGGTCTAGATGCGATCCTTGTCCTTCAATCTCTTCAAAAATCATGCAGGCTTCATCCTGCACTGGTTTTAGTCTCTGTGTAACTTCCATGACTCTGCTTTGGATGGCATTAATCTGTTGTTGGACCATGCGATGCTCCTATGATCTCTTCATTCGCTCGACCACAGTGAGTAGCTTCATATATGATTGTACTGTCAGTGCATGTTGATGAGCCTCCTATAGTTGTGCTTCCAATTTCCTAAGCTCTGGATCTTCTGCGAGGCGTTCAGAGGTTTGCGCACTTCGATCACTCAAATGCTTACAATCTGAAGTGAGGGCCCTAATCGTTCCAACTGCGTTCTTGGCGGCTTCCTCCCTCTGATCATGCACTTCTTGTGGAGTGTTGGACACTGCTTGGATCTCTAACTCCATTATCCTTGCTTGAATTTGTTGAATGGCCTCAGTGAGCTTCCCCACTTGAATCTCAACTGACTCTTGTTCCTCTTGTGCCAAGCCCGCCACAAAGTAAAGTGCTTTAGTCACTGCCTCTTTGACCACAGTCTGCTCTGCGAGTAGTTGGTCTTTTTCTTTCTGTATATTTTCTTTGTCATCCTCGAACATCGCCCAAATTTCATCTTTCTCCTTCTCATAGGTGGTTATGCAATACTACGCAACTCGTAGTTTCTCTAAGACCTCCTCCTTTTCTTTCTTCAAGGCTTTTATAGCCTGTTCCTTTTCTTCTTTGACTCGTTGAAGTCAAGCCTCCGTTGCATATGCTAGTATTCGTAATTGGGTGGGCTCATCCCCCAATTCTGCAATCTTCGACGAAGAAGGTGCAACAGGTATTGCACGGCTCGAATAAATGGCTTGTTGTATCTCCTTCAACTCCTTCTCGATTCTTTCATACATCGTTTCCTACTTTTCTCCATATCACTGCAAGATATCCTCTGAAGAATCATCCACGACTACGATGATTAGATCGACATCATCCTCTATGAGCATGGCCTTCATCTTGGGCTTATTGGCATAGGTCTTCTTTCTTGTTGAAGGTTTTTTTGGGGAAACCTTCCTTTTATTTGATGTTTCTGCCTCAGTAGGGGGGTCCTTCGGTAGTGTAGATTCACCTTATTCTTTCATTTCTCTGTCATCCCCTCCTCCTTTTCCATTCCCTTGGTCTTCTCCTCCTCCTTCTAGCGAGCCAAATCCATTTTCTACAAAGGAATTTTCCTCCTCATCAATTTATATATGTTGGACTTCTACCTTTTTCTTCTTTTTCTTCACGTTGCTCTGCCCAACATGCTCAACCTGGGTGACCAAGGGGCTTCCTATGATGTCTGTGTTGGAGATCTCTGCATATTCAACCGGTACAAGGAAATTCACTAGCCATTCTTTGGTGATCTCCTCCATGTCTTCATCGGTCATCTTATAATAGGACTATAACTCCTCCTTGCTCTCATCCCTACACGCAATGATACAGATAAAGTGTCGATCTATGCGGAACTTCACTAGCGGTCTGTACTAGTGTAATGTGTGGAAATGCCTCAATAACACACTTTAGTTGCTAGTAGTAGGAATGGAACACAACATTCGACTGCCACTGCTTCGACATGTCATTCGTATACCACAAGTTGGAGAACCTTGCGACCAACAACTCTAATGGCTCAACTTCTGGAAATGTCGCTCCTTCCGGCATCTGCCTAGTGACAAATGTGATCAATATAAGTAACCAGATAAAATGGAATTCATACCTCTGATCCTGTGATTCGCAACAGTCTTTCTTGAGCGCGTTGATGAGGTAACTCACCCAAATCATTTGCATCCCCTCCACACACTTCCCAACGAGGTATACTACGCACCCAGTGACCTGTGTCGGATGGTTATTTCTGACAATCTTGCCACCTATAAGTTGGAAAGAGAGGCGCACTGCACCATCCTAAATAGAGGCTACCTTGTAGCCTCACTTCCCCTTTTCTACATCGTCATAATTCTCCTTTATGCGTTGTTCCAGGGAGCGATCTGAAGTCTTCCCTGGGTAGAACTGTTGAGGGTTCAGTCCCTGCATGCTCAGTCCTATAATCAAGTGGATTAGCATTGGCTCCACAGTAATGCACCTGTCAAGCCATATATATCCTTTGTGATAGCACGATAGGAGGATTTTAACGCAAGCATTAACCTCTTGATGTCAGCCAAAGTGAGGAATCTTCATTACATTCAGTATCATCGACTGTGCCAACTCCTTAATCCACGACTAGGAGATGATGTGTGGCTTCTTCCCAATCGTCTTCATCAAATACCTATGGGGCGTGAGCATGGCGTAGTTCTTTATGTCACCGAGATTAAAGTCGTTGTTCTTCAGAGCTGGGATGTGTCCCAACTGGGTTCCAACTACGTGTATCCCCTTCAGGATGTATGCAGTGATCAACATGTACTCAAAGTCATGTGGGATGTTGTCGCGGTTAACAAAGCCAGCCAAAGGCCATATATAATCTGGCAAGACCGACGGGTTCTGCTTCACGTTAGCCAGATCGTTGCGATGCTTACATTTATTCTCAGTTGCGGGGTTAGCATGGATAGAATGACGTCCAATCGAAGGGGATGCTTGTATTCCCCCAGTTGACGACGCCTGTATTCCTACAGAAAACTATCTATCAACTATTATCTTCATAAGGATCTCCCCAATAGATATCTCTAACATGCTAGGTTCACTCAACATTCACACTTGTAGACAAATAGATCGGGTAGGAAAATGGATAAGCGAGGTAATCCCATAGATGGTGAGGTCTAGAAATCACAGCGCGATATACAATCGATTCTCTGGTAGCTTGGATAATCACAGGTGGAAAAAAGTGGTCCCGACGCAACGTCCGACGGGTTAAATAAGAAAACTCCATAATAGATTCCTCCAATGGGCAAGAATACGTCCATAAATGCAAATATGTCCATTATGGTGCAGTCTCAACGGTCCATTTTCTCATAACTGTGTTTTCTAGCCATTCTAGGGTGTCATTCTAATGATCAGGGCACCTCCAATGGTCATATAGCTTCGTCGTGGAAAAGTCCCATTCTGCGTGGTTATGTTATTTCGACGAGATTCAAGTTTTGCATATATGTATCCTGTGAAGTCTTCCTTCTGTTCTATGTAGCTTCCTGTAGTTTTTCTAGATTATCTTTCTTCCTATTGAGCTTCATGGCCTTGTTTCATGTGATCTGAGCTTCTCTAACAATTTCTGGGATCCTCTTTCCATTTGTATTCTTATTCTCTCCTGGTGAAAGGACTTCACACTGTTGATGTAGTCTTACAGATTCTGAGGTTAATGTCCCTTCTCTTACTATTTCTGGGGGGGATACACTTATTTCTTGCACGGATAGGTGCTTCAAGCCTTCCTACATTCTTTCAACTTCAACAACTAATTCTCTTTCCCTCTATTGCTTCGACTTATCCTCTTGGTCTTCTATTAGTCGCTCTATTTTTTTTGTTATGAAGTCCCTTAGTTCTTGATTTTTTTGTTCTGCAGCCTCCTCCTCTGCTTTCCTTTTGATCTAATCCTTCTCAATCCAAGTCTTTCCTAAAAAAAGTGGAAAAGGGGCATTGTTCTCAACAAATTTAATGACTTCAAATTCTTCTTCAGTCGATGTTTCATGAACAATCATAGGTATATTAGTAACTCTTCCACATAGGGTTACCATCTTTCCTTTAAAAAATATTATCCTTCCCAATGAAGGTACCATAGTAGGCTTTCCCAAAATTTCCCAAGTGATTTCTGGCATAATATTCACATGTGTTTCTTCATCCAATACACAGTCTATGTCGAAGTCTTATATTCTTGTAACTATGCGTTGTTTTTCTTTCGGGATCTCTGGTAAACTAATGTCTATGTGATCATTCATTACTTATTTTAATTGTACTAACATAGTCTCTAACTCATTCTCTTTATGATTCTCTAACATTCTCTTAGCTTCTTGACTTTCTTCAGAGTTTTCTTGTCTCATGTTCATCTTTTCAACTTTAGCAATCATCCTTGGGCAATCGTCAACCTCATGACCAATATCTTTACAACAAAGACAAATAGGACATGTACCAGGGCATTCGTTAGCAATATGTCTCGGTCTTCTGCAATTATAACATAGTGTCAATCCTCTCTTTCTTTTAAATGATCCCCAACCTTTCTTGTACTGCACACTGGGATCACAGTGTTGGACCTACAATCTGCAAAAAGTCTTTCTAGGTTCCTGCATCCTCTTATTAGTCCAAAAATTCTTTCTATGCATAGGAATAACATATCTTTGTCTATTCAGATCAATTATTTCTTATAACTGTACCCTACCATTCAAACTAGGACAAAATCTATCAAACATACCTAGATTCATGCTTTCGAAGTAAACATTTCCACTTATCCTACCCTTACCAGAGAACAAAGCTTTAAGATCTTACCAATTTTCTTCAAATCAGGTTTCTTTCTTAGCACATAGCTTCACAAGTCAAGTAGAATACTGCACACTATAGCAGTAGATCTACGCATAGAGATTTCTCTTTTCTTCAGTTCCCAGTAATCAAAGTTTCAGGTCCCAGCAAAAAAACCATTTGTTGGCACAGGGGCAGACCCAGGGTTCAACGCTTCAACAACGCACCAACAAAACCCTAACTATCTAAACTTTAGGCAACATCTACGAAGTAGATGAAGTCTCACCCAAGGTAGAGGCAGGGGGGTTGCAGAGCTCAGGTGTCTACAATCGAGTTGGGACACAAATCTATGATTACAACACTTAGCAGAGCACTTAGACAACAATATGCATTAGTTCATGAGTCTTGTTCACATCGCAGACTAAACCCTTATTACAGAACAACACAATAACAATAAAGATCAATCACTTTCAATCACTTAGCGCATAGCATTAGCTCAGATCTAGAATATATTTATCTTTAATACCATTAAGCACTAAGCAAGAACATTAGATACATTCATCAAACATTATAACAATAGCACTAAGTAGATAAAAAGCATAATTCACATTGCACAAAGCTCATCAAGACACAGGATATACGTGGTTCACCCTAGTGTGGGGCTACATCCACCAACTTCTTCTTCTTCTTTATTAGTCTTCAATCTTATTACATTCAGTCGCTCCTATGCACAAAGCCACAGAGCCAAACCCCACAGAGGAAAGTATATTTGCACGCTGTGCACTAGATCCTCCTTCCAAAAATTAGGTCAAGGCACAGAGCCAACTCCTTATTAGCACAGAGCCTTACTTTTCACAGTTTGTTTGCACAAAGCAACTTATAACCTCTTGAACTTAGCTCTGCAAACCTTAACATATTCTTGCACTAATCCAACATTAACACTTAAAACATATTGTGCACATAGCCAACCAGGCTTCTTACATCGCTTAGCTACGTATTTGTACATTTACAAAAAGTCCTAATCATGGGTAAACCCATGGGTCGACATCCCATAACCCATTACATAAACCCTAGTAAACCCTTTTTTGGGTCCACAATCTCGCAAAACAAGTGAGATATCGTGATCTCCGCTCCGCTTGGGCGCTCCATCTTCGAACAGCCTATTGAAGTCCCAAAAGTGGTCAAACATGACCAATGTTTCCTCAAAACTTGGTCAAGGGCCAACAATAGTCAACCTCCTCTGATACCACTTGATCTGAAATCGATGCTTAGCAACTTACACTTTGACTTCGATTTTAACAAGATCTTTTCTAACAATGCATATGAATATATAAGCGGTAAAAACTCAAATAATGAAGAGAAATAGAATAAAACACAAAGAAGGAAACCATCAACATAATAGAACACCTGAAGTTGATAACGGAGTTCAGCACAATTTTCCTACGTCTCCGAGCCTTTGTCTTTAGTGGGGGAGGATTCTCTATTATAATTCAATGCTTAAAAATCTACATCAAAATTACATCATTTGGGTCTCTGATTGACTCAATTGTATTCTTCTCGGACTCAGGAACCCAATGCAACAAACGACACCAAAAAAGGTGGAGTAGAACTCTTGAAAATGGCCTCCAAAGCTCAACTACTCTTTTGGCTTTAGTGTAGAAGACAACTTGGCCTTCACAAATTCTTCTTCAATTTGCTCCAAGCTAGTTGCTTAAAAATCCATAATGGCTTGGTTTATATATCCATGAGGTAGAGGGATAAAATCCCAACAACCCACCTCTTGTGGCACTTAATTTCGGCCAATATCCACCAAGATATGGCCAAAAATCCATTAAAATCAGGAAAAACCCATTTATAAGGTTGAAAACCCACATTTTGGCCAAATATATGTGTCGGCCCCCTTTCTCCAGGCCCTTGGTTGCGTGGAGTGCCATGTGGCCTCGAGCTAGCCCCCGCCAATCGGAGCTTATCCCTAAAACCACACACTAACTCATACCAAAAGGAAAATATTCCACATTGTGGTTAAGTCCCACAGTGTAGCTTGGTTGGTTGGCGCCTTGGTTGTTAGGTCGTTATTGTTCTGTGAGGTCACGGGTTTGAATCCTGCAGAGTTGGAAACAAACTTTTACCCATCCCATATTGGCCTTATCCGGGGTGCCACGTGACACCCTGTGATTGGGCCATGTGTCACTCTGTTATTGTTCTGTACTATCTAGTCACATCCAGTCATCTTCCCAGTCAACATTTCCAACTCACCTACACAGTCAACACCCCTGGCATGTCATCGTCCGTACAACCCATGTGTCCTCTTTTGATCCTGCCATGTGTCATTCGTACAACCATGTCATTGTTAGTACCCTGCCACGTGTCCACATATGCGGCTTCTACATCATACCCTTACAACCACATGTCACGTTTTCATTGGGCCCACGTGGACCGTATTGCCATGTGTCACTTTCGTACAGTGCCACGTGTCAAATTTTTACAGATCCAAATCAACCCTGAAAATGTCAAATCTGATTTCCATGTGGAATGTCCTAGTGTTTCCACGTGTCCTACTGACATCATCATGACGCCATCCTAACATCATATTCCACCTGTCGTATTGACATCATTAGTACAGAATGTTGACTTTGACTTTGACTTTGACTTTGACTTTTTTCCAGTTTGACCTGAACTTCAGATCACGATAACTTCGCCATACAGAGTCCATTTTCAGAAAAAATATATATATTTGGAATCGACACAACGAGCCCTATGCAATGGTGTCAGTTTCATCCAAATATGAGAAATTCGATTTTTTGTCCTTTTTGGATCCATTTGGATCAAAAAGAATCCTCAAAAATATGAAGAAACATCTCTTGTTGATTAGTAAAAAGGAAAGGACAACCAGACTCTATAATTGTTAATTGTCTTGTGTCATGAAAATTTTCATTCAATTGACCCTTCTCAAATTGGAATGCAACAATAAGTTCACATTTCACATCATCCACAACAAGGAAAGGCTTTGTATATTCCTAAATAAATTCAGATGAAATGGCAATCTTATGTGTTTGAGGAAAATCTGAAAATGTTCCTTCATGTATTTCAACAAGAATTTCATATTGGTTTTTAAAAATTTCTGAATATGTCAATTCAAGAGACGTGAAATCATGAATAGATCATGCACCATCTAAGGGATCTAAAACATCTTGCTCTTCTTCACTATTTTCTTGCAACTTTGGGTAGTTATCATCATGAATGATTTCACTGCCTAAAGTTTTTATACATGCAATTTCATAGATATGATTTTCATAAGTTTTTTTATGAGACAAAAATTGAGAAAATGAATGGTATGAAGAACAAACTGATTGACTATCCTGATCCCTTTCTTGGTTATTTGAAAATTGTTGAATATGTTCATCAAGCTCAAGAGAACAAACCTCCTATACATTATTATTAAAATCAATGGATGAATCATGATTGTATTCATGAGGATGTTGATCTACTTCATTTTCAGCCAAGGGAGAAGCTTTTGTTTGCTGGAATATTTCCTGAATATCTTGACAACTAGCCTGTAACATTTCTCCTTGATGTTGAAATGGGTTTTCATACAAGGCTTCTATAATTTCTTCATCAGTAAACTCTTCATATCCATAAAAACTTTAAATGTGTTTAATTAAACTTTCAACATGCTCACAACAATTTTCAACCAACGACAAAGATGGGTAGGATTATTTATAATTCTCATTGAAAACTGCATTGAAATATTTAAGAGAATAAAGACTAGCAGGTGGGAACTTCTCATACCAGAATATTTCTCTTTCTTCTAAGGTTTCCATAAACATTTTAATTTGTCAATCTTCATGAAATTCAACCTTTATCTTATGTACATGCATGTGAAATTTGATCAAATGAAAAGCAACATAATCTCCTTCCTGATCTCTAAATTTTGGCAAATATGTTTGTCAATCTATACGAGGAAGGTGATTTGGAAAACCAAGTATATGTGAACGATTCATAGGGGCATACCTTATGTATTCAGAATCCATCTTCGGACAGTGAAGTCGCAAATAAATTCTTTAAGCTCTCGATTCTTTGGATAGTGGAGTCACCATGAAAGCTATGAAATATGGATTCTTCTGAGAATAGGCACATTATACAACCAATCTTGATGTTTGATTCTCTATTTACCCTTAGTAATCAGATCTGAATCTTTGTCGTTCTTTCCTGGGGAACATTTCACCTTCGCTCCTCAACAACGATTCCAAAATGTTATCACTCTCATGGTTGGTAGGGCTAAGAGAAACACCCATTGGGCATGGAATCATAAGGGAAATCAATTCTAGGTTTTCAGAACTTGGTAGAAAAGAAATCAATATCAAAGGCTAGAAAATTAACTATTACTAGACTTACAATATTTATAGCATGGATATATGAAAAAGGAAAACACTCAAAGCCACAGAGAGCATGCAACAAGATGAATTTTGCAATGACTTATTGGACTGAAAAGGCGAACATCTGAACAAGAGAGATACATAACATACTATAATGAATTATCCATCTATTATTTTCTCATTCAAACAAAGAATATATACATTTGATGATAACAAAAAAGAAAACACATACACTAAGAATATTGACTGTAATAATTGAACACATGAATCTTTAAGATTAGAGCTTAAATAATTGTGTTTGAAAAACTTTTCATTAATATCATAAAAATGTTGTAGCACCAACAATCTTTCTTTACCCACTCTCCTCTCCTTTTACAATACTCTTCCTCATAATATATAGAAATACATTACAATCTAACTCAATTAGGTCATAATAGTTAGGGTTTCACATTCAAGAAGGAGTTACAAACTAACTCCTATTTTTTGGGGTTTAGTTTTTTAACTAATTAAATTTGGAAAAAATATGTAAAATAGGTTGTAAATATCCCTTCGAATATCTCAAACCATGACACCTGTGCAAAAAATAAGAGAGGTTTTTGTAGATGAATCCATTATTGAGAAAAACCTCTTTCAATTTGTTGAGATATATCACCATCTGCTCAGAATCTAAGTTTGAAGTCAACTGCAAAAACAATGAGCTACATGAAATTTCGCAGTGACTGGTAATTTATCCCTTTCTCCCAAATGGAGAACTAGGTTGGGATGATTTTTTTCATAAAATTAATGACACTATGACGCCTCTCCACACAAAAATTGGGAAAAACCCAGTTTGTCTTTTTAAATTTATGGTGAAAATAACATTTCGCTGCAACTAGGAAATTTATTGTGAAATCTTTGTTTCAACAATTTCCTTATTGAACTCTCTCTCTGTGTCAAAATGTGATAGTGTATTTTCCATTGTTGCAGCTACAAGGCCATAGGTAATGTTGATAATAGAAAAATAATCACAAAACTTACCAGTAGTGCTCCACATGCCTCATCACCTCATCAATATTACATTGATAGAAATACCATCAAACTTTGACACATGATCTTTAAGAGACCAAGACATGACTACAAGACTCAATTAGCAACAAAAAAAATTGTTTTGACTTTGTAAATTTATACTCACTAACACAGTGCACCTCATGCTCTAAACGAGGTAGATTGGAATGTTATTTATGGTGTATGGAAACACATGAAATCTAGAAATCCTCTTCCATTGGGCAAATAGGTTGATGTAAGCTCACATACTTTTGAAGAATATCAAATGAATGGAAGAAAAATATGTGTGGTTACTATTTTTTATTAAAATGTGTTCATCTATGTAAAATAACAATAATTTTGTGGATATTATGAATTTGAAAGAATTTATTTATTTATTAAGTTTTATTGAAATTTTACAAATTTTTTTGTGTAACCATTGTTTTAAGATCGTAAATATTTGGAGGGACAATACTTTATTGTTGCATTTTATTTATGAAGAGTTTACTTAATTTATACTTGTCAATTTAAGTACAATTATTTTTATATTTTTTCATCCTTCAAGAGTTGGATGATTATATGTCCTTCCAATTGAAATTAAGACCAACCCTTCAAATTTGATCATTTCTCCCATGATCCTTGATTCCAATGGCTACATCCTTTAGTCGACAATGAATCTAACCAAAAAAATCCACTCCTCCAAATGTCATGACACAAACCACCATTACCATGTGTCACCTCTATCTTCCCTCGAAATAAGAGCAACCACTCTTAGTGGTCAAATTCTACAACCAACCTTTTTGCAATGATGTCCCACTGGTATTTACCAACGCCCAACATGATGACCCTGTAATGTCCCTTTCCAAATAGGAGCTCTAGAAAAGGAGGCTTAATGGTCTAAACCACCCCGTTAGACTATAGCCAGGGCCAAAGAGGGGTAAACAGGGTTACTAGAGGTCACTCTAGTTACAGGTGTTATATTTGGAAAGTGACATTGAGCTAACAAGGGTTAACAGTGCTTTTAATTCATTATGAGATAAAAATAGAAGTCAACAGTGAATTAGGGTTTCAACAATGATTTAGGGTTTCAACATGATTTAGGGTTTTGGAAAGCTATAAAGGAAGGGTCAACGACCTAATTCATCATTATGCAAATTATGACTTGTCATTGAGGAGAAGAGGCACATCTCAGGAGAGACAGTTCAATGTATTCCAGGAGGAAGACACCAGTTAGTTGATTTCAGTTTTGAAAGACACACCCTAATCACCAGGAAGATCATTTAGGTCTTCCATCATTCTTCATTGATTCCGCAGTGCTCCCATATTCTGGGTATTATCTTTTAGTTGCTTATTTGTATTCCAGCTAAGATCCTTTTGTCTTTTGATCTAGCTGAGTGTTGTTATTTTATTCAGTCACAGTTGCTTATTTATATTTCGGCTAAGATCCTTTGTATGTTGATCTAGTCGAGTATTGTCAGTTATTCAACTGCATTTCGGCCATTTTGTAACCCATGGAGATATCATAATACAAACTTGCAGTCCTTTATCACGTTTGTTATTTGTATGATCATTTATATGTTGTAAACCTTTGATCCTACACACACATTAGCAGCGTTTTCCCAGACTAGCCAAGTCAGAAACATTACAGTGGTATCAGAGCTTTAGTCCTGCCAGCCTGTGACTAAAGACAATGAGTTTAGCAGAAAACCCATAGGGCCATGAACACGTAGGTGATGAATATGTCACTTACAACAGGTATCATGAAAGAAGGCATAGGCCTAATTTTCCCCCTTTTCCTCCTAGCCCAGAGCAAGAGGAAGAGGCACACAGAGAAGAAGAGAGAAGGGCAGAGTGTGAGGCTGAGTGCGAGGAAGCGAGGATACCAAGAGACAGATATGAGCGACCAGAGGGCAGTGGAAAGGCCCCCGTAAATCCAGAGGCATCTTTCATGCAGGTTATCAATGGTATGTTAGCTAGTCAACGGACCATGTCTCAGTCCTTGGCATAGGTGGTTGATAGATTGGCTAGAGTGGGCACCCCATATACACAAGTCCCGCATCCAACATAGGCAAACTCGAGAGAAGGCAATATACCCTAGTCACCCTCTCACACATACACCTCTGTGAGTAGGATTCCTAGACCCTTGTTTCCCAGTTTCCAGAGGGCACCCCCGGTAGCAACACCGCCACCAATAGCACAGAGGCCACCCACTCATGCCGATGACATTGCGGAGTATAGGAGGGAGTATGCAGCATTGAGTCATGACTTCCATCAGGACATGACCTTAGTCGAGTATTGTGGACTCAAACTCGGGAACGACCCCAGAGAGCCACAGAGGGGAGGACCACAACAACAGTAGGGACATAACCTCGATTTCATCCAAAAAGTTGGGAAACTCACCATCCCTTATTTCAACAGATCATCCAAATACACCACCAGAGCTTGGGTACAAAAGCTAGACACGTATTACAAGCTCAACCAGATGACCGAGACAGAGGCCATTAGTTTCACGACCTTACACTTGGAGGGCGAGGCACACAAGTGGTGGTATCATGGACTGGTGACATTGGGTCACAGTCGCATCACCTCCTATAGGGAGTTTACAGATAGGCTCATGGATAGGTTTGACAGGAAGGATCTCGAGATACACTTCAGGGATCTAGCCTAGTTGATACAAACTGGCATAGCAGAGGCATTCATCACAGAGTTTTAGCGGGTAGTTGTGGTAGTGACAAATATATCAGAACCCAGGCTGATCATGCTACTCACAGAAGGACTCATAGAGCCTTTAAGAGGATGGGTGAAGGAATACAAGCCTCCCACTTTGCAGGATGCCATCCTTCACACTCGATATCTGGCAGACTCAGTGCCAAAGACTAAAACTTTCTCCAAACCATTTTTTCCCCAGAGGGATCAAGACAGGAAGCCATTCCAGAGAGAATGGAAGGGCAAGGAGAAGTTGGATGATGAGACTAGGCGAGAGCTTATGAGGAAGAAGATTTTCTTTAGCTGTAGAGATCCTTGGGTCCAAGACCACAGGTGCATGGGCAAGGGAGAGATTCATTATATTGAGGTAGCAACAAATAGCATGGACAGTGAGGAGGAGGAGCAGGACAGTGGATCCACTAGTTCAGAAGAGAAGTCAGCACCAAAAGAGGAGCAGCTTCCTCGTAGACCACCGACAATGACAGGAGCACCTAGGACAGCTTCAACCAAGAGGATGGAGAGGATATTCAGACATGGGGAGGTAGCATATGCTGCAAAATGCTTGATCACTACTTAAAAAGATTCAAAAGATCGAAAAAAATACCACACAGAGATCAAGAATTTATTGGGACGACATCAGCAGGTCTTTGAGGCAATCCCACCAGGGAGACAACCTGATAGGGGGTTTGAGCACACCATTGAGTTAGAGGAGGGGGCCAAACCTATGATCACCCCCGCCTATCTTCATCCTAGGAGGTTCAAGGATGAGATAGAGAAGGCAATCAAGGAATTGTTGGCAATGGGACACATCAGACCAAGCAACAATCCATTTGCTTCTTCAGTTGTCTTAGTTCTGAAGAAGGATGGCACCATGAGGATGTGCATTGATTACCGATCCTTGAACAAGAAAACCATCAAAAACCAGTACCCTATCCCACGCATTGACCAGTTGATGGATGAACTGCATGGGGTGGTTTTCTTCTCAAAAATTGATCTACGCTCTGGATATCACCAGATCAACATCCGAGAGCAGGACATAGAAAATACAACATTTTGATGTCATTTTGGACACTTCGAGTTCCTGGTTATGCCATTTGGGCTAACCAATGCACCCACTACATTCCAGTCTTGAATGAACCATATATTTAGGGATCAGTTAAGGAAATCAGTCTTGGTTTTCTTCGATGACATCTTGATCTATAGCTGGTCATGGAAAGAGCATATGAGGCACTTGGATCAGGTATTAAGCATCATGGAGGCACAGTCATTATATGCCAAAGAGTCCAAGTGCGAGTTCGGTATGACGGAGCTGCTTTACTTAGGCCACATCATCAGTGCACAGGGGGTATAGGTCTACCAAGAGAAGATCAGGGCCATTCTGGATTGGTCGACGCCCAAGAACGTGACAGAATTGAGGAGCTTCTTTGGGCTGTGTAGCTATTACAGGCGGTTCGTCCGGGGTTTTTCTCAGCTTGGAGCATCGCTGACAGATCTTACCAATCATGGGGCCTTCATATGGACCGAGAAATCACAGGAATCCTTTGATCACATGAAGGAAGTCATGGGCACTTGTCTAGTGTTGGCACTACCAGACTTCACCCTGCCATTTGTACTAGAGTGTGACGCATCCGGCGAAGGGATCGGTACAGTTTTGATGCAGGGAATACACCCCATTGTATTTGAGAGCCAAAATCTTAGTCAAACTGAGAGGTTGTACTCCATTTATGACAAGGAAATGTTGGCAATCATGCATGCCTTGACCAAGTTCAGACAATATTTGGTGGGCAAAAAATTCGTGGTCAAGACCGATCACAACAGTTTGAAGTATTTCCTTGAGTAGAAGGACCTCAGTGAGCGCCAACAGAAATGGGTGATGAAGGTAAAGGCATTCGACTTTGACATAGAATATGTCAAGGGGAAGAAGAACAATGTGGTCGATGCACTATCTAGGAGACCTGTGGCATGTTCTTTGATGGAGATTTCAGTAGATTGGAAATCCCACTTGTTAGTGGAATATTCCAAGAACAAGTTTGCTTGTGAGGTGATGGATGGGAAGATACAGGATGACCGGTATAGGGTCATTGACGATGTCATATTTTACAAGGATAGAGTTTACTTGGTGCCAGATTCAGGGCTTAAGAAGAAAATCCTCACCGCAGTTCATGATTCACCTCTAGCAGGTCATCAGGGGTTTTTCAAAACCTATAGACAGATCAGAGAGAGGTTCTCATGGAAGGGCCTCAAACAAGACGTTATGAGACACATCAGTGAGTGTGTGACTTGCCAGCAGAATAATTCAGAGCATGCTCTTCCAGCAAGGCTACTTCAACCACTCCCCATTCCAGAGCTGAAATGGGAGAGTATATCTATGGACTTCATCACCGGTCTACCCAAGGTCCAGGGTAAGGACTATATCTATGTAGTGGTCAACAGATTGACCAAGTTTGCTCACTTTTATGACATACCAATAGAGTACAGCGTAGTTCAGGTAGACGAGATTTTCTTCAGGGAGGTCTTCAGACTTCATGGGTTGCCGAAGAACATCGTCAATGACAGGGACAGTCGTTTCATAGGGACATTTTGGAGAGAGTTATTTCGGTTGGTGGGGACAAAGTTGACATCTATCACCATCTATCACACTCAGACAGATGGGTAGACCGAGATTGTCAACAAGTGGGTTGAAGGGTATTTGAGGAACTATGTAGTAGGACAACAGAGAACATGGGTAAAGTGTTTACATTTAGGGGAACATTGCTACAACACCACCTTCCACATGTCCATTGGTATGACACCCTTCCGAGAATTATACAAATATGATGCTCCCACTTTGGTAGACTTGGTCTTCGGGGAGAGTAGAGCTCCCAAGGCCAAGGATTGGATCATAGAGAGTCAGGAGATTCTCAAATTGTTGAAAGAGAACTTGAAGACGGTGCAAAACTAACAGAAGATAAGCATGGACAGACACAGGGTAGAGCGCAACTTTGAGGTTGGAGATTTGGTTTTCTTGAGAATCCAACCCTATAGACAGTCATCTCTGAAGAAGAGTGGAGCCGAGAATCTCAAGCCCGGATTTTATGGTCCTTATAGGATCATGCGCCAAGTAGGCAAGGTTGCTTACGAGATAGAGCTTCCAGAGGGGAGCAAGATTCATAACATGTTCCACGTGTCTTGCCTCAAAAAGGCAGTGGAACAATTCATTAACACATCAGAGGAGCTTCCCCCGTTGGATGAGGAGGGACAATTGGAGTTAGTTCCGGACGAGGTTTTGGAGTTTCGAGAGCGGAAACTAAGGAGAAAGGTCATCATAGAGTGTTTGATCAGATGGAGAGGTCTTCCAGTAGAGGACGCTACTTGGGAGAGTGAGAAGGTGTTGCAACACCCTGGACTGGTATTGCTTGAGGACAAGTAATTTTGGGAAGGGAGGATTGTAATGTCCCTTTCCAAATAGGACCTCCAGAAAAGGAGGCCTAATGGTCTAAACCACCCTGTTAGACTATAGCCAAGGCCAAAGAGGGGTAAACAAGGTTACTAGAGGCCACTCTAGTCACAAGTGTTATATTCGGAAAGTGACATTGAGCTAACAAGGGTTAACATCGCTTTTAAGTCATTATGAGCTAAAAATAGAAGTCAACAGTGAATTAGGGTTTCAACAGTGATTTAGGGTTTCAGCATGATTTAGGGTTTTGGAAAGCTATAAATGAAGGGTCAGCGACCTAATTCATCATTATGTAGATTATGACTTGTCATTGAGGAGAAGAGGTGCATCTCAGGAGAGATAGTTCAGTGTATTCCAGGAGGAAGACACCAATTGGTTGATTTCAGTGTTGAAAGACACACCCTAGTCACCAGGAAGATCATCTAGGTCTTCCATCATTCTTCATTGATTTCGCAGTGCTCCCATATTCCAGGTATTATCTTTTAGTTGCTTATTTGTATTCCGGCTAAGATCCTTTTGTCTTTTGATCTAGCTGAGTGTTGCTATTTTATTTAGCCGCAGTTGCTTATTTATATTCCGGCTAAGATCCTTTGTATGTTGATCTAGTCAAGTATTGTCAGTTATTCAGCCGCATTCGGCCATTTTGTAACCCACAGAGATATCATAATACAAACTTGCAATCCTTTATCGCGTTTATTATTTGTATGATCATTTATATGTTGTAAACCTTTGATCCTACACACACATTAGCAGCATTTTCCCAGACTAGCCAAGTCAGGAACATTACAGACCCTCAGAGATAAGGCATGCCATAATTTACTATCACTTTACTAGTTCAATGCCATCCATCCATATGACATTCCATTTTCCCATGGAATCCATTAATCCATATGATTTGAAATTTGAAACTTGAACTCAATAAAGAGGTGGGCTTGAATAGAGCTCGAAGACATGGATCATGACATTGATATAGTGGACTATGGGGAGAATGATATCATGATTCCATCACAGATTTTTTGTTGATGTGAAGAATTGTTGAATATCTAGAATGTCGCTCAAAACTTTAAGGAGGTAGAAAACATTCCTTTCAAATCCTTAGATCCTAGGCCATTGGTGACAGTTGGAAATCCTTGTGTTAAGGATGATCAACTTCCAATCCCTATTGATTTCGTAGCATATGGGAGTCTTTACTCCTCACTTGATGGTTTCCAGTACCAATCCTTGCATCGACTATCAAACCAGCTATGAGAAATTTCAATTCAAAAGGTTACAGATCCGTTATCCATCGAGGATGAGAAGTTTTTCCTTAGGCCTTCTTCACCAGTTACTCAGAACTTGAAGGATGATTGGGAATTCCTTAAAGCTAGACACAATAAGAAATGTATTAAAAGTAAGAAATAAAGGGTAAAAATGGTGCTTAGTTTGGATGTGGGTATGGAGAGGGTTGAGGGATTAATGCAACAAGCCTTGGCGGGTATATTTACAGGTAAATTATTTAAGGGGGATTCCTTCAGACAGTGGTTGGATGCAAGATGGAGTAAGGTAGTGGGTTACATAGCAAAATTATGTATTTTTCTAAGGGGTTGGATTGTTTTTTAATTCAAGAGCACAATGGATATATAGTCAATTCTTAAAAAAAATTGGTTGTGGGCCCCTCTAGCCTTGTGTTAGCCTAGTGGAAACTAGGATTTGATCTTCACAGAGAACCCGTGAATTTACAACACCTTTGGGTCCTCCTTCTAGGTCTTCCGCTTGAATCTTGGAATGAGGAATTTATCGGACAAATTGGAAGGCATATCGAAAGATTTATTGCATTGGAGGAAAATTTCTGGTATTTTTTTAACAAGAAATGGCTAGGGTCGTGGTCAAAGTTGGTGTGAGATATGGTTTATCGACAAAACTAGAAATAATAAAAGGACAAGTTGCACTAGTCTAGGCTCTGGATTATTGGATGGTCTCTTTTCATTGTTCTTAAGTGTCATGAGGTTGGTCACTTATGGAAGGATTGCAAAGTCAAGATATTTGCTTGGCAACCAAAGAGGATAATGTGGATAAGGAAGTTTGAAGGTCTAGTTTTTCCATCTAAGGAGACAGGTTGGGAAACAATTGATAGAGTCAATATAGGCAAGGAGGTAATATGGAGTCAGATATTCAAGGGTGATATTTCTCCTGCAAATGAGGACCATATTTACGAGTCATATCTAACAATGGTCTGCAATGGTATGCCTCTCTATTTATCTATTTGAACTAATTTAAAATATGGCTTTGAATTCAGTCAACATGATTCAGTTTTGTCTAAGGAGGGGGATTTAGAGTCTATTCCTATGGTAGTTCCTTCATTTCTAGAGGTTATAGGCCAATCTCATCTCTTTTAATTGTTCACTATCAGATCTGAGTCAAGCCTGCATATGTTGCTAACAACTTCGTGCCTTGATCTCCTGCGACATCTTCATTGTATTGCTTGAGTTATTTTTTGTTTTTCATCGACGGTGCCTATCTTCGTAATGAAATTGGGCATCCATGTTAAAATCCCATGCATTCTGACTATTTATTATCTTTGGAAATGGATTAAAATATGTCCAATAATCAGTGATCTGTGAAATTCAATTTGGAAGGATGGTATTGGCATGTGAAGTTAATGGATTTGTACACCATGCTCAAGTTTTCTAGAATGAATTATTCCATGCAGATATCCAGTCAATCAGATCGTAAGCTTGATGGCTCAACTTGTTTAGCAGTGAACACGATCCGCCTTTGAACCAGGGTGAAACCCTTGGATAATTAAAATGGTTCCTTCCAAAATTCGTGAAAACCCTGTAAGTGATTCTCTGAGTGGCATGGAGTAGCACTACTTGTGGCCTGTTCCAGTCAATTTGTCTTGGGTAATTGTGGCCTCTGCCAATCAAATTTTGTGGGTTACTTCAATTCATGTGTGAAAATATGAAATCACACTGAGATCAAAGATGGTGGACTTCCACTGAGATATAGAGTAGATCGGATTCCCCTCTGTAAGTTACAATGGGATTGATCACATTATCATCGCAGACCATTAGAGACTAAAAGAATTTCTAGTGTCTATTTTTTAAAGTGATTTTCTATATTTTTTTATTGAAGAGATCGATTTAGCAATTACATTCTACACGAAGAGAGTTCCTTGAAGGGGAAGACAAGCTAAGGATATTGATAATTGTAGAGAAAATGAAGCATCTGAAATGTACAACAATGGTTTACCTATTAATGTTCCTAGCTATGCTCGGTCGAATCATAGGTGGTGTATGTATTGAAGGCGCATGTGTAATTGGTGTTGGTGTATACTTGGAAATTTGGATGTGAATATTGTTGATGAGAGCATGGTGAAAATCATGGTGAAAAACCTATTCCTTATTCTATCTATTATTTAGATCAAGGGTTTTCATAATTTAGATATGTTTTTTTGATATTTGATCGCTCAAAGAATCAAATTCTAGAGGTGTTTTTCTTATGCAAGATTTGGGTGTGTCATTACTGAAGGAAACCACCACCAGATCCTATCTATGAGAAAGAATTTGGTTGCCTACAATAATTGGAAAATGAAATTGGTGTTCCAACCATCTGACGAAGTAGAAACCTATGAGTTCTTTGGTCTAGGCACCATAATAATTTGTACTATGTGTGACTCATGTGCCCATACTCTAATGCTCCCAGACTAAATATCTAGCTGTGGTAAGTGTGTTCTATCCAACATTTTCTTATTTCTCCACATCACTCTTATAATGTGAAATGTTGATTAGAATGAGAAACCAAAACCCACGATGATGATGTTTCAAGTGTCAAAAGTTGGAATGACTCCAGATTTCAATAAAAGAAAAATATAGGATGTTGCATTTGTAGCGATCTACAATCAAAGATCTACCCCAACCCAATTGAATGTAGATGGTGGTGATGGATAAACAATATTCCATGTGAAGTGATTGACCTATCAAAATTCAACAAAAACAAACAAAGAGGTGAATTCATCTATCTCTAATTACGGGACCAAATCCGATCAAGCTTGAACATTGCTTTGAATAATACAAAAAAAAGTGCTCTTCAAGAAAAAATAGTCTCTCTTGTAGCTTGGTTCGACGTCAATCACAACTATAGTAATTATTTGGAAGAGTCAGAATCTGCAAATGGTTGTCACAGGAGAATCCAAAGCCATTCATTTTGAACCCCCCTCTAGTCAAGTAGAATATTAAGAAGCTGCCAAATCATGATCAAATTCTTCATTAGAATGTGAAAGGGTCAAGAGAGAATCTAGTCAAGCTTACAATATTGATCCAAATTAATTAATCTAAGGTTTTGGTAATCAAATGTTGGATATTATATCAACAACTATAGCTTGTCGATCTAATAAAGTGAGAACCTTTAGTTTCATATCTAGGTATGTTTTTTGTTTGTTAGAGAAGTTATTAAATGAACAAATCCAATGCACATACTTGAAGAGGTGGAGTCGATGCCAAGTTGATAGAAAGGTGAAATGTTTTCCCTTATGTGAGAGCCTCATGCTATATGGTAAAACTCTTTATATTAGCATAATTTGCAAAAATTATTTGGCCAAAGGACAAATATCTTGAAAATAGTGGAAGGATTTTAATTGTATTTGGGAAAAAAAATTTAACTTTGTAAGCATGAAATTTGCAGGATGTTACCAACAAACCATTTAAAATATGCTGAAAAGTATTACCATAAAATGATCATTTTTATCATGGTGGATGTGTCTTAGACCTGTCCTAAAATATGAATAAGGGGGGTCTAAGGAACAACACACAACACACATGGAGTCACAAGGTGTTAAAATCAATTTGATCGTTCATAATATGTAATCTCGTGCAACAAGCGGACAAAATTTGCTTGGATAATTGTCAAAATATGAGAGAAAATAATCATTTGAAGACTTAAATTGATCAATTGAATTGTTAACATTAAAGGATAAACCATTTAATCTGAGCAGTGAATTGAATAAAGGGTAAAGTTGCAAAACCCTTTCAATGTCAACTGTGACAATTATCGTCAAGACCTACCTGAAGTTTGAATAAGGAGGTCAAGTGAGTCAATCAAAGTCAATACATTGTAATCACACTTGAAGGTGCATTATTGGTGGTACCCGACACCCTACTGTTGGCAGCCAATACAAATTTTCTACTGTCCTCATGAGCTTCCTACACCAATGTTTTGCAAACCTTGATTTTTAATTTTTCGTTGCAATTCTCAAATAAACGACACTTTCATTTTTGCGTTATTTGCACACTTGCCTTCGTTTTTTGTTTTCACGAATGTAAGCGTGAAAACTTGGTATTTCAAAATCATATTAAAATCTTTATTGAATTGTCATTATTATCGATATGCCTATTGCGCTTACATTTTACTTATCATTATACAGTTGGCAAGACCTTTTGGCCTGTACTCATTTGACATTCTTTTGATTGATTTTGAAAGTAATTGAGGTTGTGATGCATTGACATTTGGATCTACTTGTTATTTGATCAATTCACTTTGCACATTGGCTTCATAAAGCACATAGGTGTTATGGTTAAACCCTTGGTATATATCTTTTAAATATGACACCTAGTTCGTGTTATCAAAACCATTGGCATGTTGATTATATGAAAAAGCATTGGTAATATGGTTTAAACCCTTGGTGTGAATTGCATGTCGCGTGGATAAACATTGGTATTGATTTCGATTTATTTGTTTTGTTTTGAGACTATAACTATTGCTTGCGCGAATGGTTTATCCACTAACCAAAAGTTTTGATTGATTGAAATGGCATAGTTGTAACACTTATGCGTCGTGGTTTGAATAGTTGAAAGCGTCGGCAATTGTACCATTGGTAATGACTGTTCTGCATGGCCAGCAAATAGCTCCACCACTATTGCACGATGTCATTAATGCATCCCCTTATCATTGTTTCACCTCTGCTAGCATCGGTAACCCTTCGAGCGTTCTGCTCCTGTGTGCATTGCGTTTCAAACCCTGGCTCATTCACATCGCTTGCCGTGTACCCTGTTTATGGCACCAGTGGTGAAAATTGAGTCGAACGGTAGTCAAGCCTTGCTATTGTTCAACAACGCTCGAAAAGACTTAGAGGACACTGGTTGGCTTACGTTTGTACAAAGGTTTGAGGGTTTTAATCTATTTGTTGCACAACAGTTCACCCTGACTTTTGATGGCTGTAGAGCCAAGGTAGGCGACATTCATCTTGATCTGAATGAGGAGTTCATTAGCTCTGCCACATGGTTAGCATCCATGGGCCAACAATGGTTTAAAAACTCTAAAGTGGAGGAGGTTCCATGGCCACTTTTTTTCTTCTCGCGGAAGGTCACATCCTGTGACAGAGGTATGCCAATTTCCACACTTAAACCAAAATGGCATGATCTTTTGATGGTGGTTAAACAATTCATGACCTATGAGGGTCGTTATGGACTGGTTTTTCTTTATCACCTTCAACTGTTAATGAATTTTATGGGTTATCCATTGAATATGCCTTTTTATTTCCAGCGAAATCTTTATAAAATGGCTAAAAGGTTTAAAAGAGAAAAGGTTGATAGTAGCTTGTTCCACCATGGCCTAATCAGACTCATCGTTGTTCATCACTTAAATCTCCACGATGATAGCTAGCAAGCTTTTATCTCTCGCAATGGTTTTGATGATACAGAGCCTGTCCAAATTGACAAGCCCGTGGTTAGTGAAACTAAGTTTGAGCCACCCGTGCCTTTCCATGCCCTTCTACCCTCTCCTAAACCCTCATTCGACCCTGATACTGATCTACCCGACATCGCAATAGTCAAGACAAAGGCTGTTAAAAATCCTGTGAGCAAAAAGGTCAAGGGAAACCCTACTGTTGATGGTAAAGGTAAAAAGAATGCTCGACTTATCTCGAGAATGGCTAGAAATAAACCTAAAACTAATGTTGAGCAAAAGCCCATAGTCCTTAGTGAAGACTCGGACTCTAACATCGAACGCTTCCTAGCTAGTGAGTACCCTTACTCTCAAGGTTTGTGCTTCGAGCCACCCTATGATTTCATTTCTAATCTGCCTCTGTTCCTAAGGAACAATCCCAGTTATCCAGGGATCAAGCTACCTAACGAAACCCTCGGTGATTCTCCCAAACCCTCGACTATCGGGCAGTTGTCATGCAACCAGTGTGATGTGTGGTTGGATCGATACTATACAGACGTTCCCTTACTTCAATCGAAAATCAAAGTGTTGGAAAACCAAGTTGCAGTGTTGACAAGCCAAAGGGACAAGCTTCAAGCAAATGACAAGAAGCAGAAAACCATTGGTTCCATCATTTTTAGGAATGTCGAATCAGCTACAGCTGTCGTCAATTCCAAAATGTTATGACTGAGTTGTTTGCTCATCATCCAGGTATGATTTTGATATCAATTTCGTTTTATCAATTGCTTGGATTAATATAGTGAATTGGTTTCTGAGTTTTGACAAGTTTGTTGACATGGTTTGATTATCAAAACGGTTATAAAATCGAATATGGTTATGATTTTGTTATACGATTTGATCGTGCCTATTTTAGCAATTAATTGGTTTTCACTGAGTTTGATTCGTTTGTCTGTTGGTTTGAATCAACGAAATCAATGGTGTTTGCTTTCGATTGGATTTAGTTTGTATCTAATCTGAACAGGAGGTTTTTATGCTCAAATTAGAACATGACTATGTTGTGATATGGTATGATTTCGTTGTGGTTGGATATCAACAGCTCTAATTTAGTTTTTGTGATTTGATTGTTGAAACGATTTCATAAGATTGAATCGGCTTGATAATTACGATGTAGTTTATCAAATTGGGAAAACGACTCTGTTTTGTCAACATTTTCGTTTGGATTTGGATTATATCGGCTTTGATTTTATGGTGTGACTTTGGAACGATTTCATGAGTTTGACTGTATCGTCTTTTAATATGTTATGTGATGTAATCTTCTAAATCAGGAACACAACTTTGTTCGACTCCGATTTGGAAAGAATGACTCTGTTTTTTATGGAAACGATATTCTCATATGAACTGTGCAAAAGATATCTTCGCCGAAATAATCGAACTATGTTGATTCACAATGATTATGTCAAACTTAAACTATTCGATTCGCTCTTGTTTGGATTGGATTGCTTTTATGAGTTGAATTTGCATCGAAAATAGACTTCATGTTGTTCTGTTGATTTTAATTTTCAAAACGAGTTTGTTAACCCAGATCGACTTATGTTATCTCTGTCGAATTCGTATGATTCGGTTAATAGTTCGTTTTGAAAGGAATTAAAGTAATGATTGTGTGTACTGTAAATTGATTGTGTTCACCCCCAATTGGAAATAATAAACGATTGGACGAATCCCACACATCAACTGATTGATCCTGTTATGATTTCATTTGAGATAATTTACACACCAGTTTTGATTTGATAAATTGTTTGTTTATGTTAAATATGGTGCGATCAATTTTGAAAATGATCCGGTTGATTCGGTTTGGATTCGAAGTGATCTGTGGGTAGATGAAGAAAGTTTTGTATTGATTTCAATTCGTCCATGAATCGATTCAACTGATGTTGGTTATTCAATACGATGTTGTTTACCCAAATTGGTCAAAACAAAGTGTATCTATCTCTGTCATCATTTGATTTAGTTTGTTCAAATTGCATGCAAGTGTCGATTTGAATAAGGCTTTTGGCAATCAAATATATTTTGATAGTTTGAATGTATTTTCAAAGATTTTAATTTATTTTAATGTTGATTATGTGTCTGATTTAGACCAGCTACAGAATCGCAAGATTCTGTAGCTAGTCTATGGAATTAGATTTTTTATCATTTTCATTAACAAAATATCCTCCTAACTTGTCCTTTTTTTACCTCTTTCAGGTACATTCGAATTTCATGGGGCATGCTGTGACATTCTAGGAGATATTTGTGTGATACAGTTTTATTTTAGGTTCTTAGTTTTAGAGATAGGAACTTGGGATATTTTTCCAGATTTTCTGTAAACAGTTTGATAACTTCCACAAAGATGTTTTACCCTGTGGAAGGTCTTTAAATACTTATTATTTTTTGTAATAAGGGGCATCCTCACTTGTGGGAGAAACAGGCTATGGATTTCTAATACAAATTGAGACAAGAGTTGATGTTTTGTTACAGCTTTCGCTTCCATAATATCAATCTTTTGTTTCAAGTTTATGCATGTCAGTTTGCAGTTGATTACAGACTACTTTAGCTATCATAATCTATTGCAGGATGATATGATTTGAATAATATGCTATCCATATCTAATTTCTTTCATTATTTAAAAGTACATCAATTGCTTGGCTTCAGTTAATGAATGACAGATTTCTCTTCTTCGTTAATTGAATCATTTTGTATAGATCTTTACTTACAGATTTATCTAACTGTGAAGATTTATAAATCATAAAATTGTTGTAAATTTTTTATGTCTTGTTTGTACTGTAATCATATTTGAAGAGCACTGCAGCTTATTGTTTACGAGAATCTCCTGGATAATTCGGTGCGGGTTTCTTCCCTCCGATCAGCTAAGACAGTCATTACATTCATGACAAACCTAGAGCGTTTCTTCAGGTTAGTTTGTTATTTATTTAATAGTTAATTTGTTAGTATAATTTTAGTAGTTTAGTTAGATTTATGTGCATTTTAGATTTGTAGTTAGAGTTAGTATATTGGTCGTTTAGTTTAGTTAGTTTTCAGTTTATTTATTTTTCATAAAATCATAAAAATTTAAAAAAAAAAAAAAAAAAAACAATATTTCTCGTTGTCTTAGGACAAAATATTAATGAGTTTTTCAGGTTTCCATTCAAATCTGTAAATTGTAAATATTGTACATTTTGTGAATAAGATTTATTTATGTTAGTAGTTAGATATTTAATTTCTTAGAGTTAGCATAGTATTAGATAGTAGATTAGAATAGTTAGATTTATTCAGTTTGTTTTAATTGTTATTTTTTTAGTTAGATTAGTTTATTAGTTTGTTTTAATAGTTAGTTTTAGTTAGATTAGTTAATTTAGAGTAGTTTTCTTTTGTTTTCTTAGGACTTAGATCGGCTAACGGAGCCTCTAAACCCGTCAGGGTGGTTCATCCCAAACGGCTTGGGTTATTAGACAACCCCAGACCGTTTCCACTCTCCCAGTTGACGGACGGTCAATTTCGCCCATCAACAAATGGTGCTAGAAGGAGGGCCAACTGACAAGATGGCCTTGTATGAGCCTTTATTTTAAGTGTATTCAATTCCCCCCATGGCTCCCCAAATCATTGTGTTGGAACATGCTTTCAACTTCTCATTACCCAATGTTCCCAATGAGATAGTCTTTCGCTTGTCCAAACTCACCTTTGATGGTGAAGGCAATACATCTGCTAAAGACCACGTTAACAAGTTTTGGTGCAAATGCATCAAACGTGACATCTCAGATTTAAGAGTTTTATGCAAACTTTTTGCTTTTACTTTTAGAGGTCGAATCAAACATTGGTTTGAATCCTTTCCGACATGTCACATTTTTTATTGGTTTCAATTTGTAGATGAGTTTCTAGATGCTTTTGAAATTTATGATTTCGATCAATTATGTGAAGAATTTCATACTTCGCTAATCAACGGTGATTCATCGTCAGAAAACTTTTTGACAAGAGTCTATCATATCCTCTGTAAATTTAATCTTGATGACATGTCATTGGCATTAAATCTCTTCTGTGATGCTTCCATCCCTTCCATCCAGTCATGTTCAATCACGAATGAAGAACCAAATGCAAATCCTATCACTCAACTGCAAGAACAATTTTCTTCGCAAGAAGAGAAAAATTCTTCCGATAATGTTGAACAAGCCAGGGAGGTAGAATCTATTGATCGGGATCTTATTGACAACCAAATCGATTTTTCCTTTGAATCATTGTATTTTCAGTCTAAAGATGATTCGCCACCGGCTCAAGGTGAATACCCTCATTCTTGTAACTCATGCTCTAATCAACATTTAAAATCAGTCATTGAAGAACACTTAAGCAACAAAAATCTTCTTGAATGTTCTAGTACTCCCATGAAACTGATTAGAGAAGAAGTTACGCAAATAGAAGAAGAAACTTTAAACCTTCATCCTCAAAATTCACTTTGTTCACAGGAAAGACTAGATGCTTGTTACATAAATTTTGAATTATCTGTCACACAAAAAGCAAATCCAGATGATCATATTATGTTGAGGAATTCATCACCAAATTAGAGTAAGGGTTTTAAAGAAAGTGAAGAGAATTTTCTTGAGAATACCATCGTTGAGTATCATAGTTCAAGAGATTTTTTTTATCTGCTTATTTCTAATTCCTTTTATTCTTTATATCCTGATCTATTCCTAGATTATGGTGGACTTGACATCTTACCTACAACATACTACTCTTTTCCACCACAATCATACCCTTTCGATATGCTAAATTTTGGTGAAATCAATTCCAAACCTAACATTGATAAACTTGGATTTGATGCTTGTCCACTTTCATGGGAAGAGGACATGTTGCGAGATGATTTTACACAGTTTATTGTTGAAAAGGACAATGCACTATATTTTATGGAGATCAAACATTCTAAGTTGCATATTCGTTCTTTGCTTAGCTCAAATCTTAATGTTTATGCTTCACATTTTGAAATGATCAATCTCAACGAAGGAAACATTCAACCCAATGATCTAATTAATTGCACGAATTCTCCTATGATAAGTTTCCCATTGATATATTCGTTTCATCAAAGTCATGGTTTGTATCCCCATTTTTGTGACAGAATCTTAGGATGGCTTGAATATTCTTATATGAAGAAATTTCATAATGAAGATAAAGTTGCACTTACTTTATTTTTACCTAAGAATCCTGGAAGTAGGCGTGACATGTTTCTTTTAGATCTTCCATGTGAAGAAATTAATGAGCACTTAGAGAATTGTCGGGAGGATGGGGCATCTCAGCCTTGGTTGATGGTTATTCCATTTCCTCATAATCCTTACAAGTTTTTCAAAACTACTTACACTCGCCCATGCCATTATGACCCTTATCACAACAAGATTGCGCAATGGCTGGATGATTCATACAACAAGAATATCCAAGGAAATGGTAAGAACATGCTTACTTTGTTTTTAGATTTTGATTATGAAGGTAAGTGTGATATGTTTCTGTCACTTGTTGATATATTACCATTCTTATTAGTAATTCTTGATTTTGTTTTCATTGCAGGATTGGAGTCACTTTGATGGCTACATTGGAAGCATGACTTCACTTAGTATTTTTTATTTGTTTAATAGTTAGGGTAGGTTTAGGAATAGGTTTTCTTGTAGTTCTATTTCTCAATATTTCTCTTTGTAATGATGCAGTCATGAACGCAAGTGGGCATACCACCAGAACCATAATACGGCTGTTGTCAAGGAAGTCCTCTTAATCATTTTTCTCTTTACTTCTAGTTGAAAATTTATTTTCAAAAACACGGTATCGTCATGAAAATCCTAAATGGAAGGTAAAGAGATAAATAAATCTGAATCAACCCTGACCCTAGGTACCATGAGTAGAACTGTTTTCCCATCATTCAGGATTTTCCTACTTTCTGTCAGTTTCCCAAGGGATTTGTTGCATGAGGTTTTCAGATGCATCTTCTGTGCATATTTGTTTTTTGTTGTTTGGATTTCTTTGCTTTCAAATTTTTTTTTCTTCGCTGGTGTGTTTTGATTTCTCCCTTATGCTTACGAGTTTTTGCTATTGAAATACACATACCTGAATTTTTGAACTGTTCAGACAAGGAAAACATAAAATCCTTTCTCTGAAATGACTGCTGAAAAGTTGTTTAAACATCAATTATATACTTCTAAAATTTACATCTGTATTGACAAACACTATTGTTTGAAAGAAGTTAACTGATTTCGATCTGTGAGTAAAGCCTGTTGCGATCATCTATTATCTTCTTACGTTGTCCCTATTCCTTAAGGGAATAACTCAGAAGATGTCTCCCTGTCTTAGAAAGTTGGTTCTGTAAAAGAAACATCTTTGGATCTTAATAAAGGACAGTTCTAAAAATTTCGGCTGAAGTTTGTAAAAAAAATAAAATATGTTAAAATATTATAATTTTCAGCGTCACCCAGCTCAACTATATATCTTTAATAAACAAAATAAATTATTAATAGAGTTGTGGGAAGTGCTTGTAAACCCGTCGAGATGCTGAACAGGTCTGTTGGCAGCAGGGCAATGCATCCATGGCGCCAAGACAACTTCGTCGGGGTACTGAACAGGCCCGCTGGCAGCGAAGCAATGTCGGGTATATGAAAATTTGCAAATAAGAAACCTCTTTAATTTCCTTTATTCTGATCTAGAACTTCTTGGCAGGATACAGATGTCAGAGTGGGTTAAATGGCAACCCTGTCGAGGCTATGGACACTTGCTGGCAGCAGTGGCTATGTCAACAGTATTGGAGATTTTATCTTTAATATCGTGACTCGCTGATCTTAAGATTGTTATATATTTTCATCTTTTAAAACAATGTTGGGATAGTTAGTTAATGATGATGTTTATACGATTTTCTGGTTGTTATTTTGAGTTGGAATTATCTTTGTTGTCCTAATCTGAATTTGTTCTTTTGGCAGAGATAATTGCTTCTACCAGTGTGTCGCCATTGTTGGTAGCCAATTCACATTTTCTACTGTCCTCATGAGCTGCCTACACCAATGTTTTGCAAACCTTGATTTTTAATTTTTCGTCGCAATTCTCAAATAAACGACACTTTCATTTTTGCGTTATTTGCACGCTTGCCTTCGTTTTTTGTTTTCACGACTGTAAACGTGAAAACTTGGTCTTTCAAATCGCATTAAAATCTTTATTGAATTTTCGTTATCATCGATATGCCTATTGCGCTTACATTTTACTTATCATTATACAGTTGGCAAGACCTTTTGGCCTGTACTCATTTGACATTCTTTTGATTGATTTTGAAAGTAATTGAGGTTGTGATGCATTGACATTTGGATCTACTTGTTATTTGATCAATTCACTTTGCACATTGGCTTCATAAAGCACATAGGTGTTATGGTTAAACCCTTGGTATATATCTTTTAAATATGACACCTAGTTCGTGTTATCAAAACCATTGGCATGTTGATTATATGAAAAAGCATTGGTAATATGGTTTAAACCCTTGGTGTGAATTGCATGTCGCGTGGATAAACATTGGTATTGATTTCGATTTATTTGTTTTGTTTTGAGACTATAACTATTGCTTGCGCGAATGGTTTATCCACTAACCAAAAGTTTTGATTGATTGAAATGGCATAGTTGTAACACTTATGCGTCGTGGTTTGAATAGTTGAAAGCGTCGGCAATTGTACCATTGGTAATGACTGTTCTGCATGGCCAGCAAATAGCTCCACCACTATTGCACGATGTCATTAATGCATCCCCTTATCATTGTTTCACCTCTGCTAGCATCGGTAACCCTTCGAGCGTTCTGCTCCTGTGTGCATTGCGTTTCAAACCCTGGCTCATTCACATCGCTTGCCGTGTACCCTGTTTATGGCACCAGTGGTGAAAATTGAGTCGAACGGTAGTCAAGCCTTGCTATTGTTCAACAACGCTCGAAAAGACTTAGAGGACACTGGTTGGCTTACGTTTGTACAAAGGTTTGAGGGTTTTAATCTATTTGTTGCACAACAGTTCACCCTGACTTTTGATGGCTGTAGAGCCAAGGTAGGCGACATTCATCTTGATCTGAATGAGGAGTTCATTAGCTCTGCCACATGGTTAGCATCCATGGGCCAACAATGGTTTAAAAACTCTAAAGTGGAGGAGGTTCCATGGCCACTTTTTTTCTTCTCGCGGAAGGTCACATCCTGTGACAGAGGTATGCCAATTTCCACACTTAAACCAAAATGGCATGATCTTTTGATGGTGGTTAAACAATTCATGACCTATGAGGGTCGTTATGGACTGGTTTTTCTTTATCACCTTCAACTGTTAATGAATTTTATGGGTTATCCATTGAATATGCCTTTTTATTTCCAGCGAAATCTTTATAAAATGGCTAAAAGGTTTAAAAGAGAAAAGGTTGATAGTAGCTTGTTCCACCATGGCCTAATCAGACTCATCGTTGTTCATCACTTAAATCTCCACGATGATAGCTAGCAAGCTTTTATCTCTCGCAATGGTTTTGATGATACAGAGCCTGTCCAAATTGACAAGCCCGTGGTTAGTGAAACTAAGTTTGAGCCACCCGTGCCTTTCCATGCCCTTCTACCCTCTCCTAAACCCTCATTCGACCCTGATACTGATCTACCCGACATCGCAATAGTCAAGACAAAGGCTGTTAAAAATCCTGTGAGCAAAAAGGTCAAGGGAAACCCTACTGTTGATGGTAAAGGTAAAAAGAATGCTCGACTTATCTCGAGAATGGCTAGAAATAAACCTAAAACTAATGTTGAGCAAAAGCCCATAGTCCTTAGTGAAGACTCGGACTCTAACATCGAACGCTTCCTAGCTAGTGAGTACCCTTACTCTCAAGGTTTGTGCTTCGAGCCACCCTATGATTTCATTTCTAATCTGCCTCTGTTCCTAAGGAACAATCCCAGTTATCCAGGGATCAAGCTACCTAACGAAACCCTCGGTGATTCTCCCAAACCCTCGACTATCGGGCAGTTGTCATGCAACCAGTGTGATGTGTGGTTGGATCGATACTATACAGACGTTCCCTTACTTCAATCGAAAATCAAAGTGTTGGAAAACCAAGTTGCAGTGTTGACAAGCCAAAGGGACAAGCTTCAAGCAAATGACAAGAAGCAGAAAACCATTGGTTCCATCATTTTTAGGAATGTCGAATCAGCTACAGCTGTCGTCAATTCCAAAATGTTATGACTGAGTTGTTTGCTCATCATCCAGGTATGATTTTGATATCAATTTCGTTTTATCAATTGCTTGGATTAATATAGTGAATTGGTTTCTGAGTTTTGACAAGTTTGTTGACATGGTTTGATTATCAAAACGGTTATAAAATCGAATATGGTTATGATTTTGTTATACGATTTGATCGTGCCTATTTTAGCAATTAATTGGTTTTCACTGAGTTTGATTCGTTTGTCTGTTGGTTTGAATCAACGAAATCAATGGTGTTTGCTTTCGATTGGATTTAGTTTGTATCTAATCTGAACAGGAGGTTTTTATGCTCAAATTAGAACATGACTATGTTGTGATATGGTATGATTTCGTTGTGGTTGGATATCAACAGCTCTAATTTAGTTTTTGTGATTTGATTGTTGAAACGATTTCATAAGATTGAATCGGCTTGATAATTACGATGTAGTTTATCAAATTGGGAAAACGACTCTGTTTTGTCAACATTTTCGTTTGGATTTGGATTATATCGGCTTTGATTTTATGGTGTGACTTTGGAACGATTTCATGAGTTTGACTGTATCGTCTTTTAATATGTTATGTGATGTAATCTTCTAAATCAGGAACACAACTTTGTTCGACTCCGATTTGGAAAGAATGACTCTGTTTTTTATGGAAACGATATTCTCATATGAACTGTGCAAAAGATATCTTCGCCGAAATAATCGAACTATGTTGATTCACAATGATTATGTCAAACTTAAACTATTCGATTCGCTCTTGTTTGGATTGGATTGCTTTTATGAGTTGAATTTGCATCGAAAATAGACTTCATGTTGTTCTGTTGATTTTAATTTTCAAAACGAGTTTGTTAACCCAGATCGACTTATGTTATCTCTGTCGAATTCGTATGATTCGGTTAATAGTTCGTTTTGAAAGGAATTAAAGTAATGATTGTGTGTACTGTAAATTGATTGTGTTCACCCCCAATTGGAAATAATAAACGATTGGACGAATCCCACACATCAACTGATTGATCCTGTTATGATTTCATTTGAGATAATTTACACACCAGTTTTGATTTGATAAATTGTTTGTTTATGTTAAATATGGTGCGATCAATTTTGAAAATGATCCGGTTGATTCGGTTTGGATTCGAAGTGATCTGTGGGTAGATGAAGCAATTTTTGTATTGATTTCAATTCGTCCATGAATCGATTTAACTACTGTTGGTTATTCAATACGATGTTGTTTACCCGAATTGGTCAAAACAGAGTGTATCTATCTCTGTCATCATTTGATTTAGTTTGTTCAAATTGCATGAAAGTGTCGATTTGAATAAGGCTCTTGGCAATCAAATATATTTTGATAGTTTGAATGTATTTTCAAATATTTTAATTGATTTTAATGTTGATTTTGTGTCTGAATTAGACCAGCTACAGAATCGCAAGATTCTATAGCTAGTCTATGGAATTAGATTTTTTATCATTTTCATTAACAAAATATCCTCCTAACTTGTCCTTTTTTGACCTCTTTCAGGTACATTCGAATTGCATGGGGCATGCTGTGACATTCTAGGAGATATTTGTGTGATACAGTTTTATTTTAGGTTCTTAGTTTTAGAGATAGGAACTTGGGATATTTTTCCAGATTTTCTGTAAATAGTTTGATAACTTCCACAGGGATGTTTTACCCTATGGAAGGTCTTTAAATACTTATTATTTTTTGTAATAAGGGGAATCTTCACTTGTGGGAGAACCAGGCTATGGATTTCTAATACAAACTGAGACAAGAGTTGATGTTTTGTTACAGCTTTCGCTTCCATAATATCAATCTTTTGTTTCAAGTTTATGCATGTCAGTTTGCAGTTGATTACAGACTACTTTAGCTATCATAATCTATTGCAGGATGATATGATTTGATTAATATGCTATCCATATCTAATTTATTTCATTATTTAAAAGTACAGCAATTGCTTGGTTTCAGTTAATGAATGACAGATTTATCTTCTTCGTTAATTGAATCATTTTGTATAGATCTTTACATACATATTTATCTAACTGTGAAGATTTATAAATCATAAAATTGTTGAAAAATTTTTATGTCTTGTTTGTCCTGTAATCATATTTGAAGAGCACTGCAGCTTATTGTTTACGAGAATCTCCTGGATAATTCGGTGTGGGTTTCTTCCCTCCGATAAGCTAAGACAGTCATTACATTCAGGACAAACCTGGAGCGTTTCTTCAGGTTAGTTTGTTATTTATTTAATAGTTAATTTGTTAGTATAATTTTAGTAGTTTAGTTAGATTTATGTGCATTTTAGATTTGTAGTTAAAGTTAGTATATTGGTCGTTTAGTTTAGTTAGTTTTCAGTTTATTTCTTTTTCATAAAATCATAAAAATTTAAAAAAAACAATATTTCTCGTTGTCTTAGGACAGAATATTAATGAGTTTTTCAGGTTTCCATTCAAATCTGTAAATTGTAAATATTGTACATTTTGTGAATAAGATTTATTTATGTTAGTAGTTAGATATTTAATTTCTTAGAGTTAGCGTAGTATTAGATAGTAGATTAGAATAGTTAGATTTGTTTGTTTTAATTGTTATTTTTTTAGTTAGATTAGTTTATTAGTTTGTTTTAATAGTTAGTTTTAGTTAGATTAGTTAATTTAGAGTAGTTTTCTTTTTTTTTCTTAGGACTTAGATCGGCTAACGAAGTCGCTAAACCCGTCAGGGTGGTTCATCCCAAACGACTTGGGTTATTAGACAACCCTGGACCGGTTCCACTCTCCCAGTTGATGGACAGTCAATTTCGCCCGTCAACACCTACGTAACATCAATTCAAGCGAGAGTGTTTTCAAATAAACGAGTACAAGAAATCATGACAAGTGAGTGAGAGAATAATAAGAAATGGGTAAAGGAGGAAAGTTTTTACAAAACTCCTCTCAAGAAATCAAGGAATTGCAAGAATACAACCATGCTTTGCAAAATTGAGTTAAAACACTTTAGTGGACATTAATTCAAAAGAAAAACATAATTGATCACATGGTGGATACAATATAGTCAACAAATTATCTTCAAAGTGAAATAGAAATGAAGTATCAATTGATTGATGCATTTCAAATAAAATTAAGAGAAAGGAAAAATCAAATTGATGATATGATTGATGCGACATCTACAACAAAGGATCTAATAGAAATGTTGTGACACAAAGGATCTAATAGAAAATTTTGATGCAACATGTGATATAGAGGATCTTATCAAAAAGGTTGATGCAACATGTGATACAAATGTGTTTATACAAAAGTTTGATGTACCATGTGATATAAATGAGTTCATACAAAAGGTTGATATTACTTGTGACACACAAGGTATAATACAAATGGTTAATTCTACTTGTTATGCACATGACCTAATGGTGGATACAAAAGAAACACAAGATATTGATAATGATTCCTAAACTAATCATGAGATGGAATCATACATTGGACCAATGAAGAAAAGTCTTATTGAATATGAACCACTCGAAGAAGCACAGATTGAAAGCAACAACAACAACAATAACAATTTGAAGATACAAAAGTATAAAGTCCATATTCACAAAATAATCTTTCCAATATGGTTTTTAGACCTTGGGAAGAATTATCATTCACCAAAAATTAATATGGATTACAATATGACAAAAGAAACAACTTTCGTATCCCAGATTACTCCAAACCAATTCATCTCTTGAGTGCAAGATTTCTTGAAGAAGTTAAGAATCTTGATAATCATTGCAAACATTGTCATAGAGTTGGTCACTTGGAGTCATAGTGTTTTGATCTCCATCCTTGTCTTCATTGTGGGAAGACAAATTATCTCTCAAAAAAGTGTCGAAAGAAGAAGAAGGTTAAACAAACAGTTAATTATGAATGGATAGATTCACACAAATGGAATAAAAAAGTAAAAAATCTACATAAGTCTTATTTTCTAGTCAATATAGGTAAAACAACAATATGGAGAAATGACAACAGAAAAAAGTTTCAAACAACTATTCCAGATGATTTTTGTGATGATCCAGATCCAATTATTTATGTTGTCTGAAATCAAAACATGAATCAAAGATGGTACTCTCCACACCTCAAGGGAGGAGCACATTGATGAAAAAGACACTCTCTTACACATTCAAGGGGGAGTGAGGATGGTTAGTGGTAAACCAAAAACCACCACATTGTTTGAGTGAATATGGTTAGTGATAATCCAAAACCACCACATTTTTCAAAGATCGATGGTTAGTGGCAATCTAAAACCACCACATTGTTCAAGAATTAATGGAAGATGGTTAGTAGTCAACCAACAAAACCACCACATGAAGAATCCAAAGCTTAATCTTGGATCCCTTCAACTATGAATCATTTGAAGAAAAATAGAATCCAAATCTTGAGCTTGAATCCATTCAACAAACTTCAAAAACTTCTCACCTTTCACTTGACGGGGGGAATATCAAATATCAACGTTGATAGTCATGCTTCAAGATTCGAAGTCCTATCAATCATAAATAAAATAAAAATCAATCAACATTTGGGAATTCTAGCATAGAAACTAGTCTCTTCAAATCAAAAGTATGGGAGTGTTCAATCATGGCAGTTGTTCACTTCCAGATGAACTATTCAATATTAAGATATTGGTGGTTTTCTAGGAATATTTTCATTGAATCTTAGTTCAGTTGTTTCATATTGAAGATGATATTAATTATTATTTTATTACTAGTATAATTATTCATACTTGTGATTGAGGGGGGGGATGTTAGACTATGAGTCCCTAGACAATCACAAAGTATGATACCACATTAATATGAGTTGTCGGTGAGATCTAGATCTTCCCATTCCATGTACTATAAATTCACATCAGAGGATCAATACAATGTGAAATAGAATGACATAAAGATTTTTCCGCCATTTATTGTCTTGTCTTGCTTGTGATCAATACTTAATAGCTTGAAGGTAAGAATAAAAAATTTATTGAATATAGGAGGTAAAATGAAGACTCAAAAGCCAAGCAATATGGTTGGAAGAGGGCAACAAAAACACTAAATTTTTTCATAAATACACAGCTCATAGGACAAATTTCAATATTATAATTTAGGAGTTGAGGGGTCTTGATGGTACAAAGGCTTCCTCTTTCAAAGAATTAGCTATGGCTAGTAAACATCACTTTCAATCCCTTTTCAAGGAGAATGAGATATCTAATATAGGTAAGATCGTGAAGGCGGTCAAGTCGTTTCCTAGATTCTTTGATGAAGATATGAATGCCATCATGGAAGCAAAGGTTACCAAGGAAGAACTAAAATAATTTTTGTTTTCTTTTAAAAAGTCAAAAAGTCTTGGCCCCGATGGGTGGATAGTAGAATTCTATATTGGTTTCTATGATTTTCTAGAAGATGATCTTCTTAGAGTAATTGAGGAATTAAGGATTTTTGGGGCGATGCTAGGGGAAATGAATACTACCTTCATTACATTGATCCCAAAGAAGAACATTCATGTCACATTCGAATACTTTGGGCCAATAGCTATTTGCAATTTGGTTTACAATATTGTGTCAAAGATACTTGCCAATAGGATGAAAGTGTCTCTTTCCAATGCCATTTCAGAGGAACAATTTGGTTTCCTTTTCAATAGATAGATACATGATGTTGTTGGGAATGCATAGGAGGTTTTTTCATACAATTAAAACAAGGAATAAGGATACAGTGTTAATGAATATTGATCTCTCAAAGGCACGTGATAAAATCAACTAGTTATTCATAATATTGGTGCTTATGCAAGCATGTTTAAATATTCAATCAATTAACTAGATCATTATGGGTTGTCTTGAATAAGCTAATTTTGTTGTCTTGATTAATGGTTCTCCTTTTGATTTATTTTGGGCTTCTAGAGGCCTTAGACAAGGATGCCCACTATCTCCCTTCTTTTTCCTACTACTAGCATAGGGGCTAAGAAGACTAATAAGAGTATCCAGAAGGGATGGTTTTATAAGGGGTGTAAACATTACAGGTTATATTCATGTAACACACTTGTTGTTTGTATTCGACATTTTACATTTTGGAATAGGAAACTTGAGGGAATTGAAATACTTCAAACTCATTTTAGACTTGTTTTGTAAAGCTACGAGAATGGAATTAATTTGAATAAATCTTGCATTCTGGTAAATGGTGTGAGCTAGATTTGGAAAGGAGGATTACACAGACTCTTCCCATGAAGATTGAGCCCATTGATAATGGTGTTAAATACATGGGTTTCCATCTAAAACCAAACAAGTACAAGCAAGTGGATTGGCATTGGCTAATTGAAAATATTGATGATGGGATTTCATGTTGGTGTCACAGGTGGTTGTCAAGGGGTGGAAGGTTAGTGCTAGTCAAATTTGTTTTAGAAAGTATCTCTATATATTGGTTATGAATCACACATATTCCAATAGGTTTTTTGGATAAGATCTAAAAGAAGTGTTTTAGGTTCCTTTGGACAAGTAAAATAGAGTTAGAAGGAATCCCTCTTTTCAAATGGTCCAAGTTAGCTAAGCATAAGGATTCAAGTGGATGGGGATTGAAAAATTTGTGTGTGTTTGGACATGCCTTAGCTACTAAAATCCTTTGGAGGCTCTTGTTCAATAAAGTAATGTGGGGTCCCCCAATGTGTAGGGAAGTCGATGATGGAGTGTACTGTTAAGGCACTCTATTATGTGAAGTCACTGGTTCAAAACCTCATCTTATCTTGTGTGTCACATATAAGGCATCATGGGAACACATGGAGGTTATAGTGGTAGCATTCATATAACATGACCTCATTTCATGTGAGTACATGCTCAATTAGTTGTCTATTTTTCCAGTCACAAAAAAATAAAGGACTATGAGGGAAAGTAATGAAGGCTAAGTATTTGGAGAATAGAGATCCAAAGGAGTGGGTTAGACAAGAAATGAAGACTTTTAGAGGAGCATCAATAGTATGGAAAGGCTTTGTCAAATATTATGACATATTAGGAATTTTGATTGCATGGAAGATAGGGAGAGGAAATAAAGTGAAGATTGGAGAGGATCCCTAGATAAGATGTCATGAGAATTATATATTGTTAGACTCTATATGGACAACTCTCCATGACAAAGTGTAACATACCCAACCCCCTAAGCTTCATTATGTTGGTGGGGTGTACAAAATTCTTCTAATTTTCTCTAACTTACCTTTCTTAAACTCTACTTAATCACAAACTTTAAGCTCATAAGGAAAATCGGCTCCTCAAGAGATCTCCAACAACTGTCACCATGCTCAATTCCAAGCTCTGGAGAGAAAGGTATTATCTATTGAAGTTATTAGTCTCCACCACCAAGGTGATGTCATCAAGACCACGTGGCCTCCACGTGAACCAATATTCCATGTGCCAGATGACATGGAGGATTCCTTTGAAAAACAAGGATGGAACCTCAAATATAGGATCCAAAATTTCTTAGAGGCTATATTAATAGGCCCAATTAGATGCAGATGATCCAGATTTCATTTTTTATCCCGAACAGTCAGATGCCCGTTATCTCAATATAGTGCTTAATGTGCTCTATTATTGTGACGATCCAGATATCCGAGAAACCTGAATGCACTGTAAAACATTTACAAGAAAAATTCCTGATCTAGATTGCCAGACTTATCTCCACTCCTAAGTGGAACCACGCCCAAGGGAACCACAACCATTTGGACATCCAAGAATCTGGGTTATGCTTCAAGGCTTATGAAAAGGTAGAGTCAAAACTGGATATCAGATCACGTGTCATGCCACATCATCACCCACATGTCACACCATGTTATCTTCCACGTGCCATGCCATGTCAATGTACATGTATTTTTCCACGTTAGAAAGTAGCCATGCCATCATTCAATGGATCACCAATGAAATATAAGGAACAAATATCGAATAAAAAAAAATCGTTTATAATCCATGGTGATTCATTGATGAAAGGTTGAGATCTAATATCGACCATGCACCTGACGAATGAAACCTTGATGCGGAACCAATAAATCTAGGTTAACGATTGACAAAGTTTCGAGGAAATGCACCTTTAATGGAAAGACAGATGCCAGGTAGGGCTTGGAACCTTGTCAATAGAACTACAACCATCCAGACATCTAAGAATTTGAGTCACACTTTTAAACCCTTTAAAATGAAAGATCATATCTGTATGTCAGACCAACATCACTCCTAAACGAAACCATGTAGATGGAACCCTATCCATTCAGAAATCCAAGGATCCAGATATCACCTTAAGTCTTGTAAAAATACATGAATGGATCTAGATTTTGAATTAGCTTGATGTGTTATGGAACCATGCCTCTAGAATCGTGAAAATATGGACATCTCAGAATCTAGGATTTTCCTTGCTATTGTTTTATTTAAAAATTAGGATTACAGATACAACGAGATCTAATGGCATCTTCTTCCTGATCCAATTTCATTTCTTAGTTAATTTCTTCTCAATTCCACAAGGAACACCATCTCCCTCGAATTTACTGTATCAATCCATTGATATCACACAAATTTACAACATTTTGACCCTTACAACATTCATGTGTATGAGGTAAAAATCTCCCAAGAAATGTAACCCTAGGTTTCATGCAATAAGGATTACCAACCTAACACCCTTAATAATAAAGAGGTACCAACAATGGGGCTTACAATATTCAATAAGAAAAACATAACAATGATGTTTCCTGAAAACAAGGAATCTGTGATTCATGGGAAATCAAGAATCCTTGAGTGCATAAGAAATAAACACACACATCATTTTCAATTCCTTAGCCAATAAATCATGCTTCCACTTGCATTCCATGGAATTCTTTTAGATATTTGGCACTCTCATCCATAGGTTATTTGTAGCATCCTCAACCCTAAGTTGGGCCATGCCCACACCAAATTTTCCTATCTTATACTAATTAATTGACTAAGCATGCTTTGCATATAAACACACATGCATCCCGATAGCATTTAATATTCAAGCATAATTATAATAGTAATTTCATAACATAAATAATATAACAACACATAATAAACAACATGTAAAACACATAAGAATAGTTATCTTTTGTAAATCACCAACTAACTGCAGACCTCAAACATTCCTCCTCGCCATAGACTTCGTTGCTCATAAACTCTTAGCAACAGGTCACCCCCAAGCTGAGGCTAAAACTCCACTAAGCTAGACTAAGGTCTAACATATATCATAATTTAAATCAGGTCAAGGTGCCAATTCCAACAACCATTCCCAACTCACAACCTCTCATTCCCCACAACCTATCCCACCCCGAAAAGTGTACCCCTTCTCTGCTCGATAATCTTCGGTTGTACCACTTACCTTCTAGGGCTTCAACAATAGACTAGACAGGAAGTCTCAAAGCACTATAGCACCTGGAACTCAAGGTTTCTCTCAGGACTGCAACACCCATCAACCTAACAAACCAGAAAAAACCATAATGCTCATGGGCCTAACAACCCACTTCTTCAACCCAAACCACCAAGGAATTAATAGGTACATTCAACTGCAAAAACTCTCCAAGCATTGGTACAAATGATGGATGGCAGGGAGTATAAATGGCAAGAATGATTGTGAGAATGATGAGAATGATTAGAATAAGTGGGAAAATACTTTAAGTTCCCACTTTATATATGCATGTTCCCAACCTGACACTTGGCATGCTGGGAACTACATGGGCTCCACTTAGTGATATGTTCCCCACACTTAGGAACTTAGAATAAATATAATCTATACTTTAGGAAATATTATTTTAATATTCCCTTGACTGAGAAGGGGGGTGAATCAGTAATAGAGAAATTTAATCTTTTTTAACCATATAATCCAAGTGTTATATCAATGAAGCATTATCATCCAATAATTGCAGAGTAAATAAGAAATGAACAAATGAAAAAACATACACATACACAGTACACGAGTGTTTTACGTGGAAACCCAAATTGGGAGAAAACCACAGAATGCTTTTTCTTATATGTCTTGAAGAATTACATTCATTGGAAGCACCAACTTCCTTTGTTTTCTAGCTGCAACTGGAAGGAGGCTCCAACCCCCTAGTTTCTTAGTCTACAACCTGAGGGAAGCTCCAACTCCCCAATTCTTTGTCTACAACCAGAAGGAGGCTACAACCCCCTATGTTCTTCGACTACAACCAGAAGGTGGCTATAACCACCTGTCCTTGCCCCGTCCAACCACCCTGAAGTAGAAGTAGAATGATGGAACCACTGTCAACCTGTCACTGTGATATATACTATTGTAAACCTATACCAATAAATATGAACCATGCATCAGCCTGTACCTCAACCTGTAATCAACCTGTACCATAAACAAGTGCATCAACCATGCACCAACATATACCAAATAACCTGTAATCAACCTGTACCATAAACAAGTGCATCCAATCATGTTTCAACTACTCATCAACTATGACTCATCAATATGTACCAACATCATCAACTATACACCTCATGTATGTGCCAACTCATCAACTACTTGTCTCAACCATGTACTCAACATGTACCTCAACCAAAAGCCCTCATC